>CM020514.1:6275965-6713465 GCA_009823395.1 Thamnaconus septentrionalis | reverse complement strand
GAGTGTGGCACCTTTCATCTTTCATTGATTCTCTGTATTATTAACCATCACCTAATCCTCCTTTCTAACACTAACTCCCAGCGTCTTCTCTCTCTCTCTCTCTCCCCGACCCTCCGCAGAAGACCGTGCGCGCCATGTACGACTACGCTGCCGCCGACAGCGACGAGGTCTCCTTCAAGGACAGCGACGTCATCGTCAACGTGCAGTCCATCGACGAGGGCTGGATGTACGGCACCGTGCAGCGCACCGGCAAGACCGGCATGCTGCCGGCCAACTACGTCGAGGCCGTCTAAAAGAAAAAAACGCCCCCACCCCCAAGTCCACCCACTAAAAAAAACAAGGCCCGCCCATCATCCCTCCAGAGTGGGCGCGACGCATCGAGCAGGGCCGACTCATCCTGCGATCACACAACCGTGGCTTAGTGCAATGTGTAGCTATTAGTGTGTTGTGGTTTTGTCCACCTCCGTGTGTGTGTGTGTGTGTAACTGTCACTGGTGAGTCTGTTTCATCGTTCACACGCTACTGCCTGCCCATCCCCCTCCTCCTCCTCCTCCTCCTCCTGTGGATGACATAAGCATCATGACGTGGCACATAATCTCAATTCTACCCACTCTACTACTCTACTATTGACTAATTTAAGATTATTTATGTATCGACGCACCACCCCGGCCAATGATATTGTACATTAAAAAAAAAGATATTACTGTGGATGTATTCCAAGCTGCCCCCCTCCTACCCAAGAAGCAATGGGTTCAAATATGTCTCCTGAGTTCTGACGCTATTGGAGAGAACAGACAAGAGTGAAACCTACATGGAGTTTGTTACCATCGACCTCCTGTGTGAGCGAAGAGCCTCTGGAAAAGTTGCATGAGACGAGCCTCAGTCTTCCCTCCTGGACACTGAAGGCTCGGAAGTTAAAAAAAAAAAAAAATGAAAATAAAAATGTGTGTTTTGTTTCCTCCGATTGTGTAGGAAAAGGGTGTCCTCGACCTTTGATCAGCTGCCAATAAAGCACACCGTACTCCTGCAGCTTGTGGCCTCCTGTTAGTTCGGAACCCCTCCACACACACACACACACACACACACACACACACACACAAAAAAAAAAAAAAAATACAAAAGATTTATGACTTCATGACAGAGAAATAGAAATAAGCTCTCTGTGTAATTTCTTTATTTAAATGATGATTCCAACACTTTTTCTGCAAGCGCTCTTTCAGACCGCAGCAATAATCATTTCCTGCAATTAACAAAAAATAATACAAAACGGACTTTATCTTCAAATGAGTGTGCAGGTGATTAAAAAAAAACAAAAACATATTAAATTCATTTTTTTAAAATAAAAATGGACGGTGAATGCACAGCAGGTGAGTGAATATAAGGAACTTTTGGTGCAACTTGTTTTACAACACTTTTACCGGCACTTTCCAGCCAGTTATCAGCCACTGAGCGTTCCCTGGAAATCACCCTGGGTTGCCAGGTTGTGAGGATCTTACCCAATCAGGTCACTTGTTCGTCGTATTAAACAAACACCTGTTTGATTGGCTCACTGTAAAGCAAGAAATAAACATTAGTTACTAATGAATCTATGGCAACGCACTTATTGGCTTTTTTAATTTAAAAATTACAATAAGGACTTCCTGTGCGACTGTAAACTTGTCGTCTTCACAATCTGGCAACCAAAAGATAGAAAAATTAATTGATAAAAAGAAAATTACCGACATTAACGATCCTATATCGATAAGGGAACAAAAAAAATCACATCGCCAGTGTTTTCAGTCTTGCTCTTACTTCTTCAACAATTTACAAACACAGTTAAAGGACCTTTGTGATGTCACAAAGGGCGCAACAGGCAAGTAGTAGCTCCGCCCGATGTGTCCACCTTGTCTTTTAAACATGTGGACGGTGCGACAAAGCATCAGGTCTAGCAGGAGGCTGTAAACAGCGGGCTAAATATGGTCCACTAAAGTCTTTGATAAAGTTGAACATAGGGAGATTACAGAACCTTTAAATGCTCCTGACACATAAATTTAAAAAAAAAAAAAGGCTGTGTTGTCAGAAAGACGTGCTGCCCACATCACAGTTACGCTGCAGGCATTCTCGTGATTAGAAGGCAACTATTTCTCCTGGTCTGCAACAAAAAAACAACAACACCGCCATCCTTTTTTTTTTGGCTTCAACAGGGGGGAAACACAAAGCAGCTCCTCACTGCTGCCACCTACTGGTTTAAAGATGGTCAACAGCGGCACATTTTCAGGTCATTGGACGGTGCTGTAACGTGAGTAAGCCCGCCCTCTGGTGGTACTGCTTCTCCCGGGCCTCGGCGATCTTGGTTGCCAGGTCCAGCGGCTTCTCGAAGAAGTTGACCAGCGTCGGCTCGGTTAGCAGCGACGCCAGGATCTGAGCGTAGCTGACGGTCCAGTCGGTGTCCGCCGCCGAGCTACTGCCGCTTCTGCCGGCGTTGCCGCCGCTGGCGCTCGCCGCTCCTCCTCCTCCTCCTCCTCCTCCTTGCTCCTGCTGCTGGTGGTGGCTCGCCTCGCCGATCTGCAGCACCAGGCTGGTCACCTTGGCGATGGCCTGGAAGAGGTCGTTCTCCTCGGGGTCGCCGTGGAACATGCCGTAGAGCGACTTGCAGAACTGAATGAACTGGCGCTGAGCGGGACGGGACAGAAGAATTCGTAAAATCGCAGAGCTTAAAGGTCCAATGTGTAAAATTTGGTCTGATTTATCATTTTTATAATGGTAAAATCTTAATACACTGCATATAAATATGTGTTATAAATATAAATACATTAATAAAAGTGTATATTCACAAACACATATATACATATATATATGTATATATGCATCCTCAAAACAACCATTGAAGAAGGTGGATGAGGTATCCAGGTTTTGTAGGAAGGCCACTGTAGCTCACTGCCAAGCTCAGGAGAGGGGAAGGCGAGCGAAAGAGCGTTGCAATCTAAAATGTAACCACTAGATGTCGCTGCCTCCTCTCAAAATTCAAAATATTACACACTTAACCTTAATAAAAGACAAAAAACCTGAGGTGTGTTTGTGTGTCGTCTCTAGTACCTGGTTCATGAGAGGCAGAGGCTTCTCAGCGTCCTTCTCCTTCTCCTTCTCCTTGGCCAGGTCGTGCAGCATCTGCTTCAACTGCTTCTGGTAATCCTTCACCTCCTCTCCCTCATCTGGCAAGCACAGCCTTGAGGTCAGAGGTCAGGGGGTCTCGCACACTTTAAAGAGCCTCATTCGAGGCGGGTTTGCACTGACCGGAGGACAGGTTGACGTAGAGGGGTCTGTTGGTGGACAGCAGCGGGTTCTTCATCAGGGACGGGTCGTCCTCACTCTCAGTCAGGGCTGCGCGCGCGCGCACAAACAAACAAACAAACACTCGGTTAAAGTGAAAACAGCAGCTCCAAAGTCCTTAATAATGACGAGATGGCGACTGCAGTGACCTGGCGGGATGTGCAGACGGTACAGCAGCCTAATTTTCTCATTCAGTTCTTCGCAGTACAAGGTGTCTGAGAGGGAAGAAGACAGATTATAATAATAATAGTAATAATTTTTACATTACTAGAATTACTAGAAACGCATCATCAGCAGCTGTCTTTTAGTACTTCAGCTTTGAGGTCAATGTTCAGTGCATTTTCAGTACAGAGAAAAACAAACGTGTTGAAAATATTATTGGTTATTGTTTTTAAAGAATAAACATCCAACAACGGCCGACTGACCAAAAAAAAACAAAAAACTTTTTTTTTAACTTCAGTACATTTCAGAACCTGTACTTTCTTACATTTACTTGAGTAACAGAGTTAAAATGATACTTTTACTTTTAACCAGAATTTTTTTTTTTACAAAAGTATCGTTACTTTTACTTAAGTACAGAGTGTGAATACTTTCGCCACCTCTGCCTAAATCCAGAGCAGGGTTTGCGAGCTGGAGTGACAGAGAACCGACTGGGTTTCGAGTCCACCACCAGGTGGCGCTCAGAGCTCAATGTACTGTGACTGATTGGCGCACCAAAAAAAATTAGCTTGTTGCAACGTTTGGTGGCCAATTTGAACAAATCCCACTAGAAAATGATTTGACTGAAGAAGGTCCGACCCTCTAGGTTGGTCCCCGCCCTTAAACTCATACTTTGGCTAGTTCTACTTCAGTAGTCGTCTGATGTTTAACCAGTTTAACATCAATTCCAGCCTAACTTTCAGCCGGAATCCAAAAATGAAAACCTCCTGGAGCTGCTGCCGTTCCTCCCAACCCACCCAGCCAGCAGGCGAACTCCTTGAAGGCCACTAGGCTGTTGCAGTCCTGGTCCAGCAGGGTGAAGGTGCGGTTGGCTAGCGTGTCGGCGTGCTGCTCGGAGCCGCCGGGCCAAGGCGCCAGCAGCCCGTACAGGCTCTTGAACTGGGGCCGGTCCAGCCGGTAGTGGCGCTCCAGGTAGGAGCTGCGCGAGCTGCCGTGGTGCCACCCCGCCGCCTCGGCTGCTGCCGTCGAGCTGCTGTCGCCCCAGTACAGGCTGATGAAGTGCTCCGTCTGCGGAGGGGGAGGAGGAGGAGGAGGGGACCAGTGAGTAGAGACTACAGCAGGTGTGGGCAAAATCTTTCAGTGGTGGGCCACACAATGGGTTCTAAAATTTGACAGAGGTGGCCAGAGCAGCAACAGATGGATCAAACCTCATAGGAGGAAAAAAATATATCACGGGATATGAAAACGCGCTTCAATGTCAACTGAAAATGAACAAAAGCAAAGTTACAACAAAATATGTGAAAATCTGTGTCTTTGAAGCCCCACGGTTTTTAGCTCTTTATTGAAATGACTCTGAAAACAATGAAAAAATGGATGAAATTGGAGCAAAACTTGTTTGGAAAGGTATGAAAAGGTTCACTGTTATAACTAGAGCAACAATTAAAAAAAATATATATATATATATTAATGTTGGCCAAATTTTAAATTTTGGCCCCACTGTGTATTTGAGACTAGAATGGCGTGAAAGAGGGGGGAAAAAGGACACCCGAGGCGCCACCTTGAAGAGGTCGTAGACGTCGGACAAGATCTCGGAGGGGATGGAGACGTCCGCAGACACCAGCCGCATCTGAGAGGAAGAGACGGTGGGAGACACTGGTGAACGTCTTTCATGTTGAGCAGTAGAATGAATGCCGACAAAGCTGATTGTGCCAAAACAATCAACGCAATGCAAGAAAGAAACATGGCTCTTGCATGGAAACGACTCCAGTGTGTTGTTCTCAGGTGTTTTAATAAAACAAGATGACTGTAAATTTGATTCATTGTGTAGTGTCTTCGTTGCTTTTGCCCTCCTGAGTTGATCTGTTTCCTTATTCCCTTTTGGTTTGTCTATCGATTGGTTTGATTTCTAGTAAATTTTTCACCGACTACTGTATAACTCGTTTGACGTTATTCTTAATGTGACTCAAGTGGACTGCAAACTTACGGCGTTGTCCTTGGCCGTGTCCTCGTGAGCCTGCAGGACCTGGATCCGGTGCCGCTGGCGAAGCCTCTCGATCTTCCTCACCGTCAGGTCTCCGAATTTCTTTTCAAAGTGAAAAAAAAAATAACAACCAATTTTTTTTCTCTCCAAAATTTTAACGACGAAAGAAACAAACTCTCGGGTGTTTTCACACTTGGTCGCTTTCAGCCCTCAAAGTGAATTTAGACCTATGACCCAGCATTTTTTATGCGTATGTGAAGACTCCAACAGGGACCCGGTTCTGAGTTCTCAAAAAAACAACAGAAGTGTGAACAGATAGAGAACTGAGTCCAAATCGGAGAGGAAGTGGACCAGAAACACAAATAAAGTGTTTAAAAAAAAAGTGAACGCAAAAAAAGAACAGAGTCTCTTTTCGCCTGGTCCACTTGTTGGTCCACTTTGAGGGGACTTGAGAAGAGTTTGGTTCTTTTCAAGAGGGCCAGGTGTGAAAACACTCTTCACCACCAGGCTGAGCCAGGAGACGGAGGTGCCGCTCACCTCATAGGACTCATTGATGAGGTCGGTGATGTTTGTGGCTCTCACGGCGGGGAGGTCCATCTCGCCGCCGGCGCCAGCGCCGCCGCTGCTGCTGCTGCTGCTGGTCTCCAGCGTCACCGGTGAGGAGGGAACAGAGCAGGACGCCTCCTTGGTCCCCACCTGGTCCAGAAAACTGGCAAAGACGCAGACGCAGTTGTGCTCCAACTCAATTTCCCGTCATCGCAATCACGGCCCTGAACAATGAAACCAGTGGATTAGGGCCCAGAGCCGAACCTGGTGAGGATCATGAGCGCCTGGCCGTCGTCGGTGCTGGCCGCCAGCTGGGCGGCGTTGGCCTCCAGCACGGCCAGGCCCAGCTGGAAGATGGCCTTGATGCCGTGGAAGAAGAAGCAGTCGACCACGCAGATGGCGCTGTGGAACGGCAGGACGCTGAGGAACAGGGTGAGGAACCACGAGAGCGACACGGAGGACAGGGAGGAGAGGTTCGGGAAGTGCTCGGCCAGCTCGGGCAGCCGCTCCTTGATCAGCTCCTCGAACACCGACTGGTCGATCTGAGCGCCTGCGGGGCCACAGACAGGGAACCGTTAAGACCACAGTGACTCTTCACGCTGCTTTTATCCTCCTCGTTTTTAACTGATAAACACGAACTTGGGGTTGCACAGTAACGGTTTGTCCACTAGATGGCAGCACTTGACCCTTTCGGAAACGTCAACAGGTTACTCAACTAATGTTTCATTAATGACAAGAAAAATGTTACTTTTTACTCAAGTACATTTCAGAACCTGTATTTTCCTACTCTTACATGAGTAAAGGAGTTGACCGATTTTTTTTTTTTTTTTATATATATTTAAGTATCAATACTTTTACTAAAATATTTTTGCCACCTCTGGTAGTAAATGTGTGAAATTTCTATTTCCAGTCTAAAAAAAACAACAACAACAACAACAACAAAAAAGCACTTGAAATTTGACTCTCACCTATGACCCTGCGGTTGAAGTAGTCGGGCAGCATCCTCTCACAAACGGCCACCAGCAGCCAGAAGGCCTCCTCCTCTTTGGCGTAAAGCAGCAGCACCGACGACAGGATGTTCATGGACTGGACGGAGGGAAAACCACCACGGTCGTGAGGAAACGTGCAGACACAGACAAACACGAGCGGTCGGAGGCCTTTCGAACAGTAGATTCACATTTAAAGCCTGTTGCATTGGATTGAAGATATATTAGTTAACATGTAAGTTGATTTCATGCGATTCCTCCTCGTGCATCTTTGTCAAATATGGATTCATTGTAAATCCGTCTACTAAAATATTCTATATGGTCTGTGTACACCGGTGGAGAAAAGTTTCCGGACACCCTTACAATTTGACACAATCCAAATTTTTCAATATTTGACAGATTCTTTTTTTTTGAGTGTGTTTCAAAAGGTTTGGCAGATTTATAGGCACACAAACAAGTGGGAATTATAATGTTGTTTCTTGTTAATGAGACAAAATAAGAACTCTGGATGCGTGTGTGTTGCAAGGGACACAGTCATCTTGCTGAAACCATGCAGTTTTGAGCTGGACGGAACAGTGCACGTGCAGCGTGTGGGTCAATGTTGATGACCGCACTACAATAAACTGCACTTGGAGACTGGTTCTTAGATGTATGGGGTGCCCAAAAAACCTTTTTTCCTCAGCTGTACATAGAATTTTTTGATTTCCTAGGATAAAAAAAATCAACAGGGTGAACATTTGCTTGTCTTATTCCTCCTCCTGTGACATTAAAAACACTTCCAGCAGCAGCAGCAGCAGCAGCAGCAGCATCCTCATCAATCCCCAGTCCTGCACAAAGCCCCACCGCGCCGGGCTCACCTGGCAGTAGCCGATCTTGGGGTTGCGGTGGGCGTAGGCGGTGAGCACGCGCCTGAGCGCGGCGATGCCGGTGGGGTTCTGGAAGGCGGGATGGTCGGGCAGCGAGCGGTGGAGGTCCCGCTCGATCTCGTCCGTGGCCAGGCTGCTCTGGCCCATCGACTTCTGCACCAGCTTGGCGTAGTAGCCTGGTGGGACTCCAGGTCGGAGGTGGCGTCTTGACGGAGAGCGGGCGCGCAGAGCGAGTGAGGGAGGGAGGAGAAGTTTATTGACTGAATTGAGTACATTCTGTCTTTTATTGCAAAATGCAGAAGAATACGCCGAAACATGTCAGGTAAGTAAACACCTTAAACATCTGTGTCTGAGATATAAAGAACCAACGAAAGGTAATCTAGGAGTTTAGTTCAATTAACTAAAGAACAGCGTATTTAGCCCTGTGTTTACAGCTGGGGTTCAGCCTCCTTCTAAAACGGATGCTTTGATGGAACTTCCACAAAAAAAAAAAAAAATCAAAACAAGGCAGTTTGAACCAACCAAGACGAGAACAATTGAGCTATCAGGCAACTTTGTGACATCATAAAGGGCTGGTTTCCAAAGGAAATTACTATTGCAAGGAAATGTGAGGAAAGTGAAGTTTTTGAAAAATTAGATCATTTCTCCTTGAAATGAATTGAAAAATATTTTAGAAATAGTTTACCAGCCAACTCTTATGAAGAATTTCTGTATTTTTCCCACATGTCAGTATGTTGTTTCGGTTTCACCACTGCACCTCAACATCCGTTTCGCTTCCTGCTCGGCGGCTCGACGCTTTCGTTCTGACTCAAACGGTCGATGTTCTGACGCTGTGCGGAGGAGCCGCAGGTGTGGAGAAGAGGATGCGAACCCTGAGCAGACCAACGCACCCACCCGCCGCCGCTCTCCTCGTACCGACCCTGAGGCTTCATCACCAGTGCATTAACAGACTGCTGCTGTCAGACGATACGCTACAGCTGGTTTCTAAACTCCATATGCCGGTATTCAGCGAAAACCACACATATAAATGGAAGGTAAAAAACCCCTCCAGCGGAAAAGCGCCCACGCTGTTCAGTTCTATTATTAGTGGTTGATAGATAGAAGCCTGAAAAAAAAATCAAAAAAAAAAACAAAATACAAAACAATTCACAACAGCCAAGCAGCTTGTCGCTTAGGTTTTTGTTGTTTTTTTCCCGGCACATCCATCACGTGAAGCTCCGCCCTGAAGTGTTTTCCATCACTCTAAACATTGTGGAACTGCTCATAGCTACCCATGCGTCCAGCCAAGCACTACAGGTGACCAACAGCCGTTAGCTGCGTAAGGGCTTAGCGTGGATGCTGCAGACTGTCTACATTAGGAATGTTAACAATTAATCGATTATCGATTAATTTTCGATTAAGAATTTAGTCGATTAAATTAAATTGGTCACAATTAATTGAACACTTTTTACAGGGGGAGTTAATATCATTATAACAGTGTAGTGGCAGGAAAGAGCAATTCACCTGTAGACACTGTGATGGTCATAATATACCTAGAACAAGTTACTTTTAAACAAATTAAAAAAAAAAAAGTTGAAATATGATCCATTAGAAGTCAACTTAAAGTCAGAGGATAAATGTTCAGAGTGTTTTTACTATTCTCCAATGTAAAAATGGGTCACATTGGACCCTCAACATTATTCAAGGGTTAAATAATGAGTTCCTTAAACATTTTTCATTGTGAAATTTGCCGGTTATCAATTAATCGTTCATCGATCGCCACACCTGTTGCTACCAGCTAGAAAACAGCCAGTGCTCAGCTAGAATGGGCCTCCTCATCCCAAATGTTTTCTCCTCCTGCATGCAGACGGAACTTCAACACTCATTCTAAGCGCTCACCAGACAGCGCCATCCACAGCTCCCCCCGCAGCGACTCCGGGATCCCCATGGCGACGCGCCTCTGCGTCTTCTCCGTGCGGAACATGTGCACGCCGCGGCCGAATTCCGAGAAGTGGTCCTCCCACAGCTGCTCCCTCAGCTGCTCGGGGCTCTGGCACAGACGCACACGCTGACTTTTTATTCAGTTCTTTATTATCGTACCGCATGTTTTGAGGTGTGCGGGACTCGGCTCTGCACCTTGGTGCCGTTGGTTCCCGTTTGGTTGAGGTGGAAGGCCGTCATGAGGGCCTCGCTGTTCACCGTGTTGCGCAGCACCTGCTCCTCCAGCTCCTCCTCGTCCGAGAAGCCCGTGTCGTAGTAGAAGGTGTAGTAGGGCAGCGGGGAGCTCTGAGGGGAGGAGGAGGAGGAGGAGGAGGGTGATCTTGTTGTAAAACTTATGAAAATCTCGCACCTTGCTGGAAGTATATACTGCTGAAGGGCTGCAGCCACAAACCCCTGACTTATATATTGTGCCATTTTCTAGCTGCGGCAATATCTGTGTGTTGCATTTGTCGAACTGTTGTCATCAACAATGAAAACAATTACTGAAAGAACATTTGAGAAGTTGCCGGGGCTCAAAATGTCTGGATATGAACTCATCTGCAAGTTTACGTCACATGTACTGTTCGAAGTTTTTGGTAAAACTGAAAAAAAAACAACAAAGAAAGATTTTAAAAAGTCAAAAAATTGAAAAAGGCCAAAATTTCAGAGTCTGATTTAGCTGAAACTCACTGGAAGGACTGTTTTGATGCAGTATACACTCTTCCATGACAACATAGCAAGAAACAGACTGAGAGAATGCAAAATCTCAACTTGGTCAAAAATTGAAAAAAAGCCATGATGACGCGCTCATGGTTTTCATAAATTAAAAAAAAAACAAAACAGATTTTAAAGATATCTCATTGTTAGATGCACAATACTGCAGGAGAACTGACCTCCAGCATCCCTGGTTAGCATCCAAACTATAGTATTTTGAGTAGCAAAGCTGTTAAGAAAAATGATCAAGACCTCTGCTCAGTTCAGTCCACATTATTTTGTCACAAATCTTTATGTTTTGTTAAATTATCAACAGATGTTTAATGTGTTTCAATAATGGGAAAGGAAAAAAAACACATTTCAGAAACTGTATTTTCTTCCATTCACTTGAGTAAAGGACTTAAACCAGTGATTTTCCTTTCACCATTTTTTCCCCCACAAGTATCCGTACTTTTACTCAAGCGCAGCGTGTGAGCGCTTTAGCCACGCGTGGAGGAGACTCACCACGGCCTTCTTGCTGCCCTTCTTGCTGCGGAACATGGAGCGCCTCCACTGCATGGAGCGCAGCCGAACGTTGAGGCTGTCCACCAGCTGGTCCCTGTCCTGCAGCTCGATCAGCTGGAAGGCCTTCTTGGTGCGCAAGCTGACGATGATGGGGTTGGGCAGCAGGTGTGTGCTCTCCGCCTTCTCGATGGACAGCACCTGGCGGGAAGGAGGGGAGGGGTCATTGAACGGCTGACGGTCAGCGGAAGGGTTAAACGGCCGTCCTTCGACTGCTGTGTGAAGCGTGTACGAGCTTATCTGTGCTGTACCAACATGTGGTGCTAGGTGTCGGTGTGCAAACATGATCAGGCACATGAAGTCGAGGGCAAATGTTAATCTTTAATGAGAAAGCAGCTGGGCAAACACAGGCTGTTTTGTAAATGAAACACAACATCATCAACTGAAACTCTCCGCTGAAACTCGCGGCAACCGTTTAATCCAGTTAGACCGCGGCCGGATTCTCGCAGACGCAGATTAAAAAGCCTCCACCGCCAATCTGAATTTCATCTGGTTAAAAGCGTGGCGTCGCGTGAGGAGACGAGAGGCGGGAGCTGTGTGAAAGGCTTGAGTTGTGGCCAGGGCAGGAAGCTGCTGGGTGCGAGCGCAGCGTGCAGGCTCTGGTGCGGTCGCTTTGATCAGAGGTGCACGAGACACGGCAGCCGGGCGAACGACGAGCTGAATGTTAACGTAGATTTTTTTTAAAAAAAAAAAAAAAAAACACGTACGCGTGAAAACTTCTGGTCAAATAGCCGGTCAAATAGTCAGCAACTTTTTGAGCCATTTAAATGAGTAACCTACAGTTTTTAAAAGTACTTTAAATGCTCTTTGCTGCCTCCATCTAGAGTTTACTGAGTCCTTGCATCAACAGGAAGCCTTGTGCTGCTAGGGGGGTGAGTCGATCGCACGACGACGATTCGTTCTACGAGGCGTCGCAATGCCACCTTTCCACCACAGAGGTCGCTAATTCCCAAACATCTTTATCGTAGCCTGATTTTTCATCCTTTCATCCAGTCGCTTTCTAACTCATGAGCTCAGGGGGTAGCTGGGAGCCTATGGCTGTCTGTCCTCAGGAGGAGGCGGGGCTACAACCTGGACAGGAAGTTGCAAGTCCAGGGGGTGGGCAAACTTTTTGACTGGTGGGGCCACAATGGGTTGTACAATTGGACGGGGGGGGGCAGCAAGCAGATGGATGGAGTGTTTTGGTGACCCACCTCATAGGAGGAGAAATATGCAGCACCTATTGAAAATGAACAAAAGTTCCCGGACACCACCACCTCCCCCAAGGGCCACTAGGGGCGCCGTACCTCGGAGAGCGGGATGAGCAGCATGCAGTTGCCCTCCTCTCGGCTGGAGAAGCACAGGTAGCTGTCGGTGGTGTAGAGGCTGCCGGCCGTGTGGCAGCGCGCGTGCGGCGTCCACACCGAGCACGGCGCCACCTCGTGGAGCTTCTCGGTGCGGGGGAGCCGGAACAAGGCCAGGGCGTACTCCCTGATGGCCTGCTCCTCCAGGATCCTGCAGGCAGGACGGGCACAGGGAGGTTCAGGATGGATGGAAGGCACAATAAAAAAAATTTAAATTAAAAATAAAAACTCTTTAAGTCAAGTAAATGGTCACTGGTCACATTCGAAATGAAAAGAATATTTCTCAAGTAAAATATTCCTCCATTCGATGTAATGAAATTATGGATTTTAATTATTCATAATCTACTGTATATACATGTACATTAGGGGATGTTAACAATTAATTGATTATCGACTAATTGTCAATTAAGAATTTAATCGATTAAATTCAATTAGTCCCAATTAATTGAACATTTTTTACATGGGTAGTTATCAATATAACAGTGTAGTGGCAGGAAAGAGCAATTCACCTGTAGATAGTGTGACGGTCATAATATAACTAGAACATAACCATAATATACCCTGAACACGTTACTTTTAAAAGTGAAATGTGACCCATTAGAAGTCAACTTAAAGTCAGAGGATGAATGTTTAGGGTGCTTTTACTGTTCCCTAATGTAAAAATATAGCTGTGTACCTGTGAGTGTTTAAGTTTCCTCTTCATGTGTGTATGTACGCTGAATGTCTAAGACTCCCCTTTGGGATGGATAAAGTACCTCCCTACCTACCTAACCATCTGTCCATTTATCTACCGTAATTTCCCGCCAGTGCCTGTGTTAGCATCAACCCTGTTCTCCAACGTACACGCAGCACTTCAACGTCTACGCGTCAGACGCAGTTTGCTTTTAATAAACTCGACTTCCTGTAGCAGCTTTGAGGTTTTTCGCCCGGACAGAAATAGCACCTGCCCGTCTGGTGTTTGCGGAAGCGCATTGCGAAAGCGAAAGTTTTCTAATCAGAGCTGGTACGCGGGCACCAAAACATTCGAGTGACACTGAAAGACTTTACAGCGAGCTAGCAAAGCAAACGGCGAATCTTTGAGCGACGACCTCTTGGTGATGCGCGTCGGCTGCTGCAGGACTCGGTCCAGCTCCAGGCCCTCGCAGTCCAGCAGCCGCCTGAGGGCGATGTCAGCCAGCTGACTGATGACCCCGAACGCCTCGTCCAGGCTGAGGAACATGGAGAACTCCCTCTGCCGCTGCCGCGTGCTGACCCGGATGGCCTCGGTCATCAGGCCGGTGGAGACCCGCTCCAGCCGCGTGATCTCCGGCCAGGGGATCACGAACTTGACTGGCGGGGGGAGGGAGAGAGGAAACACGACTGGAGTCAGAGAAATAAAACAATGTATTGTGTTGTGTTATTATTATGAGTTATGTTTCCATTCCTACTGAGGCAACAACTAACTGCTGCAGAAAAACATTCAATCTTTTTTTCCCTTTCAATCTTTTTTTTAATATTTCTAAAAGTAATTTTGTAATTACCTGCTAGTTTTTTATACTGTGTTTCAATTTAGACAATCCAAAAGAACTTATGTACTTAGAATTCTGTAATATTTTAGATTTTACAGTTTATTTCACTTAAGAACCTGTGACACTTACATTAATAGAGAATTTATTTTAATCACATTTGAATCATTTGAGATTATTTGTGGTAACAGTGGGACCATTGGTGATATTTGAACTTGAAGAACATACTTAACTTAACATTATAGTAGTAGTAGTAGAAATAGTAGTCGTTTCTATCTGTACATTTTAATATGAATAACATAACCCCACAAAATAATTTGAATCTTTAGTTATTATTATTGGTTTAGAACAGAGGTGTGCAAACTATGGCCCGGGGGCCATATGCGGCCCATAAAACTTTTTAATCCGGCCTGCCGAACTTGAAAAAAAGATGAAAAAATACAACAATGAAAATGCTAATAGATGTATTCCCCTCCTCAAAGGGGGGATTTCCCCGAGCCGCGCTGCCCTGCACCCACCTTCCTTCCCCAGCAGGAAGGAGTAGAAGGACATGTGGTTGATGCTGAGGTAGAGGAAGCCCTGGCGAGGCACGCGGCCCTTCCAGCAGCAGCACGAGTAGAACGTCACCAGCTTCTCCGACGACGGCAGGCCGAAGTGGCGCTCGAACTTGAGCAGCGCCTCCCTGAACTTGTCCGGGTCTTCCTCCTGGGCGGCCTGGCGTCCTCGCATGTCCTCCGCGATGAGGCCCTGCAGGGTGAAGGACGTCCAACTTTTTAAGAAAACAAACCTCAGAAGCCGCCCCGTCATCGTCATCGTCGTCCTAGCGCTCCTCCCCCCCCCCACCTTGACTTTCCCCTTGACGAAGCTGGCCACATCCTCCTTGTTCTCGAACACGGACAGCGAGTGGAGGAGGTTGCGGAGCAGCCAGTCCCAGTGTTTGTTCACCTCCTCCACGGCAGCTCCTGGCACAGCGAGGGGAGACAAAGCAGTGATGGGGAAACTAGGATCACAGGGGAGGTAGAGGAAGTCCAGAGGATTGGGATTCAGCTCTCACCGCTGGCGATGACCCAGCTGCTCTGAGAGCCGGGCACCTGGAGGAGGATGCGGAAGGGCGTGACCCGGGCATTGGAGTCCAGCACCGTGTCCAGCGCCCCCACCAGGAGACCTGCGCGCATGACGAAGCGACACAATATATGCTTCAGGGAAAGAAAAAGAAAAAAAGTAGGCGTCTGGATGATGCCAAAGAAAAGAGGTTAGACCATCCAAAAACAAAATGAGCAGACAGAAGTTGCTGCCGTCATCACGTATCCGGTCAGTGAAAACTTTTGCTAATGGGAGTCACGCTCCTCCAATAGAACTCTCAATGGCTGAGTCTTAATTCTGCATTTTCCTCCGTTGGCTGCTGAGCACATTGATGCAGTTTGGAGTAACAGTCTGGTTGCATTTTTTTTTTTTTTTGTTTTTTTTATAAAAAGGAAATTAAAAAATATGTTAAAGCCTCTTGGTTGCCCCCTGGTGGTAGCCTGTACCACTGACCCAAAGCTATTTTTTTCGGTCTCTTTTCAAAAAGCCTGGTGTAAAAAAAAAAAAATATTGTGGGGGTCAATTGATTGAACCCAATGTTGACGCCTTAAGAATTGGTCTTTAACCAAAGTGTGAATAATGATTTGTTGACTCTGTTTATTATCATCACTGCTCGATATCAACCACGCTCACCACAGCGCAAAGATTTATTTTTTACGTGCTCGCAGACGTTGAGGCGCTAGCGCGGCCCTCCGCCAAGATGACTCACCACTCTCCCCCCTTTTCAATCAGCAGAATCATGGCCAGCCAGCACACCAAAGAGCATAACGCGTAAGGAGAGACCGAGACGAGACCAAGTCGGATCTTTATCTCTCGGCCCAGAGACACGCACGCACACGTATGCAGAAGAGAAACCAGTTTCAGTTCTCTCTGCGCCTGGCCTGAAAGCCGCCGTGTTGTCGTGCGCTCGCTGGTTGCGGAGGGGAGTGCGATGCAGACGCCTCTGGCCGCCGGCCAAATGTAAACCCCCGACGCGGGCCGAGTCGGAGTGGCTTGTCGGAGCCTCAAGCTGCTGGACCCGTAGCCTAGCAACGCTCCCGCCAGCTGTCTGTCATCGAGAGGGCCGAGAAAGGGTTTCGGCTAATGAACCATTCCAGGGGTGAAAGCCCCGTGTCGGCCCACACCTCTCTCTGCCCCTGGCCACAGAAAGAAAGAGATATACACATACATACATACATACATACATATATATGTCCACAAACACATACTGTATATACGTATATTATACACATATATAAATACATATATATATATATATATATAAATACACACACAGACACACACACACATATGTATATATATATATGTATATATATGCATATATATACATACACACATCTATACATACATACAAACATACATATATATATAAATATATATATACATATATATGTGTGTGTATATATGTATATACATATACATAAATATATACATGCATATACACATATACACACACACACACACACACACACACACATATATAAATATATATGATGACAACGTGTACAATTGAGAAAAGTTGCTGAGCTGCAAAAAACACTTCCCAGAAAGCCAAAGCTACTGGAAGGGCCTCATACTCGGGGCATTTTTAGAATTTCTTTTTTTTTTTTTTTTTCATCCCGCACTCCAGTAAAGGCTGCCTGTCTAGATGTCCGGAAGCATTTTTAGCCCGCTGTTTGCGGCTACCTCCCCAAAATGCTAGGTTCGAGCGTCCTGGTAGCTGAAGCGCAAAACCAGCGACGCAGTCCAGGGTTTGTGAAGGGGCCAGGGACGGGCTGCAGATGTTTCTCTGCCGGGCCTTTCCCACTAAATCCCGCCCAGAGTGTCTCACTGTGGGTCAGACGGCCTGTTTTCGCAGCTTCCCGGCCCAGCGTGACGGACGGCGCCCCCTTTTGCTTTCATCTATCTATCCTCACTGGGGCTTGATGAGCCCAGGTGAAAAAAATAAAAAAGATTTTCAAACAACCGCGCTGCTTCGGCCACCTGTGGAGCAGAAGGAGCGACGGTTCCTCTTCCTCTGCCGAGTTAATGTTGTACAATGGGGCGAAGGCGCTTGACCCTTTGACCCCTCCCGCCCCCCGCCCCCGCCTCTGCTCGCCATGGGAACGAGAGGAACAAACAAATGCGCGAAAGGAAGACAACGGCATCGGGCAGGATGTTCCGGGCGTCTTGAGCTCGGGAGCAGCAGAACCTGGCCTCGTTTCAGCCACTCTGCGTGAACTTTGCCTGCCATCAAACGCTACGCGGCGTCACCGGTCACATGCTGGGCTGCTTTCAAGGGCCCGTGAGGACGGCGAGCGAGCTGCGGTGGACAAACAAGTCGGTGGTAAAATGACCAAACCAGGGCAGCAGAGGCAAAGGCAGGCGAGGCCGGGCGAGGCAGCGACTGTATAAATTTCCTTTCACAATCATAAAAAATGGGGGCAGAACCTGTTGAACCGGGTCGGGTGCCTTCCGGGGATGAGCCAGAACTTTCCCGTGTTGCATCTCTCATCCTGCTGACGCTCTCACATAGATTGCACCCAATTTCTACACCCTCATTTCACCCCCCAGTGGACCCGACATCACATGACAAAATGATAAAATTGCTTAAAATAAAACTCTCTAGATCTCCAAGAAAGGCGGATTTAGCCCTCTGTTCTCAGCCTCCATCTAAAACACTCGGATTTGGCTTGGTTGTGGTCTCAGTGACCTTTCTGACATCACAAAGGGCAGATTTCCTGAACTGTTTCAAAAATATCTGGCTATCTGGAAGAAAAAAGTTTGTCAATGCGACCAACGAATCATTCCAAGACGGTGATAAAGATTATTTGTGCGCACTCCTTTCCATGTCAAAGAGAAACCTGAACTCACATGTGGTTGGGATCTCGAGTAGCTACAAGGTTTTGCTACTTCCCGTGGAATAATCCAGCCTTTGCAACAACAAAAAAGTTGCTTTCATGGGATCAGTCTAACTCCAGGGATAAATATCCCCCCTTGTATTTCCTGCCCTGTTGTTTTCCCTTTTCTCCCTCTGACAGCTGGGCCCAACCTCAGCTTCCTCCGCTGGTTGTTGACGCGTCTCGTCGGACGATTGTGGACATATTGTGTATTTGTTTGCACCAGGTGGACTTCTTCTTTTTTTCTTATTTTTATTTTACCTGTGATCCTCCCCGTCGGCTCCCCGTGGCCTCTCCTCCTCTGCAGCAGGAAGAAGTCGTTGCTCCTCTCGGTCACCCACAGCTTCAGGGCGTTTTTTAGTAGAACTTCCTCCGGGTTCAGCCACATTATTGTGGGTCCAGCTGAGGGAGGAACCGGAGGGAGTCTCCCCCTCGCAGCTTCCTCGCAGGTGGGAGTCTTTATTTTATGGGTGCGCGTCTTCGTGTCAGACAGCCGGGTCCTCCGGGTCGGGAGCGGCCCGATCGGTGCTACAGCGGCGGCATGTTGATCCTGCGCTCCCGACAGCTGCGGGGCTGCGCGCACACAGACTCACACTTCCTCGCCCCGTCCGTCCGCTCCCTCACGCCCGATTTGCAGCAGCTGTACACACCGCGCAAAGATCCTCTGAGTGAGCCGATGACTCACTAGGCACCTCAAACGATGGCGCGTCGCTTACTCAAACGTTGTCAAACAACCTGGTTTTGTTTCTAACATCCATATTGTGCCTTGTATTTTAGGAATGGCATTGGAAAATTCTATACATGCCACAAGTTTTTTTTTCTGTGGAACTGTTGTATGAAACTGTCAACAGAATTTAGGCCCATCAAAGTGTCTGAGAATTTTAACCCACCGAGAATTCTAACCAACTGGAATATCTATAGTTGAAAGAGTTTATAATGACAAATTGAATCCATCAGCAGACCCCCGTGACCCTGAGCTAGGGATGAAGTATGGAAAATGGATGGATGGATGGACTGGATAAGATTTTCGTCAAATCTCATTTCCATCAGCATGGTGTTACATTTACTCAAAACAAGTTTTGAACAGGCGTCCTGTAATTGTTCCTTTAGTCGGAATTTTTAAATTCCGACTAAAGGAAAAAAAAATCCCTGAAATATGCTGAATAATGAGTGTTACAATCCCCCCCCTAAGGTTTTGTAAATAACAAGTCAAACTTGCCCCGAGTAGAAGCCCCGCAAGACGGCGTGACGGTCGGGACAAGTAAGAACAGAGTGGGAGCTCTTACCATTTCCCCCTTTTCCGCGTTTTACCAACGTTGCCTTCCGCCACTTCCGGCAGACAGCCACTGTCCGCGCGGTGATTGGCTGTAGGACTGACACACTTCGGTGTTGTCGCAGTCAAAAGGACATAAATCCTGTATTATTATTATTATTATTATTATTATTATTATTATTATTATTATTATTATTATTATTATTATTATTATTATTATTATTATTATTATTATTATTATTATTGTTGTTGAAACCAGAGACTTGGGGAAAAAAAGTATACGGCACATGGGACAGACAGACATAATTTTCAATAGGGTCATGGGATACCCCGAGGACATTGATAGAAAATTCTGTCATCATGTGAGTCTTAAGCACGTAGTCCTGCTGAACCTCTGACCTTTTGTCATGAGGCCAATGGCTGAGGAAGTGGATCATGGTTTTGTCGGTTTAAATGGGCATGGTTCGATTAGAACGCATAATAAATGCAATGTTGTCATTTTTAGTCACAGAGTGAAGCAGATTATCCCAGGGTCATTTTTGCTCCGTTTTAAAAGCAACCCCTCTGGCCAACAAGTCCAGGTTACCAGTCAAGGAACTTGGAGTCACTTCCTGTTTTTCTAGTAGGTAGCAAAATGTGTAGTTAGCCTTTTAAAAATAAAGACCCAATTTAATTCAAGGGACGCCTCATAAATAGTTTGTGTGGGGTGAGGTGCGTGCGTGTGTGTGTTGGGGGGTGGGCGGGTAGTGGGGATACGACGAGCACCTGTTTGGCTTCGCTCTCAGCGGCCACAAATGGAATGCTGCTCTCCCACTCCTTCTATGGTCATAAGGAGCTCCAACAGGAAGTAAGTGTCACTTTTATTATTGTCCTACCTGCGTAAGGGTTATCTATTTATTTGAAAAGCAATAAGATAATCTAAACTGCAATTTTAAAAAAAAACTATTTAAACAAATGTAAATTTCTCTCAACATAATCTTCTGTAACTCCGCGTGAATTTTAGATGTTTGTGCTATTTCGAGACAGTTCCCGATGTTTGTTTCAGCCGGAATCATTTTGTCTGCGCTCCTTCTGTTTCCGTGTATGGGCGGTGAGCAGCGGTGTGATTTCAGGAGAGCTTCTTGGTCGTCATAATGCAGGTCAGTGAAGCTTTATGTTTTGTAAAACTACTTCATTTCGGTTTCATAAAACAGACAGTTCGCCGTTGATGTTGGCGGTATTGCCATTCGAGATAATTCCAGTCGAGAACCGAAAACCAGCCAGCAGTAGTACTGTAGCTCAGCATATCAGCCCTGTAAACTGAACATGGGCTGGACGTCTCGAACCAATCCACAGACCCATCAAGATGTTGATGTAGGGCTGTGATAATCCCAATGGTGTGACACAGACATCAAATGTAACGTTTGAATATAAAACTATTTCGTTTTTATTAAGGTGTGTGGAAATTTTCAATTTTAAAGAAAAACGTGGCTATAGGAGCCTTTTTTTAAAATACGTCAGCAACAGGAAATGACACAACTGCTTGTCATTTGTCAGAGGGGCGAGTTTAAAACCTTGAAGTTCCTTAATTGAACTTGAGTTCACTCTTCACCGATATTAAGGCCTGGTTTCAGAAGTTATATTTATTATGTTTATCTCTGGATATTAACTCTTTGTTTTAAGTCAGTCTGCCAGTCCTGCATATTTCTGAGTACACATGAGAGGCCTGCAAAATTAAGACCAAATGTTGTCTTCTCTCAGCCTTTCAGAAAACAGATTTTAAGATTAACTTGAACCTTTTGAACTTTAAAGGTCCACAGAAAGAAACCCAGAACAGCACATTTCAGTCATAAACAGACAAAGACAGAGAACAGAATAACAGAACTTACGCTGATGGTTCCATGATTTCTGTTTTCTTCCCCAAGGACCCGAACGCAGACACAGAGTGGAATGACATCCTGAGGAGGAAGGGCATTCTTCCTCCCAAAGAGGAGCCTAAAGATGATGAGGAGGAAGAGCAGGTCCTTAAACAGCAGTCTATCGGTAAGACAGACTGTCTTGTTTCCCTCTGGCTGAACGTTTTACCCAAGTGCTGACGGTGTATCCCAGCACGCAATAAACCAACGTCATAGGACTGGAAAGACAGAGTTAACAACAAAGTTACCTCACTGAGCTTCCCAGAAGGTCGACCTGTTGTCATTATGTCTTGTACGCGCATCCGTTGACGCGAGTGCTTTTCCTCCAAACAGTCAAAACCTACGAGGACATGACGCTGGATGAGCTGGATGAGAACGAGGATGAGTTTGGAGAGGAGGATGAGGCTGCTATTGAGATGTACAGGTGAGTGGAGATCACTGAGTAGGACATACATTTGGCTTGAGGTTTTTTGATCAACCAAAGGAAACTACTGGTTCATTTTCTGACGTGACTTGTAGGCAAAAGCGTCTTGCCGAGTGGAAGGCCACTCAGTTGAAGAACGTGTTCGGAGAGGTTGTGGAAATCTCCGGCCAGGATTACATCAAAGAGGTCAACAAGGCAGGGGACGGAATCTGGGTGGTTCTGCACCTCTACAAACCAGGGTATGTCAGAAATACTAAAGACTCTTGACAGAACAAAACAAATGTTTTTCAAACAAACTTTTTTTTTTTTTTTTTTTTTTTTAAATAAAACTCACTTCTCGCTCATTGTCTTCTCCCCCCCCCCCCCCCCAGCGTCCCACTGTGCGCCCTGATCAACCAGCACCTGTGCGGCCTGGCCAGGAAGTTCCCGCAGACCAAGTTCCTCAAGTCCATCTCTACCACCTGCATCCCCAACTACCCCGACCACAACCTGCCCACCATCTTTGTCTACTTTGAGGGCGACATGAAGGCCCAGTACATCGGCCCGCTCGTCTTCGGTGGCATGAACCTTAAAGCCGATGGTAGGCGTTCATGAAGCAACACCACCATGTCTACATGACTGTATCCTCGCGCCTCTTTGTGAAGGGCTGCCGTGTCAGCTGACTGTCGGGTGAACTTGTCCATCTTTTACTTCTCTTGCTTGCTGCACTTTTCAAAAAGTGTTCAAAAAAAGCAATTTTGGAAAATCAGCCCTTAGTGACAGATCTCACTCTTGAGTGGTTGTTCTGCACTCTGAGTCCGTCTAGTGGCTGCTTTTATTTTTTGTCTCCCTCTAAACATATGGAAGACCCAGCAAGGCATCAGTTTTAGTGGAATGACGGGTTAAATATGCAGTTTTTGGGTAATTAATTAAATCTGCCATTAAATGCATAGATGAAAATATTCAAGATCTGACAATTCAAGCTTTCATGCTAAAGTATTGCTTAATGTTGTTTTAAAAAGTTACTTAAAAAAAACAACAAATTACTCATCAGTTACATAAAAAACATTATGTTGACGTACATCATTGACGCATCTACATTTTCAGTCCCAATTGTTTTTAGTCATTACTTAAAGGGGCAATATGCATAGTTATATAGATGTATATGCAGTCTGCCAAAATAATGTATACACACACCAGTAACAGAAAAACGTGCATAAATATTTCAATAATACATTTTTTCAGACATCACCTCTCAATCTTGTGATGTCCGAATAGATTTGGTATTGAAATTTTCATGCAAGTTTTTCTTTTCCTGGTGTGTGCATACATTATTTTGGTTGCTCTGTAGAGTTTTTTTTTCTTCTGGAGTGCAAAAAAGCCTCTCCGATTGGGTTTGCGTGCGCTCTCTAATGTTGACATTTTTTACCATTGTAATTTTTATTTCAGCGTCTCTTTTTTCCGTCATATTTTACAAATAAAACCTTTGTTCTGTCTGTCCCACCCCAGAGCTGGAGTGGCGGTTGTCTGAGAGCGGCGCCGTAAAGACGGACCTGGAGGAAAACCCCAAGAAGCAAATCGAGGACAAGCTCATGTCATCCATCAGGTGTTCAGAGCGGACCAGGGCGAAGGACAGTGACTCTGAGGACGAGGACTACTAGCGACGAAACCTCACCGGTCCAATCACGCAACAGCCGCGGTGCGACTACATCAGGATCAACCTTGATGATTTAATACTGGAGCAGAGACAGAGAAGTTTTCTATGGTGTCCACGCCACTTGAAGAGCGCTCGGCCAGAGGGAGTGGAACCCACGTCGTACCTCAACATTCATCCAGCCACCTCTTGTTTTTTTTTTTCCCCTCTTGGAAGAAAGCCAAGACAGCAGAACCAGAATCCAACAGAATCTTTATCATTACATCACAGAAAAATCACTTTTGTATTATTACGTTTTTAATGATAACTATGTCACAAAAAGTACATGTACATTTAAATCTGTCAAACGAAATGTGAGTTCACCTCTTTGCCACAACATCTTGCGTCAGTTTTTTTTTGTTTTGTTTTGTTTTTTTCTCAATAAACCCTTCAGATGTTTATCGTTGGACTCTCTGTCGCAGTCTTGGTGATTTGAAGCGCTGTCTTTGCGTCTCTCCTTCCAACACGCAACAACGCCCCGTTTGTGTTTTGAGGTTTGGTTCACTGTGACACACGGATTGACACTTAGCAGCAGCCATGCCAGGGGCGGTTACTTTTTTTTTGCGTGCTGTTCTTTTTCAATCCCATCCCTCTACAATAATTAAGATTTTCTTTGCCAGAAATCAAGTTTCCGTCCGTGTGATCAGAGACGTGAGCTGCTGTGCGCGTGGGGCTCCACCAGTCGGCTGCTCTCCTAGTCGAGACCGTTTAACTTTTTGCTGTCGTCCTTCCGTCTTTCCCTTTACAGCATCCCCTCCGGCAGGCCTCTAATCTTCTGTTCAATTAGCAGGAAGGACAGAAGACGGCATTAGTAGGGAGAAAAACAAAAGGTTAGCAGAGAGGCTATTAATTGCGATTGTCTTTTAGTGTGTGTGTGTGTGTGTGTGTGTGTGTGTGTCTCCTCACCAGAAGCACCACCTTCTTGTTCCTCAAGTGGGAAAGCTTCGGGTGTAGTCGCATCAAGGGATGCACAGACTCGGACTGGGTGAGCACAGAGAAACCGGTTCAGCGTTGGAAACTTGATGGAACATTTGGTCGTATCATGTCACCCGCCTGCTCACCTCATCCTGCACTGCTCCGACAGAGTTGCGTGCTTTGGAGTAATGGAACAGGAACTGAAAGATAAATTAAAATGCATTTTTAAAAAAAAGTCAAGGAAAAGAAAAAAGTGCACAAAACAGAGTGATCTGTGTTTAAACTCTCACCCTTTTAAAAACATTCTGGACGTCTTCCTGCAAAAGGGGGGAGTGGGACACACACACACAATTTCAGTTCAGTTCAGTAGGCAGTGCCACAGCTGGACACTTCGATCTTTTCAGTTAAACCGTATTTTATTAGAACCTCGTACCTCATTCTGTCCTCTCAACAAAACATCGCTCAGATCTTCACTCTGGACGTCTCGCAACTGCAGGCAAACAACGCACACGGTTATGAATTCATAACGGGCAGCGAACACAACACAAGCTCTCATCCTGAACACTGGCAGAGGCGGGAAAAAAGGTGGATGTGTTCATTTATTTCTCCTGTTTGAGTAATTGACTCGTTCCTCTTCTATCTGTTGCTGCTACAGCAGGTGCAGCGTCATTTTTGACATCACTTTTGGAATGAGCGAATGCACATCGACTAATTCCAAAGAATGGCAGAAGCATCCATGCGAATGCGATAAATCTTCAGATGTCAGACTTTTATCGGTCCTGTAACGAAGACAATTCCTCACCTTTCTTAAGACAAGTGCATCCTCCCACTCGTACAAAGGGCTGGCATCTGAGTGAAGAGCACAACAGAATCATAAATACATTTTCTGATACAATCGCACTCATTCATGTCACCAACATCATTGTCGATGATAGACATCTTAATTATTCAAATAGTAAAACAAATTTGTTGATCAATAAATAGATTTCATGAGTTTAGATGTTGGACAGAATAATAAGTGGCTGTGTGCATTATGATATTTAAATTCCGATGCCGTCACACAAAGCTGGAGAATGAGATCATTAAATCTGGCCGTGAAAGCGGGACACTAATGTTCATGGCTATATTGTATTAAACCAAAACAAGCGGGAGACTTTAACTGTGAACAAAGTTCCTAAAGAAAAAAAAAAAATCTTGAATTGAATTGAATTGAATTGAAGCGGGAGACTGTAGATTGTTATTGAACAATCACTAACGGTCAGGCTAAAAATTAAGCTCAGTGGGTGTCAAACAACAGAAATAGGAAAAAATAAAAGCAAAAAAAAGAAGAAAAAAAAGAAAAGAAAAAAGAGCCATGAGGTAATTAGCACAGAGAAGATGAGGTGACAAACGACTAAAGTTGCAATAAACAACAGATAACGATACAATACAATTTCAATGCACACCGAAGTTTAACCCAGTCACTGATCAGAAATTTCAGAAAACTAAAATTCATTCCAAATTCCAAATACTAACAGTACTATTTAAGGACACGTGAATGACAACAACAACGAAATACACAAAAAGTAAACTAAAGTAACTTGCTAAGTGAACGCAGACAGCAGCTCACCTGTTGTGCTCCAGGCTCGAAGCAACCAGCAGCAACACAGGAGGAAAAGTTGCCGCACGCTTGCCAGACGCATGATTCCGCGCTAGTTTCCTTCCTCGTGCTTCGGGCTTCGGCTCCTTCCGGCTGCTGTCGGGTCGTGAACGTCTGTGACTCCAAACCGTCCGACCGCAGCACCTTTAAAAGCGCCATGCCCCGCGTCCCCTCAACGCGTCGAGGTGACCAATCACGCCGGCCGGGTCATCGGCGTGCGCAAATCAAATCCAGCGCGTCTCCACCTACTCAACCCTCGCACCCGCTCTCTTTCTCGCGCGCGCAAGAACATACACACGCACAATTTCTGGGAAAAACGTCGCACCGGGAATTACGGCACACCCCCACCCACACACCCCAGCTTTAATGCCGCTGATGCATTCAGGTGCTGATGTCAAGTCATTCATTTTGATGTCATGACTGGAATCTGGCTAAAAATAACAGATTTTATAATTTATTAACGCTGCTCTTTCAGTATGTATAATAAATGTCTTCAAAAATATACCAGTATACTATGAAGGCTGGTGCCAGTTTTCTCCTATACGTGTACAGATTAAAATCAGTGTTTTGCTTGATCGTAAAATTGATGGGAAGGATTAG
Organism: Thamnaconus septentrionalis; assembly: GCA_009823395.1. Taxonomy (NCBI): domain Eukaryota; kingdom Metazoa; phylum Chordata; class Actinopteri; order Tetraodontiformes; family Monacanthidae; genus Thamnaconus; species Thamnaconus septentrionalis. Next base: position 6,687,156 of record CM020514.1, on the reverse strand, counting down.
TCTATGAATAAATCCAACGCCCACTGAACAGTTTCTGCCAAGACGGTGACATCAAATTGTGATGTACAAGTAACTAAAAATGGGGGGGGCGGGTAACCTGGACTTGCACACTGTGCAAGTCCGGGTTACCGATTAAGACAAGCCATTTGTCTTGATAAACAATTGAACATTATACCTCATACAGTGAATTTATATGTTATCAGTGTACGTTATGCATGTAAACGGGATCATTGTCGTGTGAATGGCAGCCCTCGTTAGCGCAGCACCTGTATTAGGTTACCTTCCCTTGGAAGGTTTCACCTCAACTCCCTAGGAAGACTGTGTCGATAACACACATTCCAACTCTGGCCGGTAACTTCCCCATCCTTTCGCCTTCTGTTTTACAATTGTCTCTTTGTCCTCCTTATATGGAATGTGCATGATGACGAGACCTGTGGGTATAAGGAGGTGATGTTCTAACGATTCTTTGGAGAGATTGTGAGAGCTTCTGCACATCTGGACACACAACCTCCTCAGGCTTCCTAGGCGCCTGATTGATATCTGACTTCTTCGTAATAAACCTGTTTTTATGCAATCAAGTCGGTGTCAATGAGGATTCCTTCAACATCCACACTTCATGTTGCCTCATGTTGGCTCTGGCGCAGAAGGGAGGAGCAAAGCTGGAAGCCAGGAGAAGATGGCCAGTGACTGGCCACCACTGCCGACCCACCAAGTGGAGGACATTGTGGTTCAGGGTTGAAACGCCTGCTGAAGGTTGGACGCCAACTGATGATAGCTTCTCCTGGCTGAAAGCTGAAGTCACAAGTATGTGACTATAAGTTAGCATCTACAGCAGATGTAGAATGAAGATGTTACAATACAAGTGTTCTCCAGCATTTGTGTCTTGTTTGTTTGCGGTTGCGCTGGCAGGTGTAGCAAACCATGTGCGTCCATTTGACATTCCCCCACATGAACTGAAGTTTATTTTCGCCATAAAATGGTCAATAAAAGTCTGCGATGACGCTTCATCCACAGCTAGTGGTCCATGAAAGGAGAAGTGTTTTGCTCGTGGAAACATCTTTTAGAAGGGTAATAGCTTTCTTTGGGGTTATTACGCTGTCCGAAACAGATTAACAGTGGCCTATGGAAAGAAATGAGTGCTGAATCATGCTTGTTGATACGGTGACTCAGACTCCAGGGCATCTGATCGGAATCACGCTGCCTCCAATGAGGCAAACGTGCTGTTGATAGGGTTCGGGTTTGGGGTAGGTCATGGGATGTGACACACACCATATCAGGGAACACACACTGTTGTGGAGCGCGAATACAACAAGGCTGTCATGATTACATTGATTGTGAAGATGTATCAGTTCATGCCATTGTTGGTTAGCTCCTTTATTGCAAAATCGAGAGCTAGCCCTCCACTTTTTGTTGGCAAGTCAACTATTTTATTTATCCTATCCTTCTTTTTTACAGGAGCAGAACAGTGTGAGATAAATAACTAATGCATTTTGAGACAGAGGTAAAACTTTGGTCATCAATCTGGTGGAGGGCTCCAGTAACTTGTTTGGGAAGGTGAGGGGGAAAGACGAATTGGACTAACTTATTATATTCAAGTGGAACAAATAAAAATTGCCACTATAAATTTTACATTTTGATAGAACTGTGACTAATGTCTTAAGCGATAGCTAGGCTCGCACTCACTTCCTGTTTTGTTTCTTTGTCTTCTTATGCCGCTCTAAAGGACAGCTCTTATCTGGAAATTTTAGCACACCCCAAAAGAAACTGATTGGCTACCTGTACGCTCCTCCCAGCTCTGCACCCTAAATATGAATTTAAAACAACCTAAATGTGGATTTCACTCCAATATCTGTTTTCCCCCCTTTTATTTATCAATAAATCCTAGAACTGTGTGCCTGCCCTGTGTTGACTTACCTTGAGCTTCATTTTCCCCTGGAGACACATCACAGAGAGAGCTAGAGAACACGCCATGCAACTTTTCCTGACACACAGATTTGTGGGCATTATTCTGTCTGTGGTTATTAGTTCTGTTAAAACCAGGAGTTTCCCTCTCAATACTTTGTGAGAACCCTAATTTCAATTCTGAAATCTCGTTTATCTATCTCGCCAAACCTCTGATCACAACCTTTATTACTGCACAAATAATCAGCTGCAATTTAGCTGTGTCATAACCAGGAAGTAATTACTAGAAATATGCCTTTAAATTCTTCAGAAAAAGATGAAGAAAAAAGCTGTAAGCGACGCTAAGACATCAGCGTGAATGGATGAATCTAGGAAATAAACACACGCTTTCCATGCATCTTTATTAGATAATTGGGAAACATTCCATCTGACATGGCAGGTAATGAGAACCACAAAGTACCAAGAAGCGATCCCTGTGGGACTCCTCTGGCACCAAACAGGTGTTAACGCTCTGTGCTCTCTGTGAGTTTCGCCACTGACGTAGTAGACCTCCATTGGGGTCAATAAACCGCTTTGGTTACAACTTTTTGTCACCTACTGAGGAGATGATTTGTTGTCCCAGTCTCAGTCTCTATTCCTCGTGGAGGGATTGCTGCCCTCTCCAACCAAAGTGTTGTTTTAATAGGGAACAGTTGTCTGACGTGGACACTGTGTGGTGATCAGTTTAGAGATTAACTCAAGTTCTTTCAATCTTGTATTCTAGTAATTTTGTCTACATTTTGCAGATCAGGAGATATCTTTCGTGTCCCTGGTTGCCTTTTTGTATAGAGATTGACCGATTGACAGCAGCCATCAGAACTCTCATATTCTGTACAAAATCTGCTTGCATGGCATGCAACTGTTCCCTTAATCAACACCACAGACGCCACTTGTCACGGCAAAAAAAAGAAAAAAACCATGCTGTCTCGTCGCATGGGGTGAACGGCAGACAAAAACGCTCCCCGGCTCTTGAGCCTCCCCAGTGTGCAGCGCGGTTGATGATATCGTAATCACCAGCCATCTCGTGTGAGTGGCCCCCGCGCAAAGAAATAACACGAGAGATGCAGGAATACTTCAGGCCAGACACGCCGCTGAAGATCCTCTCAGTTCCTTTCTCATTAGGAAAGACAGATGAGTTGTGCATCTCAGTGTAGAATGTTAAACACTGTAAAGTCCCTCAGAAAATTGAGCAGGACTAATGTTTTCTCTCAGTGCCTTTGTTTCTTTGTGTTTACGTCACCTCTGCGTGTTTTCTATAATCACCTAGATTTGTTTTTATGAGGTGTTTCCTTATGGAGTAAGCGCACGTTTTTCGGTGGCTCAGTGCATGATAGTTATCCGCCATTGAAAAAACACATTTTAATGCATTTCTCCAGTAAATAAACAATGAAAGTTATAGTATATTGAATAGAATGTCTTGATTGTTAATTATAAAAATCCAGGAACAACAAAAAGTGCCTCTGATTTAGAATTGATTAGAAAAAAAACAACAACAAAAACCTCATAATGCACTCTAAATGCACATAGTATTTCAAAAACACTGGCATTCTTCTCTCTCAATATTTGGATAAGTACTTGAATCCTTGTTTGTTTGATGTCTAAAGGTCACCTAAGGGATTCAGGAAATAGCCTGAGCTGAAAACAAAACAAAACTGCACTGGTTTCATCCACTGAATCTCACCCAAAGGTGTTTTTTTCGTTCGCCGGCCTCACTGTGCCGAAGAAGACTGCAGAGGCCATCATATAGCTTATAACAAATCCTCTCCGTCTTCTCGACATCTCCCCCCCCTCCGCCCCATCCCCCCTGCTCTTCTGTCTCATCTTACTGCGTGGCATCATCACTCCCACAATCATATGCAATCAACCGGCGTCGGCGCCCCACCAGGCAGTCACTCAGACGCCGAACGGGGAGGTGGGAAATCAGGGAGTGTCCTACGTCGCCGAAAAGACGACAAAAGCATCGGGGGCGCGCGAAGCAGATGCTGCGAGAACCCAATCAGCCTGAAAGCGGCCGCCCCGGCGCCGCTAAACCGCAGGGACGAACCTGCGCCACTTCCCCTCGGCATCTTCCATGCGAGGACTGCGAACCCTGTGATGTGATGTCCAAGTCACAACGAGGGTCGTCAGGGTTCACACATGGCTAACGGGAGATGGAGACTCTTGTCCAGAGCCTGAACAAATGCTGTTTTCTTTGTGCCAGTGAGACACATTGGAGTCATTTGCATGCAGTGAAGCCAAAACACAATTGTCAGCGCGCCACCGGTTGTGCCACATGTGCAGGGCGGGGAACGTGGCCAACGTTGAAAAAAATAAAATAATAAACAACTCAGGGAGATACAGCTACTTCTGCACGTGCACAGGTCCACCCACGCACCCAGGGCAAGAACAAGAATTTAAGTTGTGTTATTTGCATTGGTTCGTGTGTGTGATGCCTCCACTACAGCTGAAACGCATGAAAGATTTCATGATAATATATTAGTTCTTGTAACGTTTCAATCCCCCTCCACCCACCTAACTGTACATCTGGAAAACAGTGCCTCTGGCAGCACCCGGGCCTGCTAGGCCAAACAGATTCAGTAAAACTTAAATAACTCTAAATATGAATATATTATATGAATATATATTATATGATATGAAAAGTGGATATTTTGAACAAATTAAAATATAAAATGTTTTTGAGTTATATCACACTTTTTTCTTTACTACATTACCATATCGTTAGCCTAATAGCATAGTCGCCTAAGTCATATTTGGACGTAGTGTATATATACATAAGGTCAATCTGGGGCTAGCAGAAAATAAATTATCTGTTTTGTAAATGCGACTTTTCACATAAAAAGGATCCCAGATGTTTTCTTGTTTGTCTTTGGCTTTTTCTGCTCTGTCTTTCTTTCCCGTCTGTGGTGTTTATCAAGTCCCGGCATTAATGAGCGAGTCCACATCACTTTGTGGTGGAGCCACATCAATGCTCGTCGCCTTATTAACCCCATAACTCAACTGGGCCTGCCAGCCAGCCTCACATTTAAAATTACCCAGACTGCTGCATCCCTTGTGGCCGATTCGATGCGGCTCAAGTACTGCTAGGGGAAGCTTCAAGCACAGGCACAGTTCCAGAGGGCGACGTTCACTCAACACTTATTTCCTTGACTGTGATTTGTGATCAAATCTGCTTGGCCGCACAATGGGCCGTTGTCACGTTCAAAGCCTTTTTTTTTCTTCTCAAACATGGAAGACCACACATGAGGACAATTACAACCTTTTTTTTTTGTTATTTTTCGTTCGTACAGACCAGTGGATTGATCAAGAACAAGCTCACACTTCTACCATATGTGGTAACATTGAAGACAAAAGAATACAGAGGCTAAACTTTAAAAGCTGGCCCTTCTTCTCAGGTTTGTGCTGTATTTAACCTTGAAGATGAAGGGGAAAAGGACATATAGGTGACATGTTGGGTGGAGGTGGTGGAGAAAGAGGAGACTCTAGACAACAATCAGGTTACTGATTCTTCTCTTTACATTGTTAATATGGCACAAGTCTGACATTTCTGATTCATGATCAATGACAAATAATCAGTCGTGGTTAAGCCAAAAATAAAAATAATACATTCCAAAAATACACACACACACTCGTGTGAGGTCATGAACTGGAGTTTGATAAGGTCTTTGTTTGCCATAGAACATGAACTTTTTAACTTGTGACCACCAGGCATTTATATGTCGATCTCAAACATGGTTCGGAGACCAGATCGGCCAATCAGAGATTCCTACTGCAACCGGAGCGACAATCTGACAGCTTTGTTGTTTCTTCATCTTCTCCATGGGCTTTCAAGGCAAGGCATTGCACACTGGTCATGACTAAAAGGAGTCTGATTGGTTATTCATTGCAATGAAACCTGTGGGGAAATTAATTAGTAGTATTCCAGTTTGCGACACGCTGCTTCTGACACAGAGCATCAGGTGCTCTTTGTCGTTAACACCCCGCCTTTATTGTGATGGAAACATAAAACGAGAATAAACTCAAATTGCCGTCCTTCACCGAGAGGCTGTGATGATGCAGTTGATCAAATAACACGCCTCCCGGAGTCATCAGGGCGGAGTCTCAGCGGGCGCAGCGGCCTCCTCAACGGCCAAGCCAACGCGGCGGGAGGCAGATGCTCCCAATGAACGTGCCGCGATGTGAGCCGGAGGGGCGCAGCACCTGCCACCAGCGATGTGGATGTGGATGTGTTGGGGAGTTTTCACACAAGTGGAGAGAAAACTCTAGATTGCGTGCAGCAGCTGGATGAAGGGATGAAACCGCGGCTATCTGGAGCCAATCTTTTCCCTCGTGCCCGCGTAATTTCATTATACGCGCTGGCTGGAACACGAGGCAGTGATTTGAGGAGCCGTTTAAATTGAACCATTTGGAAATAAGGCTCAGAAGAAAGATTTTGTTGTATTTGGGAGCCAAACTGCAGGCCTTCTCATTAAATCCTCCAAGACCAATGCAATATGGTACATGTATCGCACTACTGTTACTCTTTTATTTTAATTTTTTTGTTTTTGCCTTTTCTCCAGAGGGTTGGTTGTTCAGAGTTTAGTTCTCCATCTAAATGTTCTACTTCTCTACGTGCAATACAAAGCCCAAAATTTACTCACAAAAACAATTGTTCTTCCATCATTCTCTGAAAACTGGGACCTCAAGTTCTTGTTTGAAGCTGTCAAATCAAGGTTCTAATTTATGAAGGAACAAGTGAACTAAATAATATTCATTGTTCTAACGACAACATGTGTATCTTGCTTGCAGGTGAACTATCCAGCTCGCTCCACCTCTGAGATAGTTTGTGTTGGAAATCTGCTCTTTGTGACATCACAAAGGGCACTCACACCTCTTGCCCCCTGCCTGACATTGGCTCCGCCCTCTGAGACGACGCTTTATTTTCTGTTCTTTCATACATGTGGAAGGTCCAGCAAGCCAACAGTTTCTACGTTAGAAGCTAGAACCTGGCAATTTCGTATGTGCCTGTAAACAGAGAGTTAAATATGCTGAGCTTTTTTGTGGGTTTTTTTTTTTTTCCCAGTGTTCTTCTTGTATTCTTGCATTTTTATATAAAAAAAAAAAAAATCTGCAGTATTCTGTAAAAAAACATCCACATCTTAACCTTCAATTAAAATGTTTATCTCTGCTCATCTGTAGGGACAGAAAGCATGTCTGAATGTGAACGTACACAGAAAAAATGCCTCCTTTTAAGGACCAGAGATCGCTGCTGTTCTGTTTTTTAATGGCATTTCGAATTTTAAAACAGATTGTGGAAGCTGTGACGGTGAACAGTGCGAGAGACAAAACGTGTTCGTCACTTATTTTACTGCCCAGTTTACACAGGAACACACACACCTGCTTTGTCCCGCTGGCTGTCTTTGCATGAGGAAGATTTGCACTTTCAATAACTAAATCGTTGCGGCCCTCCAATGGACTTGAAGATACAGACACAGTAGAAAATGAACATTTCATGTGTGGAGCGCCAGTCTTAAAGGTCAAATGTATAATGTATATATATATATATATATTTGGAGATTTTGAATAACAAACAGCAACATCAAGTGGTGACATTTTAGACTGCAGCAATGCACTTTTTGTCCACTTAGGGACTCCGTACCCTCCCCCACCCGAGCTTGCCAGTGAACTACGGTGGCCTGCGCACCCAAACCTGGATTGTCGTCCACCTTCTTCTTCGTTGGTTTATTTGGAAAAGAAGCGAGCACTCGCCTTAATAACGAAACATGTTGCCAGGCGTATTGGTTTGTCAACACCGGCTTCCTTAAAATTCTCAGAAAGCCGGTGCACAGAACCAAATTACTTCTGTTTAACTGTGATTATATGCTTTTATTGATGTATTTATGGGAAGTATATTAAGTTTTTACCAATATAAAAATCATAAATCAAGCCAAATATTACACACTGGACCTTTAATAAAACTGCCTAACGGGGATATGAGAGACAAAGGCAAAGACAATTGATGTACCAGCCAAATTCGCCAACCGCTGCGCCTCTGGACAACACTGCCGCGCTGCCCATGGCTCCAGGGCCTATCACTTACCTGCTGAGTCACCTTCCAGGTGAGTCACAAGGTGTTGTCATAATGCCAGACAGCCAGAAATGTGGGGATGGAGAATCTGGGCTGCCATGGTGTTAATTAACTAGCACATGTAGGAAGACGGCAGCTATGACACAAAGGCCAACTAGGAGTCATCTGCCCGCATCAAACTTACCTAAAATACTTTTAATGGGTTTTCTCAGGCTACACTCTGCTTTGCCGTGGAACAGCGAGTGGCTGCTTTTCAACTTAAAAGAAAAGGCTTAGGCAGGAATGAAGAGGTTCCAGAGGATCAGTGAGTGACACACTGTTGGAACAAAACTCATTTTTTCCGTTTTAAAGTCCTGGACCAGCACAATACTCCTCCCCCCCCCCCCCCTTTTTTTTTTCTTTCTTTCTTTTTTTTAAGTACAACTAAAGATTTTCTAATGTTCCCCTGGAAAAAAAAAAAACATGTTCTTTTCCTTCCTCTGTCTTGTGTGAACAAAATGTTGTGCTTTGTTTGTGTTTGGTAACATTGTTTTGTTCCTGGCCTGTGACCTAAATTGCTGCAACTTGTTATAAAACGATCTGGCATGACACATGCAAATAAGTTTGTCTGACTAATTCAATTGTGTTGGTGACAACTGCAGTGACGTCAATGACTGGCACATGTGCTTTTTTTGGACAGCAAGGGTCTTTATTACTATTATTATTGCGACTATTTTTAATTGTATCTCCTTTTTTAAAAAGCCATCCAACCTTTTGTACTTGGAATTTCTGACAGCCGACAGCGTCTCCAGAATTCACACTGCCATCTTGTGGTGCACTCTGATGCCTGCAAGTAACGTTGCTGCTCCTGATTTCATCGCACAATCAACACTCACTGCCCACCAAGTTGACACTTCAGCTAAATGCTAAAAGCAAACGTCGAAAGCATTTTTCATTGTGCCTTTTTTGAAGTGATGCTCTTTCATGATGGGGTGGTGGAGGTAGACTTAAAGTGAGGCGATTACACGCTGAACTCGTTGTCAGTTTATTGCCAAAACAACATGGCTATAAACAAAAGATTTACAGCCACGGACAATTTGGAGTTGCGAGCTCTCCTCGCAGCCACTGGACAGGTTCACCACAAAGAAGTGAACCTGAAAGTACTCTGGAGGTGCCAAACTGGCTATTGGCAGTTCACCTCTCATTCTTTAGCTGTTAATTTGACAAACGGAAGCAAATGACCTTTGACCTCATGGCGTGTGTGACCCGTACTGCAGGAAATGGGGGTGGCGTTGTTTGGTTTCATTGTTGCGAAATGGCTCCATAAAATGAATGAAAGACATTTTATTATTTTCCTTTTTTTCTTTTTAATGCTGTTCCTTTATCAGCGTGTGTGCGTGTACGGGTGTGCCCGTGCGTGTGTGTGTAACGCGAGAGTACATGTGTACGTCTGGCACACGCACCATGGCAACCACGTCATCCCTCATGTGTGAGATCCAGCCTTGGTCCCCCGTTCACATGTCGCCGCTGAACACCCTCGTATTAGTCATTATTCCCTTGCAGCCACTCGCCTGTGCAGGGAATATTACACCTTGTGGAGTCAGTAGACAGGTGCTGCTGCTGCTGCTGCAGCTGTGCGCTCGCGTGTGTGTCCGTGTGTCCGTGTGCAGCCTCGCCGTGTGTGATTTCCTGAGTGGCATTTAAGCCACGTGCGGGCGGTGATGAGGGGACTCGGTGCACTTGGCAGAGGAAAATAATGGGAAGGCGAAGTTCCCTGGCACGATCTCGTAGCTGCACGCGGGTGGGAAGGGACTTCGGGTGCGTGCGGACAAACGAGCAGGTCGAGAAACAAACAGCAAAAACAAGAGGGATTTTATTCATATTCGTTTGGTTAACGACAGCAGTCAGACAACAAAAATCCTGTTGGTTTTTACCCCGCGCAGTGTTGTTGGGATTACTCTATAAAAGTAGTTCAACTACTGATTACTGATTACTCCTTTAAAAAGTAATCTAATTACTTCTTTAACTACTCGGCCTTTATAAGTTATCAATTACTAATTATTAATTCCTTTTGTTAAAAAAGAGAACACCTTGTTTCCTGCCCAGAACGTACAACGAACCACAATTTTCTTTGATTTAGACGAGATGAACTCAAAATAATGTTTGTATTTCCAGCTACTGAGGCAATCGCTGTTTTTTCTTTTGCTACCGCCATCATGCTTTTTTTGGTGCGTCGCCGCACATCAGTGACGTTGCACGCACGGCTGCGTCATCAATCTGCGACATCATTGTTTTTGGCTGTTTTTAATAAAAATATTTCAGAAAAGCAATGGAATCGTCACTTGATAAAGTAATTATGATACAATTACCAGTTTTGCCAGAGTAATCCCGTTACATTACTCCGTTACTATAAAAAAAAAATTGTTTAGTTACAGTAGTGGATTACTTCGTAATAGATTACTCGCCAACACTGACCTGGCGGGTGGTCAGTCCGCTGATTTCTAGATGTTAATTACTGTTTGGCCATGGACATATTGCTATCCACATGATAAATACATTTGAATAATATATATCGCAATACCCTTTATCACAAATGGATGCTACTTCTAATCTCACTTTATATTGGAACAACATGGTTCCCGCTACTTTTTTCTACGTTGTTCTTTTTTCCCGGACGACCTACCGCTGCCAAAGATACTCCCTTTAAAACTCCTCCCTGTCAGACACACACCTGAAGGGGCCAAAGGGTGTCGCACTTTTCTTTCTTTATCATTATTCTGTGTTCCTTCCGACTCCTTCAGCAGAAGCGGCGCGCGGGAACAATGGTGCATTGAAAACCTCGGCCGCCTTGAGGAAGCTATTGAGAGTTGCAGGGAGGCGACTGCAGAGGCCATCTGACTGTAAGCCCGGACAGCAGAGTTAGCCCTCACGTGTTGCTTGCCTGGATAATCACATCAAGACAACACTGGCGTGGCACATTTCCTGCCTCACATTGAAGTCTTTTTCAGCTTCCCTTCACAATAAAGCTCCTTCGCGTTACGTAAACTTTACCTCAGTCTCTTCTCTGTGAAGCTGTTTGAAAGTGTTTCAGGGCAGGCGGGGCTCATTCGTTTTTCAAATAGTAACATTTTGAAAGATGTCAGGAATGAGAGAGATTAAGTTTGCGCAATGAGCTTCACAATAAAAGCTTGGGATTAGTTTTTCTCACATCTGAACAGAGGGGTGTCACAGTCTGCCTTTCCTCCTTCTGTCATCCATTCATTCCTTGCCAGATTGTTTTGCACTTCAGGAAAGACAACACAGAGATTCGCTGTTTTCACATTTGTTCTTTTGTCGTCGACACTATTTTTGGTCGTCTCACCAGAGGGACTTTGAATTAACTGGAACCTGTTGCCTCCAGCTAGTCTGTCTACCCCTGCCTTCCTTCCCCCGGTTAAAACATGACTCCTAGACGTTTCATGAACACGTTTTAACCACTCACATTGCGTCTGTGTCTGCGTTTGGGTTCGCAAGTTCTGGTATCAGCGCAAGGGGAAATGGTTAAATCCCATTTTCAACGTCAAAGTTCCTTCACACAGAACAGAGAACAAATGTTGTTTTTGATGAAAAAAAAGATGAGATATTCTGAATGTCTCACAATTTTCTTTTCTTATTTTTAAACTAGTTCACACTTGCCACTCTACTGAGATGCATGACGCAAACGCAATTCTATAAGGTGCCCCATTAGCAGTCTCCCATTATCACAAGTTCCTTTTAATGCCCTTAAATTTTACGTCTGTAATTTTCAACCTGGGATCAAGTGGAGCAGCCTCACAGGATTTGCCAATCCAACTAAAAACACAGTTCCTCAATCTGGGAAAACACGAAATTTAGCACTGTGTTTACAACCTCCTGTAAGAATGATGAGTTTTTGCTTCCTGCTGTAAACGATTCTTTGTTGGACCAGAACATGTTTGGGGGGAAAAAGGCAACTAAGAACGAACACCTGCTGCTAACATCTGCATTTGCGATGCTGTTTACACAGGTTTGTCACAGTCGAATGACTGGACCGTAACAAGTGAGGGATTGTGATAGATTATGCACGCCACACTCATAATCATGTTGCCTTTTTTATGCTGTTCAAACATCAAACCACTCACCAGGTGTGTAGAACTGATGCTCTGGCTGCTAAGTCATGTGTCAGAGCCTGCTGGGGTAATCCCAAAGAATTACAGTCCAGTGGAGTCAGTGGTGGTGCTGGGATTACCACAGGGATTAAGACATGTAGCGTTAGCCACAGTGCCTGTGTAGGCTACTGGCAGCTACGAGTGCGCGGGCATCAGATCAGGTGCCGGCACACTGCATCTGAAAATATAAATAAAAGTGTCTGTCAACAGGAAATGCCATGACCCATGTGACATCTACCAAAGGCTGAAATTTGATGCAGTCTGATCCAAATTGATCAATTTATTTGAATCAAAAGAGCTCATCAGGACATTTGAGATGGTGTCACTGGCAGGAATGTCATGTTTTTGACTTTTTCCTCTTTCAAGTATTTCTCACAACCAACCGCATTAGCCTGCTGGGCATTGAATTGGATCCCCGGTCTGTTCTCAGCAAGTCCAGTCCTCAAAGTGCTGCAGTTGATCAGCCACCTCCACACTCGCGCGCCGAGAACGCCGTTTACGTCACGTCTTTCTGAATGCTTCTTGAATTTAGATCTGTGGGCGTGATTCCATTCTATGTTTGGCTGCGCAGCAGCGGCATAAGGATGATTCACCTTCACCCAGCACATTTTACCGACAGGCTCAGGCATGAAGTGACGCGGCGATTGAACGAATGCTCAAAATGTGCCACCCAGGCTCGTTGGAAAGTGTGGAAAGAAGAGAGAAGCAGCACGTGTTGAGAATCAGACGTGCAAAATTGACCTTATCAAAATCTCTAATATTTAATGATAGGTTATATATACCTTAGATATTATATCTATGATTACATCATTCCAAACTCCTCCTCTCCCCCACACACAGATACATACACATAAAGGTAAAGGTAAACACTCCCTGCTTTGATGGAAGTGGTGTTATGATCCTCCAAGGGGAGGAGTCATGTTTTTTATACGCAAGTAGGAATCTAGCTATTAAAAGTCTCTCTATCAGAGGCATTCTGAAGTTCTGTTCACACGCACCTTGCATTTTGACTGGTGACTGACCAATAGGACCTGTCGCGATATGTGACAGATAGGGCTATCACTTGCGGCAAGACCGACAGGCTGACATGACTAAGCTATCTTGGAATCTGGGCTTTATAGCTGGTGAACATTGGCCCGTCCTTGTTTACCAACAATTGTCGGAGCCTTTCACGGAAGCCACTTTGACACGCGACCAGGAAGCTGCCAGCTACAGCCCATAAAAACAATGTCACGTGGTTTATGCTTAGACGGATATGAGAGATAATAAAAAGAAAGGGCCTTTTCATTCAAAGAGGACCTCGGCTCATTTGTAAGCGATGCGTTTTCCTGGTTACGCTAAAGGCTAAGTTCAAGTAAATCCCAATTATTTGATTCCACCTTTTCCTGTATCTGTGTATGTAAACAGATTTTGCGGTTCCTCATTATTCCTCTTATTTTCAAATAACAGTCCTAACAAAACAAACCACCAAATGCATTGGGATGCATAGGGCATGGCATAGAAACACCTAACAACAAAAACAAGTTAATTCTTTGTTTTGTGTGTGTGTGTGTGTGTGTGTGTGTGTATATATATATATGCAGTTTTGAAGACAGCATTGTTGTCTCACCAGTTGTTAATTAGCTGTACGTCTAATTTCTCTAATGTTCTGTTTTCTAGTATGTGGCACAAACAAATCGAGCTATCGGTGACTATTTAAATTTGAATCGGTGACAATTCAAAATTTGAATTGTCAGTGTTTACCACTAACAACCAGGACCACATTATTTTGGAAATAGGGTACTTTATATATGGATAAGATTGGCAGCTTCAGTTCCTTTGAAGGGATCCAACTAAGCAGGACTGAATATTATGAAGCTCCCAATCCTCGAAGTGGGTCACAGATATTCAAAAAGCACCACAAACATTTTTTTCCCCCACATCCTAAATCTTAAACTGGATTAATTTAATGTTTAGTTTTGTCTGTAGCTTTTAATACAATTATTTACATGTTCTGCATATATATCAGGTAACTCCTTAAGCCAGATGTAAGGCTCAGCTTATATAAAGTGTTACATAAAACAATGAATCAATCCTGCAAGTGAAATCATGAATAAACCAGGGACCAAGTGTTCATTCAAGTGGAACAGAACATAACACTCATTACGGCTGCATCTGTAACAATATCACTGAGACGTTACATGTTAAAATTGATATATAAGCTAAAAGTGTGGGCTTGTTTTGGTCGAGCTTACAGAGACAGTGATCTGCTGTTGTCTGAGGGGTTATACAATATCGTTGCGTTATATAAGTGAGCCACATAGCGGGCCAATGGCAGCGCGCCTCTCGCGTCACGTGACGTCCTGCGCTCTTTCAGCGAGGAATCCAAAGGGGCAACAACCTCGAGCTGCCGAAGCTAGCTGGCTAGCGACCAATATGGACTATAGAGGCGACTGCTTCGTTTTTGTCGGCGTTTTTTCCTTTTTTAAGAAGAGGAAATGAACCCGGGATTCGGCCAAACGTACGATTCCGAGGAGCGTCGGGTGTGATAGAGTCAGTCCGCGGACTCTTGGTTTTTATTTTTTAGTTCAGCCGACGTTGGGTTAGCGAAGGCTAGCTGCAGCCGTTACGGCACCGAAGCTCTCTTACATAAAAACAACGGCCGATCAGCTGCGGTTCACTGGAGGAAATTTGGAACTGTCGCTCGGTAGCTCGGACACCTTCGTCCATTTCATCGACAGTCGTTTAGGTGTGAACCTTTTTATAAAACAACAACAATAACCAAACTTTGGCTTGTGACAGAGGCGTTTGTGAGGTTTCTGAAACGACCAATTAATCTTCTTACTTGCTAAGCACGCAGGACTTTGCCCACGGTAGTTTGCGACTAAAACGTATTTAAAAATAAAAATAAAAAATGCGTACAGTTGTTTGGGGTCTTCCCTCAAAGGGTGAAATAGTCTGACTGATTAATATCTTGTAGAGATCTTAAAAGAAACGAGGTGGCAACTCTTTGTTTTGAAAGGGGCAGGCAGTGCGGGGGTGCTCACACGTAAACAGCAGCGGTGTGTCTACCTCCAGGAAGCCACAGGGCGCTGCGGCTGTGACAGCTCGCCCCCTTTGGTGGCGTTGTTGCTTGCGCGTGACAGCCCATGCTGAGCTGTTTGTGTTTGTCGGGACTTTGGCACCGGCCGGCAATGTTTCACAGGTTTGCTGCCATCCCGGGTTTGTTACGTGTGACTCAGAATCAGCCCTAACCTACTTCCAATGGCTGCCACCGTCAGACAAATGCGCTCAGAGGATCGGTTCGGCAGGAAGGCGCAAACCGATAGCTGGCCCAGCTTTCGGCTCTGATTTTATTTGAACATTTTTATATTTCTGAGAGCCGTGTGTGGGGAGTCATGTCTGCTTTTATCAGACCATAAGCGAACCCCTCATCACCGCTGAAGGACATTTTTATTTTTATTTTATTTTATTTTATTTTTTAAAAAACACCCTCTGGTAGAAGATGGAGACCGGGAGTGAGGTCCCACCAGGGCGAGCTGTTCGTCCACCCGCTCTCCAACCCTGCGGCCGCGGGCATCTGCCCCGAAATGCTGGAGGTGGCCGAGGAAGCCTCCCGAGCCGGGGACTTCAGCTTGGCCGTGGAGATTTACAGCTCCCAGCTAGCCGACCTCCAGCAGCCGGACCGCGGCTTGTGTCTGAGAAAGGCCGACTCTCTGGCCCGCGCCGGGCGGATAGCCGAGGCGCTGGACTCGTACTGCTTGGCGGCCAACCTGGGCACGCTGCGCCCGGAGGAGCTGAGCCTCCTGGTGGAGATCATCGCCCGCACGCTCCGCGACAAGGAGCTGGGCTTGCCGGCGAGCGTGCACGGGAAGGGCGGCTGCAGCAGCAGCAGCAGCGGGGAGGACGGGAGCGAAGACGACGGGGACTTGGGCGACGACGAGGCGCTGGACTTGTTTTCGTGTCGCCTCTGCAAGTGTCTCCTCCACGAGCCCACCACGGTGGAGTGCGGCCACACGTTCTGCAAGCGCTGCGCGGAGGACGGCGCCGCGGTGGAGACGTGCGTGCAGTGCAAGGGCGAGCTGAGCAAGAAGGACGGGCTGCCCAACGGCCGCCGGCTCAACGTCGTCCTCAGCGGCTTGCTCGACAAACTCTTCGCCACCGAGAGCAGAGCCAGGAGGTCGTGGATCGAGGGAGAGGTGCTGTGGAAGAAGCAGGAGATGGCCGAGGCCCTGGAGAAGTACGACGCCGCGGTGGAACTAGGTGAGACTTTCAACACCAGCTGGTGTGTTTTAGTATGTTTGTATTTTTTTTTAAAGAAAAATGTGTTTATTTTTGGTGTCTTGCCCCTTTCACCAAAAACTTTAGTGTTTCGAAAAGATGACCTACTTTTTTCCGCCCTCTCCATTCTCAATGTCTTGTGTCACCGATAGGTGGCACCACTGCGACATTACTATACTGTAGCTGACGGAGGTCAGGCGTTATATGATGCGCCGTGTTTTGTTATCTAAGCAGCACACTTTTTATTTTTCATCCTGTCACGCATATGTAACGCCACTCCGGGTCTTTATACAACAGCTAGCATGGGAATGTATGTGCAGGTCTTTGGGCATGATGCTTGTTCTGGTTGGATGGTCCATTTGCTACCAGAATGTTACTAGATGAGTTGTTGGATTCCATACTTGAGCTTTTCCTCGTCCATTTTCTACTGTTTTGTAAGCTGAGAATGTGTGGTATGTCCTAGTAAAGGCTGGAGGAGAATGGGCACACTGACTCTAACCTTGTAGACTTCAATTTAGCAGGTTTGGTGCATTAGTAAGTCAAGTAAGAGGTAGGAAAAATATTTCATTTTAAGCAAGTGTCGTTTGAAGCCAACTTTGGTATAAATAGAAGTGGGAGTCACGAATTGTTGGCAGGAGTTTTATGTTAGGTGGCGGAATTCTCACTTAAGGCGAAACCTTCTTTTTGCCAGCTGTGTCCAATATATAGAAATGGTTGAACTTATACAGGCTGGTTCTAAATAGTCCCTCTGATGTTGGTTAATTAAATTGATAAATCTACGCTGGTTGGTGTCAATGGAAAGGAAGCAAGCCATCCCTCGTGTTCGGATATTTTAATGCCCCGATAATAAATATTGATTCATGCCTTCTGTCTCGTATAAGGCCTGTGGGTGACGAGGGGACAGAGTGCCTTCACAGCTCAGTCACTGCCAGTCAGTGTTTTGCCAACATATCCAGAAGGAAGCCTTCTGCTGCTCTTGATGTAGAATGGCCATAATGTGTTCATGATGTCACCAGGAGAGCAGCTGTTACCCAACCTAGGCCTTTTCAGGAAGATGACACACGCCACACCCGGCAAATTGTTCAAAAATGACTGAGAAATTAGTATCGTCATTGCAGTTATGAAAATGTAATGGGACGAATGGGACACAATAGCATTAATATTTGGATAATGGAAGAAAAAAAAAGTTTGTTTTCTAGTTGTACTTTCAGGTTCGAATTATTATTATTATTATTTATTTATTTTTGCCTTTTTATGCAAGTTGCATATATTGAAAGGGGAGGTATCCCTTCGCTACAAAATAAAGTACCACAATGCAGTTGTACAGCATGATTTTAAGAAAACGTTCATTCTCCTTTTCACACAAAAAAATCCTTGATCATTGCAGCAATGGCCCAGAAACTTTGGTGAAGAGTATCACCATAGTATTTTGCAGTGTTTTTACTACCACCTTGGGGTTAGTGTACTTGTTTACACCTAATAAGGTGATGAATTATTGAAGAGGTAAATGCATTAATTGAAGGGATATTTGTCTTCAAATTAAAAATGTCCTCAAAACACTTTCATTGGTGGTCAGGTGACATTTTTAAATCTGCAGAACCATTTTTAAACTTCACACAAGTATAAAATTCCAGACAATAAAAACCATTTGTTGCTTTAAACTCTTATATTTCCCATCCGTCCACCCATCCGTTGTTTATATCCACCTAAAATCTAGCTTATTGAGGCTTCCCACTTATCTGCGAATCCAATTATGTCACGTGCGTGGAATTAGTTTATTTCCCCTGATAAAGCGCTGTTTATTTTTAAACAACTTCCCTGCTCGTGGCTGAGTCCTGGCTGACTCAGCCTCGCGCTGCTTCCCCACCTTCTGTTCACTTCAGAAGCACAAGAGGGGCAAACAGAATCCTTATAAATTCTGCTACTGAAAGAAGAGCCTGCCTTCTTGAATAGTAGTGAAACATAAAGGCAGCGAATCTGTTTATGCCCCGGTGCTTTATGAATATTCAAATGGTTTTAAAAAAACAATATATGCATCGGATTGTAAACCAGTGACAAGACTCTTCTAGAAGGAGCCTGCTGCCAGAACCTTCCCATTGTGTTTAATATACTTCTGAGAAACGTATTCGCTGGAATGGCGCCATCACGTGAATTTGTGTTTCCAGGAAGCAGTCGCAATCATCCGCCTTGCTGTGTGACCGCTGACACGGGTTTTCTTGTGTTTTATTGTGGGCCGATTCTAGAGAAGGAAATACGTTTTTTCTGTCCTCTTGAAAAAAACAGCACCTGAGTTTTTATGAAGGACGTGTGTATATAACACGTCGGAGTGTTTGGTAAGACTTATGTCTTCAAGTTTGATGACGTTGACCCCGGGAGGTGGTTGTATAACCTAAAGGAGCCGGGGTTTAATAACGCTGCGGTCGTTACATAGCACTCCGTCCATATAAAATAGGTTTTATGTCACATGCGGCGTTGTTGCCCTACTTCCGCTGGACCTGGAACGAAATGACCCTGGAGGCCTCTCCCACCGACTCTAAGCCCCGTCTGCCTTTCCCTGTGGTCTACAGTGCCCTCTTCAGGCAGACTGCTGTGCCAGCGGGCCGAGCTGCACATGGACATGAGGAACTTCAGCCTGGCGGTGCAGGACGCCAGCAGCCTCTGTCGAATGACGCCTCACTGGACAAAGGTAAGAATTTGGAAGAGAGGAGTTCGGCGTATGAAAATAAATGTGTTTCTGTTGCTAAAACGCCTCCTTTTCTTTTGTGTTTTCATTTCAGGCTCGCTGTCTGAAAGCCACAGCGCTGTCAAAAGCCGGCCGCAATGACGAAGCCTTGCAAGAGTACTTCCTGTGTGTGGCGCTGAAGCCTGACTGGACCAAAGTCAAACTAGAAGCTCAAAAGGTAAAAATAATTTGAATTAAAGTCTAAAAATAACCATCATTCTCTTGCTCGACTTTATAACCACATGCATTTTTTCCCCTTGGTTCTCGCCCCACCTCAGATTTTAAGCGAGCTCTTCTCCTCCGTGTTTGAGAACGAGGAACTGCGGACGCCACTGCACCCCCTGCAGGGGGGGCTGACCAGCCGCCTCATCAAACCTGCTGCCTTGCTCAGGTCC
This sequence comes from Thamnaconus septentrionalis, assembly GCA_009823395.1. Classification (NCBI taxonomy): domain Eukaryota; kingdom Metazoa; phylum Chordata; class Actinopteri; order Tetraodontiformes; family Monacanthidae; genus Thamnaconus; species Thamnaconus septentrionalis. The sequence goes on along the minus strand of CM020514.1, from coordinate 6,667,629 downwards.
CTGAGGCCACTCACACAGAAGCATGGATCCTCCTCACAGGTTCGTACTCAGGAACAACAGAGTGGCCATCTGACTCTATAATGATCATATTATACAGTTGGTTTTGTTGTATTTTTTTTTTTTTTTTCAACTATTCTTTTAACTGCACTGACGCTAAAAACTACACCTCGGTTTCGTCGCAGTTGTGCTTTGCTATTAAAGAGATTCTACTGTTGATTCTGGAGGAGCATTACTTGTTCTTTCTAATCCTGGCTGTTTGGGATCAGGGCACATTTCCATGTTTTACACACAATAAATCAACTCCAACAATCAACAAATCCGAATTTGACATTGCTGCTGTTTCAACTATTACCTGCCAGGTTCCAAAAGAGTGATTTTGATTGATTCTGATCCCCAACCCGTCTTGTTTCCGTCTGCATTTCCAGGAATCAGACTTCAACATTTCCAAAAGTTCTCCAGTGGACGAGTCGTCCCCCAGACTGCCTTCTCTGTGTCCCAGTAAACCAGACCCCCCTATGGGGGAGAACAGCTCCAAGAGCCTGGCCGGCATTCTTGCTGCACTCCCGGCGCCTCCTGGTGGCGTCAAGAGGAAACACAGCAACGACGACCACTCCGCAATCTTCAGTCCCTCCTCCAAAGTGCACAAACCTGGTAAAGAGATATTCCCGTTAAATTTCCACTGTTAAAAAATAACATTTACTGCCCAGCACGATTAAAAGAAATTCCTCATGTCTTCAAGAAATTTTATTTACACCGACATTTTCTCACAGATGAGGGTAGCAGTTTTCAGAGTGCTGCAGCTGGTGGTGCTAGGACGGTTGCAGCTGACCTCTTGGACAGTGGAGACATGGAGTGCTCACTCTGCATGAGGTAACCACCGCCGCAACAGACCCGCCTCACTGCAAAATTAAAGCCAATAAATAATCCCGCAGTTTTGCAGTTTTGCAGAGTTTAAACTTTCCTTGCCTTTTTTTTTTCCATTCCTCCAGATTGTTTTATGAGCCAGTCACCACTCCCTGCGGTCACACGTTCTGCCTCAAGTGTCTGGAGCGCTGCATGGACCACAATCCAAACTGTCCTCTCTGCAAAGAGAATCTGTCTGAGGTACACACACACACTCTATTCAACATAACACCGATACAATACAAGTTGCAAAAGTCTAAAAGTAAAGCAAAACACCTGTAAGATGTAATTTTTTTTCTTTATTGTGTAACAACTTTTCTAACGGTCTTGGTGTCATTTCAGTATTTGGCCACCAGGGGCTACAACAAGACCTTCCTGATGGAGGAGGTGCTGCAGCGTTACCTCGGAAATGAGCTGGGGGAGAGGAAGAAAATCCACGAAGAAGAGATGAAAGAGCTTTCAAAGTGAGTTGGACACCGTTTTCATTTTCCTTGGACGGCATCCTGGCTTCAGAAATGTACAAAAACTTCTAACAAACCACCGCCTCTCCCACAGCCTGAATCAAGAAGTGCCCATCTTCGTGTGCACCATGGCCTTCCCCACCATCCCCTGCCCCTTGCACGTGTTCGAGCCACGCTACCGCCTCATGATCCGACGCTCCATGGAGACGGGCACCAAACAGTTCGGCATGTGCATCGCCGACGACCTCAAAGGCTTTGCCGACTACGGCTGCATGCTGCAGGTCAGTGCCAACGGCCCAGCGCCGCCGGTCAGGCTCTTCTCTTCTTGCGTCGCCACGAGGCTGATTGTCCTGTCTCGCAGGTGCGGGATGTGAAGTTCTTCCCCGACGGCCGCTCCGTGGTGGACACCATCGGCGTGGCCCGATTCAAGGTGCTGAGCCACGGCCAGCGAGACGGCTACCACACCGCCAAGATCGAGTACTTGGAAGACAGGAAGGTAGGCAAACCTGCGCACTCGTCAAGTCACCTATACATCGCCAGCCACCTCCTCTCGAACCACAAGACCAAACTCTTGCCGTCCCCCCCGTGCCCCCTGCAGGTGGAGGCGGAGGAGCTGGTGGAGCTCCTGAAGCTGCACGACTCTGTGTACGACCAAGCCAACAGCTGGTTCACCTCCTTGAAGGACAACATGAAGAGCCAGATACTCAGTCACTTTGGGAACCTCCCGAGCAAAGACCCCGACCCGCAGGTGAGCTATGGGATTTTTTTCCCCTCCCATCCACTCCTACTACAGATACACACTCACTGATAAACACGTGATTCACACTCGCTCAGCATCCTGAAGCTGTTTTAATCAGTACAGATCTCTCCAGCTGCATTTCCATGACCCCTAGAATTAAACAAAACTGAAATATCGCAATAAAAAAAACTGGTCATGGAGACTTCGAAAAACCTCTCAAATATCACTAAAAGGTTTTTCCGCTCCCATGAGGTGGTTTTTCAGATGTATCGATATAGACGTATATCGCAAAAGTGTCATGGAAACACTTTTTTTCGCGTTTGCACGTTAGCGGATGTGACGTACGGGGTCACATGACCAGTTCACTTCAAGTGAAAATGGCGCATTATGTTTGGACGGAGGAGGAGACGCAATATTTTTTGACAAGTCATCAAAGAGAAAAATATAACAACCATTCTTGACAGTAAACAAACAAAAGCAAGCGTAATTACCGCCTATGCGCTTCACACTATTCAATGGAAATGCCTGCAAATCACGATTGTACTTTGTCGAAATTTAAAAAAAAAAAAAAGCTTTTATTTTGCGAAAAACTGTAACGGAAACACAGCCACTCGGCTGCCAGTTCACGTCACTCTAAACAGCTCGGATGGTTTCATTTATGGAAATGTTGCAACTAAAGCTCTCTGTCTTCAACAAACACTTGTTATGATGATTAAAATCCCAATAAGCAAAACCAGGAGGGTTTGAATATGGACACCACATGTTTAATAACTGCCCCGGAACATTGTGGATCAGATGGTGACCTCATATTGGTACAGCCCCTTAATAGAGGCAGGAGGGGTCATTCCCCTGGAGCACATAGTGAACCAAGAGTTGCTATTTATGCTGGAGTCAGCAGTAATCAATGCAGCCTTTATCTCCAATAAGTTTATTTGGTTATTTCAGAGGCTCTTTACTGCTCAGCAAATTGAATTCTCTCTATTATTATTATTATGACTACTGTTGTTGCTATGATCCCAGAATCTGTCATGTGGTACTGAAGACCATAACTCCATGTATACTGACCGTTTCCTTCTGGTTCCCACCAACAGGCCAGTCCCAGTGGTCCAGCCTGGTGCTGGTGGCTCCTCGCCGTACTTCCGCTGGAGAACCGAGCCCAGCTCACCATCCTCGCCATGACCTCCCTCAAGGACCGCCTCGTCGCCATTCGCAGAGTTCTCATCTTCGTCACCCGCAAGCGGCCGCGGTGATCGGACCTTTTCTCCCCAAGAGCAGTTCAGCGATCAATCGGTTCCACTCAACGGACTCCCCTCGGTTTTCAGTGGCGCGCTGCTCGTTCGTCTGCCTGCTTTCTTGCACATCCTGTCGGACGCACACGAGCTCCACTTGTGTCTGATTTTCATTGTTTCATTTTTTACATTTTTTGGGAGAGAGTCGGACTGTTTTCGTGCAGCCGTTCCTGGCTCCCCTGTCAGTTTGTTCGTCATCCAGCCGTTTTCGACACACTCACACACACACACACACCGGAGATCAATGAAGCTGCTGCACATCTTTGAGCGTCTGACCTCATCAGGCAGGTGTAAGAAACAAGCCTGTCCGATATCTGTCTTGGCATTGTTTTTGTCTATGTTCAAAGCCTGTACGGGAACTAAAACACGCGTCGCCATTACAAACACAAACTGTTACACTTTACTCTTCAAAACAAGCGTCGCACAAACGCTCCGTACCCCATGACACGCGACGCAAAAGTGTCTGGTGTCGCAGCAAGACAAAAGAACTGAATGTACAGATGTTTATACCGTGCGTGTTTTTTTTTTGTTGTTTTTTTTTTTTTACCCCCTCCCCGTTCTACCGTTTTTCTCAGAATTAGCCAGGCGCACACGACGTCGCCAATCTTCCAGACCGAGCCCCAATCCGCGAGCAGAATCCCCCTTTTTTTTTTTTTTTTTTTTTGCCCCTCCCGCTGCCTTGGCCGCCAGCCGATGTGACCCTCGGACGGAGCGGTCGGATCCACGACTCTGGCTTGGATCACAACTAAAGTCTATAAAAGAAGAATACATAGTAAATGGTAAATGGACTGCACTTATATATAGCGCCAACCTTTCGGTCATTGGACAACCCGCTCTACCTCCTGAGCCACAGTCGCCCACCTGTGTACTAACAAGTGCGAGTGTCCAACCAAATGCCTCGCTCGTGTTTTTTAAAAAGGAGATTCCAGTAAGATTTAAATAAGAGTCGGGTCGCTCAACAGGCTCTAGCAGTCAGATTTAAAAAAAAAAATTCAATGTCTCCGGACTAGATGGTCTGGATGGTTCTGTCCTATTGTAGCATATCCTCGGGACGTCAAAGAGGTTGGCAGGCTCATTCATGGGGTTCGATCGTGTCCGTTTCTCTCTGCTATGCCCTTAAGTGTACGCGTCTGGTGAATTCTCAAGTCAGATGATTTCTATGTATATCAATGCAACTTGGAGGCCTTGATGATGATTTATTTAAGGAACGTTTTGTCTCTTTCTCTCTTTTTTTTTTTTTTTTTTTTTTTTGGCTTGTTTTCTCAGTGCGTTTACATGCACACCAGTGAAATTGCAGTCTTGAACTCTGGGGCCAGGAGCAGCTTCCAAAAGAGCTACTTGGTGCCTGGTGGCTCTTGAATAAGAAAAGTGCAGTGCATAGTGGTCATCAAGGTTTTAATGATCGCTTGGGGACTAAACTCATTGTTTTTTTCTACCTATGGTGTCTAATATAGATTGTAGCTGTTTTGCAGAAATATTTCAAGTCTTACCAGAAAATAACCCACATGTTGGGAAACAGGTACCAGTCAATAAAAATCAATCGTAAGAGCAGCCGGTCGAAATTGCATTTCAGTACCCATACAAATGTTCCTGCTCAAAAATGAAGGTCTCTTGTGTGTTGTAAAACAATACACGCATAAAACATTACATACATTGTTTTATGGATCTAAAAGACAACATAGCATGTTTGCAATAAAACTCAACACTGCACATATACAGGAACAAAACAAACAAAAAACGGGAAGCTTTAACACCAACAAGTTCAAACAAGTTGGCGACCCGAGCGAGTCCTGAGCCGCTATGTGTTCCACTGAGTCCGTCGTCCTCGGAGGGCTGCTGCAGTTTCACAGTCAGGTGTGTGCGTGTGCGTGCGTATGACTCTTGTCGTTCCAAATGTTTGTGACTCCACCGCAGCAAGTTGCTCTGCAGAGGGTGGTGTGCATTTCCCTGTTATATTTGTAAAGGGAGATCTTACACCTATTTTTTATTGCAAATAAAGGACAACATGTTGAAGCTCCGTCTCCGCCTGGTGTTTTGTGGCAGCCAGTTGTGTCGCAAGCGTTTGAGTGGAAGAGAGATTTCTGTTTACAGTCTTAGTGGGTCTTTTTACCCAATTATGCAGAGTGCATTTTACCAATGTCCTGTAGCAATAATGTGTCTTTTCTATTTATTGAACACCTAAAAGTAGAAAAAAAAAATCTTTTAACTTTATTTGCTTTCTTTTCTTTTTGCAAAGTGTGTGCTTAAAATAGTCCTGGGAAACACCCTTTTATGATGTCACAGAGGGCACACCCAGCCAGGTATTGTTCCGACCTCTGAGACTGCTTTGATTTTTGTCCCCATGGAAAACGTAAACAAAGCATCAGCTGCAAACAGACATACACTGCTATTCCCAAGATTGAGAGAGCTTTGGGGGATAAATAATCATGCCAGGCTGCCTGATTTAAAGCATTATGTTGTGCTGTTACGTTCCCTTATTACAATATTATCAGCATTAAGTATATTGTTTAATATTAATATAACTGTTAATAAGATTAGTAATGATAATAAAACAAGATTGTCAGTATTTTCCAAGTAAGGGACACTTAAAACAGATTAGGCCTAGTTTTTGTTTTCCTGACGCATCTGATTGTGTATCTCAGCCAATGTACTGTCAATACTGCCAATGAAGTCATTTTATAAAGTCAGCACAGTGTGACTGTTGCTGGGGAAAGTGTACTTCGAAATAATTTTCTTTTTCTTTTTTTTATCCTTTTATGAAAAATGACTTGCTTCCTGCCGTTGCTGTAGGACACAAACACATGTGGACCACAAGGTGGCAGTGTTTATCAGTTCACCGCTGTTCGAAATGTTCGGGGGCACTGAGTTCATTTGAAGTGTTTCTTTTTTTTCTTGTTGGGAAGAGAGGAAATAGACCAAAACAGAGTAGCGCACACACACACACAGCATCCACTGTCTGGTGTCATACATACCTTTGATTTTTCTAGGAAGCTTATTTCTAAGGAAAAGGATTGATTTATCGTGAAAAGTGCATACATTCTCTGAAACTACGCAAAAGTGTATCCAATATCAAGCACATGGCTAACTTCTTCTCCTGTTATACATACAACTGTATATAGTTCAGGAAACTGAGCGTTAGATGAAGATAATCTGGATGTCAAAAGTGTTCTAATATAAACAGTTTGTGTGGCAAAAAAAACACCTTATTGAGACAGACAGTCTCTTGGATCTCTGGACGTCACACCACACACCCTGTGGCGTCCATAATAAAGCTCACTCCGCTCTGGAGGGAGCTAAAAACAATGCTGTCCTTATGCCTTCATGCGTTTGCATAATGTAAGATTATGTGAGAGGAGAAAAAAAAAAGAGTCAAAATCAAACAGTGGCTGTTTTAGAGAGTGTGGAACCCTCCGGTGTTACTATTATGTTCTGAGTCCAAATATGTAATTTGGACGCCCATGCAGTCTGGAACCCTTAGAATATCCTGGCTAAAGATAACACATGAAAGCAGGGCACACCCAGTGGGTGATACTTTGATGTCGGCCTGGTCGTCCCCCTCCATCGTGTTCAAAGTAGACGCTCACTGAGGAACGCAGACCAAAGCACGAGTTTTCGGGGCAGGACATGTGAAACACAGTCTTTTACCTCCAGGCCCGGGAGATTCAGCAAAATACACAAAAATAATAAAGTTATTTGTTACTTGGTTTATTGATAGTGCCTTTTCTGCCGGGCTGCTATATTTTGGCTGTTTTCATGAACACTTGTGTGGTAATGATGACAACATCCTGCTCTAATGACTGCAAAGCCCCGTGGTTTCTCCTCCATGTGTGCAAACAGATGTTCAATCTTTTTTTCTCCGGTCCAGGCAGGCATTTGTTGATGGCAGAATTAAAGCAATTTAAGCAGTGCAATGAACTCTTTTAACATCTGGATCGCCGACATCATTAGCAAGCAACAGTAAAAAACGGTGCTGGAAAGAGCCGTGCGTGCCTGCGGGGAGGGAATAGAAAGCAGTCGAAACCACCAAACTCTTTCGAAAAATGACATAAAATGATTAGTTCGAAGCTAGACTTTGTCCTCAATAAGGATCATTTCTGCATTTATTTAACACCACTGCAAATTGGTGTATGGAAAGTACTGCCACATCATCAGCTGCACATGGCCCACTGGTAGCAGCGCAGGTTTTATTAGCGTTCTCGCAGAATCAAGACACAAGGACGTGTGAAGCAGCCTGCGCGGGTATCATGGCCACCGCTACACAAGCGAGGCGCAGACAACGCTGCTGAAATATTTATCACTGTTTCCATTTCGCATGCTCTATTTGCACCGCATCTATCTGATGGATGGGAAATAGGATGGACACAGGCGAGGAGGATTTGTTGGTCAGTGAAAATAGTGTTTTCCAGAGCGGTGTTTACAGGCCGGGCAACACACTTTTCAGTAAAAAATGATGCAACTTTGGTCATGATATACCTAATCTAAGGGAAATGGAATGGATTTGATTTCTTTACTTCTTCGTCCCTAAAAAAGTAATTAAAGGCACTTCTGGGATAATGGACCAGCCTCTGTGGGGCGAACAAGATGTTGTTCCGTTTTTTTTTTAAGGTATCCCGGCCTAGCTTTTGGTAAAGCTCTTCTGTTGACATCATATTGAATGTTTTCTGTGGCCTTTGGTTAATAGCGTTGTTCCGTAGCACATTGAAAACGTTGTTGTTCACATCATAAATTCCATATAACTAGGAAGATGGGCTTCTTCACATAAGAGTATTGGAATAGAGTTTAGCTAGCAAGCTCTGTTGCTTTACTCTCACCAAAGTCAGGTGAGAGTAAAGCTAGAACATAAACAGCTTTCTAATTTCATAACAGGAAACTGCTGACTAAAATGCCTTTGATGATAATTAAAATTTGAGCATTACAAGATGGAGATTTCAGAAGTGATGAAGTCATGTGACGTGATCAAGCGTCATTCCGTAGCACGTTCAAAACTTTGTTTACATCATAAATTCCATGTAATTAGGAAATTGGTTTGTCTAGTTAAGAGTTTTGGAACGGTGTTTAACTAGCTAGCACTGTTCTTGCCAAATTCAGGTGAGAGTACAGCTAGAACCTGAACATCTTTCTGATTTCATCACAGGAACCCACTGACTAAAATGCCTTTGATGAGAATTAAAATTTGAGCATGACAAGATGGAGATTTCAGAAGTGATGAAGTCATGTGACATGATCAAGTATCTTCCTAATATTTTGGCCAGATGTCCATTTACTATTCTCCTTCTGTATAGTTTTGCTCTTCCTGTTAACTAAAAAAAAAAAAAAAAAAAAAAAAGAAGCTACAATGTCAGTGGCTCGGTTATCACTGTCAATGCACGAACGATTCACGCCAGAGGAAGGAAGAGGTAGATTGACACGCACAGGGGTGCGTGTGACGTCACTTCCTGTCCTAAACGCAATAACGCCAACCAGTTCCGCGCACTGTATATTTTACGCAAAGTGTGAACGGACTGCATTTTGCGCCGCTCCCTTTCACCTCAATCACCGGCGTCGCGAAACCCTTCAACCCGCTTCAACCGTCCCCTGCTCGGCGATACGGGGAGGAGAAGTGGGCGGGGAGAGAGGATAGAGGGTGGGCGGAGTCTGGCTGACAGACAGGAAGACAGAGAGGGAGAGAGAGAGAGGAAGAGAGTGTGTGTGTGTGTGAGAGAGAGATAGAGAGGGAGAGAGAGAGGAGGGGGGGAGCGAGAGCTAGCGAGCCCTGGCCGTCAGTCGGTATGTAGCAGGAGAGGAGCGTCTGTCCGGGATTTACAAAGAGGGTCAAACCGCGCATGGGAGAGAGCGTTATCAGCAGCGGGATTGAGAAGTGACAACAACAACAACAAAAAAATCATCCGAGGATGAGACGCACGTAGGCCCGGACCGAAGTAGAACCCGAAACGCGCCGCCTTTCTTGTTGATTTTCACCGCTTTTCGTGCGAAAAAAATGGCGAACGACTCACCGGCCAAAAGTCTGGTGGATATAGACCTGGCATCCCTGCGGGTGAGTGAGCGCGCGCGTGCGCGCGTGCACGCTTTTGATCTCATTTCGTTTCGTATTGAAAAGAAGAAGAAGAAAAAAAAAACATCCGTGTGGTCGTCGTCGCTTCCGTTAGTTGTTGTTGTTGACACGGCCCCCCTTTTTATTATTATTATTATTATTGTTATTATTTGTTTGTGCGGTGTCTTTTGTTTTAATATCCGCTGGCATGGGCGGACAGCCAAAACGGGCGCAGCCGGCTCACACATCGAGCCAACCCGATTGGGAATACAACACTGGGGGGGGATCAAATACTCGTTTCCCTTTATAAATTTACACGCGTGTTTTGTGTGTCTTTTTCCCCCAACCTTCCGCAGGATCCAGCGGGGATATTCGAGCTGGTGGAAGTGGTCGGCAATGGCACCTATGGACAAGTCTACAAGGTTGGTGCTGGTGCTGCTGGTGGTGCTGTTCTGAGCCTTCATCCGTGCGCGCGCGCGTGTGTGTGTGTGTGTGTGCGCGCGCAGAGGGAGAAGATGGGGGGGGGGGCGGAATGTGGAGGAGCACGGAACGTGTATTATTATTATTATTATTATTTTTTTCTACAGCCTCTCTCCTTCACCTCGACAGATACCTTTTCTTACATAAGGCGTCTCCTCCTCCACTCGGTACCGGCGCTGTCTGGCCTGGATTATCCCTCCCAGATAACGACTTAGCCTCCCGCTGCTCCACAGACACTCACACTCATCCTCTCGTTCCCCCTCTTGATGCCACCAACATCATCCCATTGGCACCTATTTTGGTCCAAGAGGTCCCTCCTTTTCTCTTCATCCTCCTCCGCCTCCTCCTCCTCTTCCTCCTTTCTTCCGTCCACACCCAAAGTTACATGTCCTTTGCACAGGGAAAAAAAAAATAAAAAAATCGGGCCAAAGAGGCATCCGTGCGTGACAGCCGCTGCTCAGCAAGCGTGCGCCATTGGGTGGGCGGTGTTTCACCGTTTTGCCCAACGGACCCTGTTTCTCGTCCAACCCCCCCACCCACCCAGCCAACTGCATTAGCAGGGATGGGCCTGTCCAACACACACGCACGCTCCCACCGTGGGAATAGATGGAAACCTGGTCCCTTGTACAGTCTCCTCTTCCACCTAGAGGAGTGGCATCACGTTATTGTTTCCTGCGAGAAAAATATTAAATTGGAAATGGTTGGACCAGGTCAGCTGGTGTGTGTGTGTGTGTGTGTGTGTGTGTGTGTGTGGCCCTCTCTGTTAGATGAATTGGTAATGGGGCGACCCCTGTTTGCGTCCAAAAGATGTAGATGCACCACTTTTCATTCTCGCCACTGTTGTGTTGCATGACAGCAAAGTTGGAATCGATCCCAAAAGTGGAATTCTTATTGCGGAACGCGGCCGTGACTTCAAAGACCTGCTTTTTTCATCGCTTAAGTCCACGTCACTGTCTTTCAATGTACAGAAAGAATGTACTGAAGGACGACGTTCGGGAAGTTTGTGATGTCATCAAGGGCGCTGATACCCCTCCCACTAGATTGTCATTCTAAAACATGGGTTTGTGCTGCACTTCGTAGACATGGGGGTGTGTTGCTCGTCATAGAGTGTAAAAACAGAATAGTCAGCAAGTTCAGTTTGCATAAACAAGATTTTGTGAGCTTACACAAGACACGGCTTCCTTTGTTATTTTCCACCTTCAGCCAAACTGTGCACGTGGGGTAAAAAAAGTGTGCGCGCTGCTGACTTCCTGTCTGTCTACATCAAGCTTCTCTGTATGTTTTTCATCACCAAATGTTTGCACCCACAATTTCCTGATTTGCCTGTTTAAAATTCAACACGACTTCTGCCAAATATTTGGAAAATTTTAGTTTTTCTCCTTAATTTTATAAGCAGGTGCTTCTTTAAAGTATGTGTAACTGGTCCTGATTTTCACAATTTAGATATATTGCCGTTTTCATTTTGCGTGATCGTAAGTGTTTATTCATTCATTTGTTCAACACATTTGTTTTCATTTGCTTTTTGAATTTTCCTCGTTAGCTTCCTAAATGAGTGTTTGGGTAAAGACTGAATTTCATCAAATTATTATTATTAGTTCTCCGAAAGAGGGGGTTGCTCCAAATGTGCCAAATTCAGTTTGACGTCAAGCCGCGCGAGCGACAAAGCTAGACCCTCGGGGTGTTTTTCATTATTACTTCTGCTGCAGCTACCCTCATTAGCCTCGCAGGATGACGCAGACATTTCCTCTGACAGATTCTGACCTGTTGTGCTAATTCACCGTGTCAGCTCAGGCATTCCTTATGATACTAGGAGGGACGATATCTTGAAGGAAAATGTCTTGAAACTTAGCCGGTTGGAGTTTGACCGGACCAAAGGGGACGAAAGAGGCGGGACTTACTGCCAAGAATTTAGCTCAGATAAAAACGGGAAGCTAATGCTAGCTCAGGCATTGAGCAAACTACAGCCTGTGGGCTATATAAGCTTTTTAATCCAGTCCGCCAAACGTAAAGAAATTATATTAATAGTAAGTAAGTCATAAAATAGATGTTTGCCCAGTCCTGTGCTAGCCAGCGAACAATAAAAACAACATAGATCAGACAGCGCCAGTAGAAGCCTGTCTGTGCTACCAGTAGGCACCATTGTGCTGTTACCCTCTGCCTCTTGTGACGTTCTTCTTTAAAAGACGCGAGACGCCCATGTGACAATTAAACTCATTTGTTCTGTCATTCTGCGGAGTAATTAATCAGCCGCTCCTTGCAGATTTACCAGACCTGATCCCGTCGATGGAACATGAGTTCGCAACATGATTTCAATTAGCCGCCGACCTTGTGTTGCAAGTTAGCCGGTGATACCCGAAAAAAAGTCACTGAGCGTTTTTTTTTTCCGCTTCAGGAAACCACAACGAACACGTCAGGAGCTTTTTTTTTTTTTTTTCCCAGTTCTGGGGTTGCAGCCTGAGATGCCTCACCTGAGTTGCTGCAGAGGAGGAAAAGAAAAAAATTGAGGCCACTAGACGTTGACACAGAATGACGATTGTTTACACTCGAGTGGCCGTCACGTGACGCTGCTCGGTAAACACGCAGCAAGCGTCGAGGTTGCGTCCCCTTTCGGCGGCCCGTCGATGAGACCGTGGCTTTGAATGAGGACGCGAGGTCAAGTGACGGTTGTCGTTCCTCACGACGGGCAGAATGAATCACATGTGGCCAAACCGGCGGAGGGAGAACTGAGTCCTCGGCCTCTTGTCTTTGACGTCTGCCGTTTTTGTTTTTTGATGGCACGTGTCGGTGTTACGTTCTTGTTTGGAACGTCGTCTCAAGCCGGAAAGTAAAATGTGCAAAATGGGAAATAAGAGGTGTTGGTCCACCATCGTGAGTATAGGATCAGTTAGCGTTAGTTAGTTTTATCTATTTACACCCCTTGGTTTTTCATTCTGGACTCCAGTAGGGCAACATCACGTTATTTTACAAATAGCATGTGATGTGATGTATTAGCACAAATTATTTAAAAACAGGAAATTAATAAAGTCATCGACGGACATGGTGGATACCCGTACTATCATAAAAGCAAGGACATAAAAATGTGGACTTAAAAAAAACAAATAAAAAGTTTATATATGGCCACATAACATCCAAATGATGTCATTGTTTGTGTTGGCATTGAATGGTGGAGCGCCGTGAGAAAAATAAGATGCGAGCTGGAGGAGAAGACGGAGGGATTTCTTTTTTCCCTGCATCTTGGGATGAGACCACACTGGGCTTCTGGGGTTTGTGGGAATCCCCCCCCCAAATTCCCTGAGGAAATGGTTTAACCCATTTATGGTGTAGCATGAGTGCCTGGCTTTCCCGGACCCGGGACGCCGCTCTCGAGTGCATTTGGGAAAGCGAAAAAAAGGTCAAGCAAACAAATCAAATGTTGGGATTTTGATTTGCTGACATGCAGCAGATCCAGAGTCTGTGTGCCGCCCTGCTGTCAGTGGGTCGGTCGCTGGATGTTTGTGAGGAAGCGGCGCGACGGCGGAAGCCATCAGTGCGGCGAGGAGAGGCTGGTGGCTTTTCTGCGATGGCCAGATTAGAAAACCACAGAAATGTCGCTGCCACTGTAGTGTGTGTTTCTCCTCCCAACGTGATCATTTCTGTGAAAATATTCGTGTTTTTTTAAACGATGTAGGGCGGAGAACTCCTTGAGGGTGGCATTGTGTTTTGTTCTTTGTTGCGTCATTCAGTTTCTAATCTGAATACAAATGTTTTTGCCATTCTTTGGATTTAGGTTACTCAGTTTTCTTCTTTTATTTAAAACAATCTGCTTTTTCTGATTCCTTACCTTCCTTTTAACTGAATTACTACTAACTCGTGCTGACCAGGAGAGCACAGGTTCTTCTTCATGAGCATCTACTGTAACACTAAACGTTCACGCGTGCGCCGTGCAGCTTTGCGGCTCGGTGTAATTTGCCTTTATGGATTGAGAAATCCATGGAGGAGCTCGAGGCTTTGATGCTAAACAGCAACAGCAACAGCAACAGTGGTGAACGGAAGAGCAGGAAATCTTGGCGGTCTGGCAGCAGGAAACTGGAATTAAAGTCAAAGTTTGTGTAAACTGTAGCCGGGTGGAAAAAATAGCAGCCACTTGAGGAGACTGTTTATTTTTTAATCTGTGGCTGATAAAGTGAAGCAGGGTGTGGCCCCTCCCCCCCACTTGTGGCTCTCTTCAATCAATGGGGAAGCCGGCGCTGTGAACCTCGCCATGGGGGTGAATTATTTTCTGTAGCGGGTTTTTAAAGCTGATCAGGGGGAAGCAAGAAGTCAGGAAAAATTCATAAGAGGTGTGTTTGGTTTTGTAGCTCGCCAACCGCCTCATTGATCTTATCACCTCAGCAGCAGCAGCAGTAACGGCTTCCTCTTAGTTGTGACTGGCTAACTGTCTCGAAAGAAAAAACCTTGAGCAGACCCAAACTCTGGAGGGCGGCTACCTTTTTTTGGGGGGGCGGTTTTAGACCAGTTGGGGTCAAACAAAAACCCAAGCTAACACATAAACATGCAATGCAGACTAGCCTCCTGCTAAAAGCACCGCGATCCAGACGGCTTATCGCTAGACAGCATTGACAAAGCGAAAAGTGGACCTCCATAGATGTTTTGCTGAAAATTACCCCTCCATCAGCTGTTTGCCCACCTCTTACATTTCCATTGTTTTCCCCACTTCTTGCATTTGTGTGGGGTTGGAGGTATTTATAGGGCAGCCGCTCTCTGTAAAGCTGGTGGAACTACAAAAGCTGTCAGAAGGCATTGGTCCTCGCGAAGCTGGCCCGGGGGACCTTCCGGCGATTCAAAACGGAATGCGAGTCGCGACTGCGGTGACCTTTCAAAACACAGGAAGTGAAGCATGCTGGCGACTTGCAGCAGCAGCAGCGGTGGCGGCAGCAAAGCCCCTCGTATGCGGTGGGAACTTGACAATCGACGCCTCTGTTATCTGCCAGGCGAGTGGAAATGGTGCCGCCGATGGCGGCAACGGGAGCGGGACTTTTTTTTCCGCAACGCAGAAGTTGCGCCACTTTTTGTTCCCAAGCGGAGCCGCACCTTGTTCTTTTTTTTACCGTTGGATGACTAAAAGCTCGCAGGTCTCATTGATGAGGTTTTAACACGGGCGTGTCCCCTACAAATGGGCTGTGTTGCCACAACACTTAACTGGTCTTGTATGGCACTCTTTATTAGCAACAAGCCACAAAACCACGTTCATTTTCGCAGCGCAGGCACATATTAACCGCTGATGAAAGTGCAGCGGAGATCACGGTGATCTGCCAAATGCCGAAACACGTGGCATCGGATTGCGATCGTAAATGTACTCTTTTTTTCTCCCCCATTTCGCACCAAGGTGATGTTCCTCACGGCCTCGCTAATGAATCCGTTAGCGGCGTTGCGCTCTGTCTGCTAGCTGCAGCTAAGCTAAAAATAAGACACAGAGGCTCAAACCGTATCTGGGTCACGTTCTTTGATGCTCATTGTGTCGGCCGTGCATCTGCCTGCTGCTGCTGCTGCTGCTGCTGGTTACTCTCAGCGGATGCGCGAAACAACAAATCTGTGGTTTCTGAGCTTTGAACTCCTTTTTTTTTTTTTTTTTTTTTTTTACCCAAAATGAGAAACAAAACATCAATTCTTGCTCCCATTGAAATAAACATTTCTTGTGCCAATCTGAGAAGGTTTATATTTTTTGAATCCATGATCAGGAAGGGAGGGATGTTTTCCGGCCTACATTAAATCAGTGTTTGTCTGGAGCTGCCCACTGTGAAGCCTGATGTTGTGTACAGTAATACTTGTAAACTACCAACATCTTGCAATATCCAGTTTGATGACTGCGGTACACGGGAAGTGTAAAAACAAGGTGGTTCAGTTGTTCTTTTTGACTGCCTGCTACTAGTCAGTTAAGCGGACTGCCAATATTAATTAGCGTTAGAAAGAGTACAACCCACTGTAAAGAAGGTCTGTCGGTACTTGGCTCCGAGGTTGCCAGTCATCGTGAAAGTCCATCAATTCTAAAGCTTGTACGTGTGAAGTGAAGTCTGAACGTCTCATACTTTGGAGTTCCAACAGTTTACCCTCTCTAGGTGCATTTTGCAAGCTAATATCAGACATGACAGTTTAGTCTACTCCTCGACGTGGTTCTAGTTGGAAAAAGACGTCCATTTTCTTCTGTGGCTACTTCCTGTTTGGAACCTTAAGTAGTCACAGAAGAGACGGGACGGGCACTTAGAGCCCATCCAGGATGTGGATGAGCGGGGCTTTGGCCTCAGGAGAAAGAAGAGGAGTGATGATGGGATGTGGATGGTGGTTTGCTCCAGAGTGTGGGATGAGACTGAGGGTGTTTGGAAGAGGGGGATGGGCCTGATGGAAAGACTGTGGATGTGATCCCTCAGCATGAGGCAGCACGCTGCTAAGAGGGGGAGGAGGAAGTGATCAGGACTGGAGAACAGGATGTGTTAAATGATGTTTACTGCTGGCTTCCCACTCTCAAGCTCAACGCATCCCGCTGGGGTTTCTTAGAATTATTTTGTTTTTTTTAGTCTCATTAACAGCTTTCTACAGATTTTCTTTTTCTGAAAAGGTGTTATGTTGTTTTCTTCTCCTGTGATCTAAATGTGGAAGTAAATCATATATATAGAGTTTGATGCTGGCCATCCTTTAGAGAACAATTTAAACTCGTAATAAAAAGTAACTTAGCCAAATACAGGCATTAATCGAGTTTTCTAGTGTGGAGCGTGAAGTGTCCGGGACCATTGGTTGAATTTGCCTAAGGTAGTGTTACAACAGTGTTTGTCTTTCATTGTTCCCTGTTGAATACGACACGCTTAAAACTTCAACCGTGTCAGTTCATGGAAAGAGCAGATCATCCGAAAAATGATTGGTTGAGTTTGTCTTCTTTGTTTTTCCTCTATTCATACAACAAATTCTGAGATGTTACACATTTTTGACGCGTCTATCGTTACTGCAGTTCTGCAAACTTGTAGCATTCCAACATTAGTTGTCTGAATATAATCTGTTCCATTGTGTTTAACTAAAACAAAAGCTAGTTATCCTTCAGCTTATGTGGTGAAGTAGGAAAAAAGATCATCTGAATGTTTTCTGTGTGGCTTTCTTTTGAAGGCACTTTGACAAAAAAAACAGCTGGTTGTAAATAAATTCAGCCTTTCGTTAATGTGGGTCAGCAGTGCAACTGTCGAGAATTGTGCTAAGCCAAGGAATCAATGGGAGTTCGGTCTTGGTTCATACCTGTTGTTCCTGGAAAGAGACCTCGTAGGAAAAAAATCGAACCAAATTTGTTTCACAGTGTAGTGACTACAAAGAGTCATTCGTTTTTTTCTCCCCCAGTTCTTCCCTGTCCATCAGTTTCAGCTCATCCCAGTGGTCATGAGTCACGAGCACACACACACACACACTCATCAGTCATGCGTTTCCTCCATATCTGGATGTGCTTTCGTGCCTCCTTTTCTTCCCAGCGCTTCCACCCTTATTGATTTTTCCCCAGTGCTGGCTTGTGTCTTTACAACAGCCTCCTTCATGCTGTTATCGGTGACCTGCTCCTGCCTGATAAAAACCCCAGTGAAAGCTGCTCTCTGCCAGGAGCCAAAATGGCTGCCACCTGGGGGCCATGTGCTTGGAGTTGGGCATGTCCTCTTGTTCATGGCGACGTGTTTACCTTCTCCAAGTTTGCCATAGTGAGCAGTATTTCTCCCCCGACTAAGCCGCATTTCCTTTTCTAATGTAGACCTTTACTCTATTGGGCCATGCTATCGTTTCTGGTTTGAATCTCAGGTGTGCGGCTGTGACTTAAATGGGTGATATGAGATCATTTCACCGCTGGATGTTGCAGTTTGGTGCTGCACGTACACCAAAACAAACTGGCTCCCTGCAGCAGCTTTTGGTCTAGCAAGCAGGATATATCTGCAAGTATAAAATTGCAGATAGAGGACATCCCTCTTGGCAGTTCTACTGCTTTGTGTTGTTTTCCAGTTAAGGTTAGAATTTTATCAGGTTGTGTTTTTGGCTGCTATTTTCTCATTTTCTTGACACAGTGTCAGAAGTGGAAGGAGGCAGGAGAACAACACATAGAGGGGACTCTGTGGAGTCACTTTCTGCGATAGATTTCCTGATATTGCTATTTATAACATACATTTCACTATTGATCATTCACCATTTTGAATATCTACATTTTTTTGGTAAAAAAGTCAAATAAGTTGGGAAAAAAACCCAGCTACTCCTGTCACTCTATGTGTCAACATAGATACCAATCTCCAGAACACCCTGTATTGGGATGGAATCAATCGCTTCAGGTTGTAAACTTGTTTTGTGGTCACAACGTGGAGACGATCTTATTTATTTCATGGGTTGAAGACAAGCGTTTTATCCTGGCCATCCTTTAGAAAGAACTCTATACTGGTAAATTAAATTTGGGGTCCCTGTCCTTCCAGACAAAAAGCATAGAGCCACTTGTTGTTACTTCTCTCGGCTTCTTTAAGCCCATCCGTCTTCAAGACGCCGCAAGGCTCTTAACAACAGTTGTTGGCCTGTCTGAGCTCCTGCGGTTTAGACGGCTGTACGTACACAGTGGGCTTGTAGTAGGGGGCAGGGGTTCCTACTGTAGGGGCGACCATCTGGAGGCGGAAATTAAGGCTGGCCCTGGTCTGCAGTGGGAGGGGGAGACTGGTCGGGTCAGCCTGGGTCAGGGAGAGGGGGTGCACAGTTGACTGCCAAGAAGTTTTGCCTTTGGTTGTTCAGAACAAAACACCTTGGCCAGTCATCCGTCTTAAACTTCCACTCAAAAATACTTCAAATGTCCCTTTTGAACAGTGCCGTCCAAAAGAAAGACTTTGGTCAAATTCTAGAAGTTCAAGTTAACAGTGAGATGTTGGTGCTTGCTCTGGATTTCGGCTCAGGGATTCAGAAAGGCAGTTTGACTGATGCAATCTGTCCAGAGACGATCCTCTTTGTCCTATTAATGTTATTATTAATGTTGCATTAATGATTTTGGTTTTGTTTTGGCAATGGGGCCAATGTCAAAGACAGTATGTCTGGACATAATTCGGTACAGATGTACAAGGAACCATCTTTAGGGATACTGATTGAAATACTGTGATATCTATCTGCAAGGTAGTGGACATATACCCCCCAAAAATCAACAAAAGGCTTGCAGGCTCAAGTATTTCTTTCCAGGCCAGCGTTTAGCGCCGTTGCCTTGCAGTAAGAAGGTTCTACGTTTGATTTTTGCATGTTCCCCTTGGGTCTGGTTGGCTCCCTCCAGCTACTCCAACCTCCCCGCAGTCCAACCACAACTAGCAACTTTTAACCGTCCTTTGACGTGAATGCTCTTTCGTCCCAGCATGTCAGCCATGAGATACTTGGCTGACTTCACCCTATCGTAGCTCGGATAGTCTCCTGCCCAGCTGGGACTGTGTTTCTGTAGCAATGGGCGACGGTTGGACGTTAATGCCAAGGCCTTGTGTCTCAAAGGATGTTCTGATTGAAAAAGGTCGCTGTCACTTGACACTGACTCAATTTCAGCACGGTTGCAGTCTGTGGGGTGGTCATTACTGGATGGCACACGTGTTGTTATGAGCGACCATATGAAGTGCAGATAAAGGGAAGACTCTCACGCTAGAACCTTTGTTCAAATAGTTGACCCGAGCGATTAATAGGGGTGTTACCGGTAAGTCATAAGAAGAAACTTTGGGCCAATGCAGATGCAGACGGAGCTCACTTTGCCTATATACTTCAACTCCTCTGTCACAGCTTCACACACTTGTTGCTTCAGCAGCATGAAGGCTGCTTTTCTCTCGCCCATCAGAACGGTGCAGAGTCTTTCAGGGGCCGAGGCAGCTGGCAGGGACAGACGACAGCCTCATTAGCTTTTGTTTTCATCCGCCTCGGAACACTGTGAGCCTCTCTGAGCTTCAGTCACCTGACTCCAGAGTCCGCCCCCTGATTGGCTGGCCGAGATGAGCCAGGGGCCAGCTGACCGGAAGCAGGGCCTCTGATTGGGCCAGAGTTTCTCAAAGCACTTCCTCCCGTAGCCGGGCAGAATATGTGCAAAGTCCCATGAGGGCTGGAAGCTTTGAAATAACACACATTCCCTGCAGTCTAGTGAACCTAAAGTAATCAGAGAAAGTGTGCAAGTCATCATATTTTTAGGTTCATCATTTATCTTGATGGTCCTACCTTATGTGAAGTCTTCAAGGCTGCGTTGCCGTAATTTTTGGGGTAAAAATCTATTGAATGCAGGCAGCGTCGTCGTGACTCAGAGTCCGGCAGATCCAGAATATCAAAACGCTCCTCAGAAGTTTGACTTGTTAGGAGAGAGAATCTGGCCCGGAATCACTATGAGCTGTTGAAGACACTGCAGGACATTTTTGGAAACATTCTCACTCTCAACGCACACGGAGGATCGATGTCCTCTCGGCCAACAGAAATCTCTGTCGGAGAAGAGAAGAGCGCAGCCGCTACATCTGTCCGGTTGCGCGTCCGACGCGAATCGTTGAAGTTAGCCGTGAGACGTTCGCCCTCATTGAGGCGTCGTCGTCTGTCGCTCGACACATCCTCATCCTTACACGCCACTCTGTCATCCACTCACTCAGCTGCAGATAAGAGAGAACCCGAAGACAAGAGGGATGTCAACATTCGGTTTCAGTCACTTGGCAGCAGCTGATCCGTGAATAACTCTTTTCTCCCCAAACCTGACTGAGAGAGAGCGAACCCTCAACATGTCCAGGCATGTCTGTGGAAAACCATGGGTGCGCGTGTTTCAGCTGACCTTATTATTTTAATCACTTTCCGAACAATAATTTAGGGTTGATCACTTTATTTAGACCCAGAGCAATTAACAATGTTCCGGATTGATGTGATTAAAAGGCCATTTCCTCTCACTAACTAACTGAAGAATAATAATATGAACGTTGGCTCCACTTGACATCGTACATGTTTGTCCTTACACAATATGCAGCATGACAATGAGGACTCAATTAGAGCCAAAAGAATGTGTTCCAAGCCCCCCAACCCCTCCCCTTGCAATTTAGCATTTCTATTTTAATTCATTGCAGAGATTTTATGGACTAATATTGACAGTTTACAGTTTTGCAGCCCAGTGGGTTTCATTGTTTTTCACATGGTTTTTAAGGCCGCAGGAGGTCTTTGTGTTCATCTACGTCCGTCCAATCCTCTTTATGTAGTAACCATTACCATAACCATAATTTTCTAAATTGCAGTGATTTTTTTCTATACGCTTGCATTAGCGACCTCCCAAGAATGTTCTCCCTAGAAATATCTTCCCCTTTTTCCCCCAAGAAATAGATTTTTTGCTTAATAACAGTCAGTTAAACAAAGGGTTGCTTTTATGGGCCAGTTTTTCACAGTGGTATTGGTATTGCGGCAAAGAACGTAAGTGTGTGCGTGTGTGTGTTTATCAGTCTTCTATTTGGGTTGTTCTTTTCAGTTGTGTCTGTGCTCTTCAGCATCTCTCGGAGGTGCAATTCAAAATGTTTGAACTTTGACCCTTGAGAAAAAACAGAGAAGCTGAGAGACATGATGAGTGACGTGGCTGAAAGGCTTTAGAAACTCGACCCTTCAGTGGAATATTATCTCCTCGGATTAGGTGTGTGTGTGTGTGTGTGTGTGTGTGTGTGTGTGTGTTCCAGCTCTTTCTGCTTATTGCCCCTTGGAAATAACTTTCACCCTCCACACATCTGTCTTGATAGATTGCTCGACTCTCCACTCTATTGCCCATTTAGGTGCACTTTATATCTTTTATTCCTCAGTTTTTTTCTGAAAAATGTTTTCCCAGTTGCAGTTGTAGTCTCTTGCCAGTGTTGTTTCGAATATGGTGGAAATGTGGCACATTAGAGAATCTCTTTACAAACATATTTTGGCATACCTTTGCTTAAAACGGCGATAAAATCTGAGATTTTTCCTCCGATTTCGTCACGTCCTTGTGACGTCGACGCCAAGTTTTGACAGGGGAAACAAGAGCAGGCGAATGTTATGAGAAGCTCCTGCGGGACTGTTCAACAGGTAAACAGGTTTATTACTCATAGGCGGCATCACCTCAATTGGATTTAAAAGGGAAATCTTGTTTATGTGCGAGCTAAGGTGGGACAGATTCAGCAGCGTGTCGCCGTGCAGGGGAGGACCGATCTTGGCAGGCGGCTCTGGGGAAGTTCTGTTGATTTGTATAACAAAGTGCACCAACTTATTACTGTTTTTTTAAGTACAAACGGGCCTCCACAATCAGTCAGTGAAAATTATTTTTGGTATCTTGGATCTGGGCCAAGGTCGAGGGCACCTGTTGGCCAGTTCTTTGCTAATCTGACACAACAAATGCAATGTTTCCAACTTCAAATACAATTGCCAATTGTATTTGAAGCACCTAACCTCATTTGGAAGCACTTAAGAAGCTAATAGAAGTTCCTTTCCAAAACTTCAGAAGGGGGTAGGGCCAGTGATATTTATTTACCGCCAGTTCCTATTTGACACCTAACTAATCTTGATGTTTGCCTGCTGGGAAGGTGTTTAACTCAATTGTGTCCTATGCCGGTCAGGAGTAGCGAAAAAAAGCCTTTAGCGTTGCACTTTGTTCTTCTTTCAACGAGGAAATGTTGGCCAGTTCTGCTCAGACTTCCGCTGGCTGCCGCTGCCATTGTTCAAATGCTTTATATGACGTGTGCTGACGACCTGTTGGCCAGGTCACCCTTGATTCTCGATCACAATGGGCCTTTCACCTGGTAATTAAAATAAATACACCAGCTTCCCGTTTTCTAAGCCTCCGCCTTCTCCATAATAAGAGTTTGCTGAGAACCTTTACTGCAAGATCCAAGAGCTGGAACCTCAGCCACCCGGCCGCCGTCCACCGTTTACGTGCTACAGTCTTGACCTACATTCTCCAAACGGCTTTCGCTTCTGGCCACTTGTTGCGAAGAGCTCCAGACTTTTTTTTGTTTTGTTTTGTTATTCGAGGCTGCAGCTCTCGCACACGGGTTCCAGGATATTTGATTCGCGTCTCCATAGAGCCGAGCATCCCGGTGCGGGTCGGCCGGGCCTCCGCAATTTTGTTTTCCCCTCCGTAAATGACACGGCAACAACGGAAAGAGCACGCATGTAGGCGTACGTGCGCGCGTTTACAAGCGACCGAGGTGTCGGCGGAGGTCTGGATCCTTCCCGGCAGCGCCAAAGAGGAAAATAGAATGTACCTGGATGAAAAGAAGATCTGCCCCAAGTCATAAAACACTCTGTTCTCGCGGGCACACACACACGCGCAATAAATTTAGCCGAGGCAAAAGAGGTCCTTTCTGTTGTTGTTTGATTCCATGGCAACACGTGAGGAATGCTGGGATTTTTCTTTTCTTTCTCCCCTCCTGCCCTTGTGTAAGGCCCGATGCGCCTTGCTTGTTTCTGACAGAAAACGGCTCTGTTCGCCTTTTTTTTTGTCCGCGGAGGGTTTCCATGGTTCTGACTTTTTTTCATTTTTTTTTTCATGGTTGACGTCCCGTGTTTTGTGTTAGCGATGGCCGCAGCCTCAGATGTGGTCGTTGCGTCGCAGCCGCGGACCAGTATAGGAACAGCTTGTTTAGACTGGAGCTCCAAGACGGGAACATACACGCTGGAGACTCCGAAGTAACCGCCGAAGGGTCAATAATATGTCTGATCGTGTATGCGGAAAAATGATACGTACCAAGTGACGGCCCCAGAAAAGAGAAAAGTCCATCCGGCCTTTGCTTGCTCAGCTTTTTCGGAAAGTGTTGAGTGAGTTCTGGATGATGTCACAAAAGGCAAAGATACCTCCCCCGCATGTCTCTTGAAGTTCGATGGTGACGTCAACCCTCTGAGACCACAATGACCAGCGCGGAATCACACGACTCAAATGTATTTGCACCACTGTGGCGGAACAGGAAAATCAAAACAAAACACACCTGTGAATAGACACTGTAAAAATGTATGACCCATCTGCAACTGGGATTAAATCAGGAGGCTGACCCAAACGGGCTTTCTTTTCAACTACTGAAGAAATCTGAAACATATATACCTAATATTAAAAAAAATAGGTGAGATGCTGGTGAAACCCAGCGGGATATTTTTTAAATAGTGCAAACTAATGCGATAACAAGAGAACAGCAAGGGGCCACGTTTTGAAATCGAGGAGCATATTTGGAACTCCTGTGGTTGCCGCTTTTATTTCTCATACGGCTGTTAATTGATAGGTTGGTGGCGGGGGAAAAAATACCCTGCAGATTGCAGAAGTTTCCAGTTTCCTTTGGGGAAACTGACACGTGGAGGAGCAGGATGGTTGCTGAGCCCTGGGGATTGTCTGCTGTTCCAAAGTCTGGCCAGTAGCTGCGTTTTTTCACCTCAGTGGTTTTGTTGCAGTCCGTGCATTGTGGAATATCAGATTGAAAATAAAGTAAAAATACAAATACCAAAAAAAAAAATCAATGCGTAAAAGAGGCTTTTGTGCCTCTTTCTTGCCTAAGTAGTCACTTCATTTGCTCCAAATGCATTTCATTAGCTTGCGATGGAAACTCGGCTAGTTTTGGGTTCTGCTGGATCCTCCAGCAGTTGCCAGCTCAGGTTCTGATGTCCGTCTTGCTGCCAGTTTCCAAGCAGTCACAGCGTGCAGGAGTCAAGGTGGACTTATCTTGTGCAGCTGAGCTGAGCTGAGCTGAGTGCCGCCTTTCCTGGAGGTTTTCAAAACGCGCCAATGGCAGGTGCCGGGCTTGATGATGCAAACCCGGTGCAAACCCACCTGAGTATAGAAGAAACCCAGCGGAGCTGAGGAGGATTTGCTGCTGGTTGCTGTGCAGGGCCAGACGATCCGGCTCTGTGTTTGTTCTCTGCGTCCTCAACTCTCCTCTCACTTGCTAAAGAAATCAAACACAGCTTTTCGGGGTTTTCATTTTTTTCTTGTTGTCGGATGAGAGGAAGCGCGGCTGCGGGGATTAGAACCCGAAGCGGAATGGCCCGGGCTTAGCAGCTCTTCTGGGGCACTTTCCACTCTGCGGCTCTTGAAATTCATGTTTGATTTTCTTTTTACATGAGGGATCACATCCTTGATGCAACGTTGCGATTATATGTGATGTCATAATGTTTTCTATTTATAGTTTATAAATTAATGTATTGGTGTAGATCGTTGAGTTTCCCTTTTTTGTGCACCTGACACTTAAATCTTTAGGTGTCTGACTGGTGAGGAGTCCACAAAAACATTAGGGAAGGGTCAAAACAGGAAGTCACATTCCAACATACCAATCGGATTTACCCTGGATGCTAGCGCAGTACGTGAGACTTCCTATTGGTGCGAAGGGCAGAATTAGCCTTTCATCACTGCCATGGGCGAGAATCTTTTCCTGCAAGGGATGAATTCTTTTAGGCAAAAAATACAATCCAGTTCTTTATGTAACAGCTGCCACATTTATGCTAAATATCTTTTGCTGCATTCATTGTTCATAATTCGTAATAGCTTCTTTTCTTCTTCTGTAGTTTTCATTTCCAACAGCTCGAAGAAGTCAGCTCTTGCTCGGCTAAATCCCACCTTTTTATATGTAAAGGAAATTTGAAATCCAAGAATATATATATTTTTTTACCAGTTGAATCTTTCTGGCAAGGTGGATGAGCGATATATCATGCCGCATTCCCACTGAAATTAGCTGGTCGGCCCGCTAACAATCGGCATTTGGCTACTTTTCCACCGACCAAAACCAGCGGGGTCTAACCTCCGCTGGCAAGCTTCATAGCCTCTGCTTTCACCGCTGCTTGTCTGCTAACGGCATCACGCTTAGATTGTGTTGATGAAATGCAACAGAATTCAGGGAAGTAAACAATGGAGAGCAACATGGAATCGTTGTTGGGCTTGAGACTTGAGAAGCTCACGAATTTCACTGTCTTGCCAGTGCTGCAACAACTGAATGAATCCAGTCTCGAATGCAAACAGAGCTTTGTTTCAGTACGTGATGTACGAAGTAGCGCACGTAGCGCTCAACGTCCTCACGTAAATTAGCATGTTGGTGTGGGTCTGGCTTTCCCACTGCTAGCCGATCTGAGCCGAGTTGATTAGAGCCGACTTGCCAGGTTGTTAGACGCTGGTTGACGCGGGTCCGTAAGCCTTTCCCACTGCCACCAAATGCCGATTGTTAGCTGGTTTAAACTGTTTTTTTTTTTGGCCAGTGGGAAAGGGGCTTTAGTGTATTTAGCCATGCTAATGTCTTGTTCTACTTGAATGAAGGTGGACGTCTGAGATCTCAAGAACTTTTTTTTAGATCTCGCTGTTTGCTCTCACATCCTTTCACCTTCGCTCGGCCGCTTTGTTCGTGCCTGCCGCCGTGCTAGCGGTCATTTTGGAATTTTATGGTCCCCTTGATTTATTGTTCCTCTCGTGTTTACACCGGCATCGTCCGCCCCCACGGCTCCCATCTGTCTGCCATCGTCCGTCCCTGCCGCGCGGAAACGCTGCCCTGCATCTAATATGTCTGGAGGACACGTGGACGATGTGACTTCCTGTGTTTGCCGAATGAATCACGGCTAGCCAGCGCCTTGCGCCGTGTTTGTTGTGAGGGGCGAGCGAGAGGAGTCACCGCCCCACATACGCACACGCATGGCAATCAGAATTCCAGCAGTGGCCCAGCCTTCCTTATCTCCTTGCACTGCCCTTCTATTCCTTCAGCCTCTGTGTGTGTGTGTGTGTGAGAAAGAGTCTTTCTCTCTCTCGTGGCTGTAGGTTAAATCCCAGTCTATTTATAGCGCATAGCAGCGGCAGCGCTGAATTGTGGGTCAGTATGTTGAGAGGGAGGCCGGGCTGCTGCCTCGTGGCTCGTCATAACTCGCCTGGCTGGCTTCATGTCTTCAGGGTTGGTTGGTAGGTTGGTTGGTTGGTGGTGGTGGAGGTGGAGGAGGTAGAAGTGGCGACTTGGAAGTGCAAATGACAAACCGACACCGGATACAGATTGAACATTTTCTTTTCATTTTTTTATGGTCGTAGCGCTCGCTCAGCCGGAGCCTCCGGTCCAACAGTCGTTCGCAGTGCGTTGACACAAGGGGCGGAGGGAAAAAAAAAAAAAAAGTTTGGCTGGAGCTGAATCCAGGTCACTGGGTTATTATCCTGATTCAAACAGCAACTCGCTATTAGTCACCAGTGGAAAAAAAATAGGGTTAGTTGGGACTCAAAGCAAACAAATAAACAAAAGGATTCCTGATTCAAATCCTGGTTGAACCGGAAAACATCAGAATTTGATTATGCTAATTCCAAAAACAGTGACTATAATTATACGTATTATTCGTCTATTGACGAAGATACTGTGGTTGCAAGAAGAAGCCCATAAAGAACATTGATGAAACACATTCGTACTTTATTTTCTTTCCGCTTTGTTGAACATTCTCTAGTTGTAAAAGACCCCCACAGTAATGTTCTCCCTCTGTTCTCGTCCCAGTCTTTGTCGGCGGGCCTCTTGTTTTGCTAACTCGCAGCTAATCGGCGCTAAATCGGGCCTCCTCGCTGTGCCTGCGCAGCGCGACCCATCAACGAACGAGCCATTTTTCAAAGCGGCTGCTGTTGACTTTAGGCTTTTTTTTCTTCAACCACCTTTTTATTCCCCCATAATCCCACAGCTTCACGCACAGCTGCCCCTGTGGCACCTTAAGCGGGCCCCGTTTCACCCGAGTTTGGGCCCACTCTTGTCAGTGGCGTCTCTGTGCATTGCAGATCCCCCAGAAAAGCCACTAATGATTTTAGATTTCAAGGTGTGATTAGGAATGAACGTGCCTTTTGTCCCATGTGTGTCTTTGTGCATGTTGGTACCCTGCGAGCCAGTTTACAGGAAGTAACCTTTATTGGTGCTTGTGGTGAAAAGCGATGGCAACTTGTTTTCAGCTGTGCGTGAAAAACATGCATGTTGTGAACGTCGATAACACTGTGGTGAGCAGTGTGTTTTTGCGAGAGGAACACATTCATTTCTGGTGTTTCAGACGGTGAAACAGTCTTATAATATTTACTTTAGGGAAGTGGCTGGTTTGTGCAAACAGTCAAATGATTTCTGAGGAAGAATTTGGGTTTTTTTTCTGCTTTTTTTTTTTTAAAAATTTTTGTTTTTAAATATACTCCTGAAGGGTTACTGCCTGAAGCTTCTTGGTAGATACCCAGTCCCTCAGAGACTTTGACTTAAGGGCTGCACTGACCTGACCTGACCTGACAACTCCACATTCAAGGAACCACAGATCAAGCAATCGGATTGAAATTCAGTTTTTTGGGAGAAAGAGGAAAAAGTTTATTTTGGGAGAGAACTTGAGTGTGCTGGTTGTTGTGTGGGACAACTCCCACCCCGAGCAGTTCAGGCATGTCGTAGCAGCTGCCCGAGAAGTCGGCAGAAACTAATAAAATTACTACTCGGCCTAAAAATATAGAGCTCAGCATTTTCTCAACGTTTTCTGCGTGCCAGGCAGGGTGCTGTTTTTGAAATTTCCCTCATCTGTACTTATCTGCCAACATGAAAACACCCCACAGAAACATGAACACTGTTGCGAATAACTAGCAAAATCTCATGCTACACATTGGTTATTCAGCAACGATGGACAAAAAAAGAAATTTCACTAAATTTAGGCAAATTTTTTTGGGAAAACCAAAATGACCAGTGGTATTGACTCGCTGTAGGGATTGAAGATTCTGAACTAGCGCATTCAGTGTCACCTCTGTTCTTTGTAACAGCAAGGCGGCCAGATTTGTCGGATCTCGGAGGGGGGGAAATAAATCCTGGACTCAGGAAACGCAGGGAAATTCTCAAGGCCTTTCATCCGTCATCGAGACTCGTCTGCTTTTTTTTATTTACCGATTGTGCTCGAAGCTCTCCAGTGTCCTCCGAAAACTCGAACCCGGCCGATGGATTTACGACATTTATCCAGTTTATCCTGGATTCTGATTAAGTCCGTTCCTCCTTTTCCGCCGCTTTTGTATCTTGGATCCATTTGCGAGTCCTGAGCTGTAGGCACCAAAGTCTTGAATGCAGCAACAGAAGTGGTCCCCCAGCACAGGGATGCAGCGTTATCCAATGCCGACCCAGTGTCTAAAATTTCCACCCTGTAGCCGCCGCCTGACCCCCCACTTGCTTTTTTCCAGCCGTGTGTTCTTTGCAGGCGGTTAAAACATCACCATCTTAATGAAGTGTGCCTCACCCTTTTCCCCCCGCGACGTGAAAAAAAAAAGGAATAAAATCCCATCGTGAACGTGAAACCGCAATGGGGCCTCGCTCCTCGCCAGCGCCGGGCCCTATATTTACCAACCGGAGTTGCCCTCCCGCCCCCCTCTGCCAGAACCCCCTCATTACTTTCACGGGGGCCTTTTTCAAGAGGTGATAAAAATGCCTGAGTAGAAAGTTCCTGCGGTTTCTCTTGCGCCTCGGAGTCGGCGTCCCCCGGCCAGCAGGTGTCACCGGCCGAGCCGCGGCGGAGCTCGGTAGCATCAGATGTCTGGCGGCGGTGTCACACCGCAAGCTTGCCGTGACTGTAAGGACCTTCGATGGATTCCAAGCCCGGCGAGCTGCGGCTGCCCCTCCCGGGTACCAACACGTGGCCCAGTCTAAAAGTCTCCGGCGAGAGGATTTGGCTCCCGGCAAGTAACTGGTATCAGGTTACACAAACTTCCTGCTTACCTCCTCTGATTACTCACCGATTACTCCCAGTTTTCAGACACAAGAGTTTTGGGAATTGGCTCATGGTGATGTCACAGAGGGCACTGACACTGTACTGACCATCAACCAGCCAGCTGTTGTGCCCCCGGCCTCTCAGATCACCTTGTCTTGTCACCTACCAAACATTTGGAAAGTCCATCAAAGCGTCGGATTCATCGGGAAGCTAAAACCTGGAGCTTTAGCAGGAGGCAGTAAACAGAGGGTTTTCTGAAGATTTAGACAATTGTTTGGGTAAATGTTGTTTGTTCCAATGGAGTCTTGGATGAAAATGTTAAGATCTGAAAATAGACATTAATGTGGAACCTTTAAACAAATCACCTTTTTGAAGGCTTAGCTACCAGTCTTTGCTGTTCTCCAACTGAAGTTGGACCACAACTTCTCTGACCATGACCACTTCAAACTGCACCAGGTCCGACTTTACAGTCCTGACAGTGATTTTTTTGTTCTGTGGGAACTTCCTGGCTTTTTTTTGGAACTGAGCTGTGATGAATTGGGCATGACCGGGGGTGGGGGGTCTGCCTTCTGTGGTAGTGAAGCCGCTGAGGTGAACACGCTCTGGATGACTAAGCAGAGGAAAGAAGATGAATCCTCTCGAGGAGGTCGATGGTTTTCCTTGGCCCTGCTCCCAAAACCGTTGGCTGGCTTCGTCAGCCTTTGAAGGTCTCCTCCCCTACCTCCTTCCCTTCCCTTCCTCCGTTCTTCCTTCCTGTCGTCCTTCCGTTTTAACGTTCGCAGGAGTCGGTTGGTCCGCCAGCGCGCTTGAAACACTGCTGCTCTCTGTTCACTGTCTTTTTTAGTACTTTGTTTCTCTTTGACTCGCCCACTGCTGTGGTGGTGCGTCGTGGTATCTGTGCCATCGGGTGCAGCGATGACTTTGCAATAATGCTGCTCATTTGCCAGCCTTTTTTTTTTTTTTAATGTGAACTCAATGGCTTTGGTGATATGCTTGTATTAGTGTTTATTTGAAAAGGACAGTACTTATTAACCAAATGTACTTATGTAACTAAATAGTTCTCCCCTGGCAGTCAAAATAGGCCACCAAAAGGGGGAAAAAAAACACAACGCAGACCACTGTTATTAAAATGCGGCAGTGCAGTTAATGCAAACTGTCAGACTAGAGTGCATGTTGTAAAGTGTGTCGCCCTTTGTGGAAGAAGTGAGTCTCGAAGGTGATTTTTTTTCTTAAAAAAGCTCAGTGAACACATTTTTTTTTTGATGGGTTTTGAAATTAGTCAGGCACCTCAGTGGACCAATAGGAAGCCTCGGTCTGTAGTAATGCAGAAGTGCAGACAAATCGGACTCAAGAATCGCTTTTTGTTTGACCACATGAATTTGTTGTGCTGTGTCACATGATGCAGAAGAATATAGGCAGATTTTTGTGCATGTTGCTCGAATTACTCAGGCCTCGTCCGGGTCTGTTGAGCGATACAGATGCAAATAGCTGTGCAGGGACGACCTTTGTCCCAGTTTTTTTTTTTTTTTTTTTTTTTTTTTAAACGCACATCCGTGGTTGCCTCCTTGGAACCACGGAGAGCTCTGTTTCCAAGGTGATGCAGTGTAGACCGCCTATGCAGATGCGCACACACACACACAAACACAACTAGGCTGTTAATTCATCAAATGTCAGGCTGTTTACTCAGTCCTCACAACCAACATTAACCAATTATTGATCAGCAAAATTTGGTGTTTGTGCACCAGCCTGCACTGTCTCATTCTGAGTAAGCTGCTGTGAAGTAGGACACACACACACACACACACGCACGCGCGTACACACACACCCACCCGCAGCTGATCCCCGCCCGCGCACGCGTCCCAATCGGAAGGAGCTGTGTCCAACATGGCTGACCGCACGTGCTGCATGCCAGCGGGCGCTCGCCGTCGACCCCCTCCCCCTTCCTCTCCCCTCACTCTGTTTCGCATATGGCTCCATTGTTCAATTCCTGCTGCCACTCGGCAGATTGCGTTAATCTCCTCCTAATCATTGGACTGCACCATCATGCGGTAATCCACCCCCCCCCAAAAAAAAAAAAAAAAAAAGACAGAAAGACTGCATCTGACCATATTTAATAAAGAGGCGGTTGCGGTTTAGCCGCTAGCCAGCCACCGGGCTAAAACGTCAACAAGCTAATTAATTAGCCCTTCAATCTGGCACGGCCCCGCTGCCAGTCTAAGCAGCTTCTGGGGGCCCCCCAGTGGATTAGTCAGCGCCGCGTCAACAATGCCCAGTCTCGGCTTATTTATTTATTCATTCACCGGTAATGTTCGCTCGTGTAATGTCATTTTTCGGGGGGGGGTAAATGACGGCGCGCGGCTGATAAATGAGCGCTAGGTCCCCGTTGTCGCAGGCAGTCGCGCCGCTTGGTATTACCGAAATCCTCGGGACGCACAACCCGAGGAGGTTTTGCGCTACTGAGTCACGATGACGGCCGAGCAGCAAGCCAGAGAGCCTTTATGTAATGAAGTGTCAAGACACATTTTATCCTTGATAATCAGCCACTTAAAATGGAGAAAAAAAATCAACCGTTCGAGCCACCGCTCACAGAGCAGCAGTCACGATCGATCGTGACTTTTCTCTTGAGGCCTGTAGGTGTCGAAGCAGGATGTCGGAAGTCACAGCCGAACTAATGATGTTGAGGCTGGTGGTGAAATTGAAGTTGTGTGTGTGTGTGTGTGTTGAGGACTCTCATGTAGTGTTTAGGCTAAACATGGCATTTAAGGCTGCGTTCAGACTGCAGGCGAAACTGATTCAAATCAGATTCCTTCTCAAATCTGATTTTTAGGGCTGACAGTCCACACTGTTTTTAGCAAGTGTCCAAATGGGATCTGGCTCTGTTCAGACTGGGCCACATTATTGACCCATCTGACAGGTTGCTGTAGCAGCGACGTTGGAGCGGAGGCGTCGTCCAGCGTAGCGTGTAGTGTGTGACGTCATATCATTGCGTCAGCGGCACTTGTTGCGATTACATGACCTGGAGCTTGGCTTGAATGGAGCTACATATCTCCCCACACACTGATGGGCCAATGAGTTTCCTCCTCTATCCAGGGGCTGCTGTTTTCTGCTTCTTCTGTCTGCTCCATTACGTTACAGCTCCGCACCTGGAATGGCGCTCTCTGGTGGCGCATTGGGTCTTGCGTCGCGTTGAGTGACGTCCCTGACAGTCGAATTTTGGCTGCCAGTCTGAACGTGGCTTAAGTTTGCCAGTCATGGTTATGTTGTGCATTCGAGGGCTTAGTTGACTCCATTCAGTTTTACAGCTGTATGTAAACGACAAAGTATTTGTAGGGCTTCTAAAATAAGTTTTCAGACTTGAACATGTAATTCATCCTTTTTAACAACCACGTAATCACAAGAAAGTGCGTTGGAGAGGTTTAAACATATGAATTCAAAGCAAATTGCTCAAAATTAAAATGACAGTATGCAATTGAAGGTATTTGCTGCAGTCTTTAGCTCCAAGCTTGCCTTAAATCACACTCGCCAGTCTTGAACCAACGTCCCCTTTCTGCCCAATTACACAAAACTTCCAGTAAGAGGCATTAAAGTCTCTTTCCACCACAACAGTGCTCCATCACTTGGCGCGGCCCTCGTGCCGAGCGCCAGACCTCCCTTAACAGGATTTCTTTTTGTGGCCGACGACTCCCTGATTCATATCTCCGCAGCCTTGCGGCCCAGTCAGCCAGAATCATCACTAACGAGCCTCTGAGAGGGAATAATGAGCCTCCAGCGGTCGCTCGTCGGTGTCTTTGCGCTCTCTCTCTCTCTCCCTCTGACAGCGCGTGGAGGCGGAGCCCGCGCCCAAATCTCTGTACCAACAGGGGTAATGGTGACCGACAGCGAACTAATTCCTGCGGTGAACTCGGCCGCTTCATCTCGGCCCTGAAAATTCAGACGCGGAGGCTTCGTTCTGTGACCCCGCTGCGGCTAAAACTCAAACTTTTTGTTGACGATGAAACTTGAGACGTTGAAGATCCCGTGTTGTGCAAAATTAATTTTACTAATTGCTTTTCGATGAAATATCTCTGACTGTTTTGCTAGCTGCGATTTGGCAGAAAGCATGTGCCAAGTTGTGCAAATCAACCCTTTGTGGTGTCATGACAGGGCACAATTCCTATTCCAGGCTAGTGACAGTAGTTTCTAGCAAGATGTTGCTTCCATCCTTCTTTTTTGTCTTCTTCCAAACATGGAAGATCCAACAAAGGGTGAGTTTTAGCAGGAAAGATATACTATACATTCATTCAACCATGCCTTTTCTGTTTGAATTGAAAATCCAGATATCGAAGCGATCTATAAATACCAGTCTGACTTCTTTATACTTCTGTATTGATGGAGCTTTCAGCCTTGGAACTAAATTCTATATTTATACATCTATCTCTTAGTCCTACATATATTGTAAATGGTTTGCTTATCATTGGCAATGTGTGTCTCCATAGCCAGCTTTGCACACAAGTGGCTACACAATGCGTAGCATTAACGGTCTGCACAACAAGCTGAGCAAAACCTGGACATTGTCTTGCCAGGAGGCGGCAAACAGAGGGCTAAATACGCTGTTTTCTGGACCCCTCCGAGAGATTTCGATAATTTATGGTGCAGGGCTGCCGCTGCAGTCTAGACATTTATTTGCAGCAGGACCTGCCGAGTCATGAAGGCCCTGCTCTCTGCCTTCCTTCACACCTGTCGGCCTGCTGCCCATGTCCACAAGAGATTCAGTAAAAGTGAGGTGTGATATTGGCTTGCACGCTGCGCCCAGAGCGGGTGGAGCGCTGTGATAGTCTGAAGCCGGTACGAGTCTTTCAGACATTATTCACTTTCAATTTTGTATCTTTTTCTTAAAGGTCAGCGGCCTCCAGGGACCTTTCGACCCCCTCATGCTTTATCGACGCGCATATGCAACGTGTCTCCGAGCAAATCTTATTCAAATATAATCTAAACCATCTCAAGTCGTGTCGTTTCAATCAAACTGACTTCTCCTCATCCAGCTGCAGTTTTGGCACCGCTTTGGTCCTCGATGTGCGCTAAAGGAAAAAAAAAAAAAAAAAAAAAGTCACGCGTTTAAAAGCGAATTAAACAAAAGCAGGGCGACATCTGGCCGTCTCACATCTGCACGTCCTCAAACTTCACTCCTGGAGAGAGGAGAAGAGAGGCGAGGCAGCTCGGCTCGTTTTTGAGCTTCAGCCAAAAGGCATGAAACAGGATAAGCCGCTGAACTTTTAGCCACAGTTTTTTTTTTTTTTTTTCCCCCCTAAATCCTTTCGAAAACTTTACGTGACCTTGAGCTGTTCTAAATTAAATTAAATATAATGGAAGTGTGAGCGTGGGGAAAATAGATTTATTTAAACAAACTATGGGTCTCATAATTGGAGTAGCTTGGCATCAGCCGTGCAAGCATTCAGCTTTTGGCAGACTTGGAAGTGACAGAAGCCTCTTTTTTACTGCAGTGTTTAGGTTGGTGCAAAACCTCCATGGCGGTAGCTGTGCTTCAACAGAAAGTGTTTAGCTGTGAGTTTGAAATGGTTGCGGAGGAGAGGGGAGGGGTCCTCGAGAGTTTTTTTTCCCCTCTCTTCCCTGGCTGCCTCTGCAGTGTTTCTGCAAAGCTCTGGTGTTGTGGTTTGTCGCTCTGGTTATGAGTGATATCACTTTCACTCCGGGGTCAGTCCTTCCTCGTGGATCTAAAAATAGGGCCACAGGCTCATTACGTTATGGAAAACCTGCTCCGGTGCCCAGAATGTAACCGTGGTACTACGACTGGATGAGATGACAGCGGCTATACATCACTGTGGCTACGTGGCTGTCCAAACTTTTGAACTTTTTTTTTTTTTAACCGAATATACCATGCTGCTAAAATTTTGAGAAAGTGTAGCAGCCTCACACAACTAGTTTCCCCAAAATATCTCTTAAGATACAGCATACTTAGCCCTTTGATTACAGCCTGCAGCTAAAACTGATACTTTGTTTGATCTTCCATATGTCAGGAAGGAGGAAAAGAATTGTATAAGAGGGCAGGGACACCACATGGGGAATATTATTACTAACCTGGGGATGGTATTGCACCCTCTGTGACATCAGAAAGGGCTCTTTTGCACAAGTTTGTCTTTTAGTGAACACTTTCTGAGAACTGGAGAAAGCACAAGGAGCAAAGGAAGAACATTTCTCATAAGCAGGCCCCAGACATATGTATAATTGTAATATATATTTATATTCGGGCTGTCATAAGTAACATGTTCATAACACGTTAATAACACGTTAATAACGCATTAACTCAAACTCCTTGAGAATACCTCAAGGTTTGAGGTTTTTTTTGGAGAGCATCTGGACAGTTTCAGTATGTAATCATTTTGGAATGTACCAATGAAAATAAAAATAGAATATTCCGACAAAGGAATTATTATTGTCCTCTCCAATTTTTCCCAGAGTATAAGAAACACAATAAAAATCTTGTTAAGTTACATATAGAGCAAGGTAAAAAAAAAAAAAAAGTAAATTAGTTTGCGATTAATCGCGAGTTAACTCAAGACATTAATGCGATTAATCGCGATTCAAAATTTGAATTGACTGACAGCCCTAATATATATATTTACATATGCCATGAATACAGTTCATTGGGAAACAGTAACATGTGACTGTAAATAATTCAGTGGAAAAAGTGCTGCTGCTTCTGCTGCTGCTGTTGACAATGTGTTTGTGTGTGGCACGGTGTTCAGAATTCGACAGCTGCTCTCCGCTCGCTCATCTGGAACCATCAGAAATATTTTAATCCTCCCTCCTTCCTTCCTCCCTGCGGACCTCCTCAGTGTGTTTGTGTTTCGTACGCGATCTTTATTCAGACCGTGGGGTTGGCTGCGCATTTCTGCTTACGAAAGCCTTACGCTGCAGAAAAAACCCAACATACCTTCAGATGAAGGATCTGATCATTACCGCCATGATTAGTTTCAACCTCTGAACTACGACATGCATCACTGCTTCCATCAATGAGGACTTGTTAGCTGGAGATTTTCCCCCAAATTGGCTGTAGTTTGTGTGTGTGTGTGTCCGCACGCCTCCCTCTCTGTGTTGTCTTTGTGCATCTGTGCATGTGATCTGTGTGTCAGCAAAGTGTGTGTGTGTGTGTTTACCAAAAACTTGCACCTGGCTCCTTGTCTCTGCCGCCGGAGCCCAGAGGGTCGCAATAAAGGAGGCCTTGTTGATCAGGACCATCGGCCTCGAGCAGGCGGCCACGCTGGGAGACTTCTCTGAATTTCAATTTTTAGACCTCGGCTTTATGAATAAACAGTGCGCACAACGTCCTGTTGTACGTCTGATACGGAGATTACGCAAGCTGGGATTGAAAGAAATTAAAAGATGCGCGTTTTCAAATCTTGCAGTTGTTTTGTTTTTTTTCCTGAACTGAGCGATTGAACTGAGACGCTGCAAGGACGCAGCTTCTGTCTATCTGCAGGTGTTTCCAAGAGGGAGGGGCTTCCCCCTCACACACACACACACACACAAGTGCAAAACGTCTGAAGATGTCGCAAATATGCTGACAAATGCAAATTATGTGAAAGTAAATATTGCAAGTTAAAGATGGCACTACACTACAAATATAAGCGTGAGAAGTTTGTGTGTGTGTGTGTGTGTGTGTGTGTGTGTGTGTGTGTGTGTGTGTTTTCCAAGAAGGAAAGGATCCCACCCAACTAGAGCTCCAAACCGGGAATGTTGTGTGTGTTTTTCTTGTGTTCCTATGTTTACGCTGGGAATACGCGGCCCCGGCAGACTTGCCAGCGAGAGGGAGGTGGAATTCTTTACGTCTGTGAAACTTCGGAGTGGTTACATGGATCAGCAAAGCAAATTAGTATTGATTAAAAGCATCGAGCGACAGGCGATTTAACCTCCCGCAATGCGATTTTCGTGCTCAGAAGAAAACCTTTTGAAATCCAAACTGGAGAAGAACCACCTGTTTACATTCTGAATCGGAAGCGTCGTCCGGGGCGGAAGAAGCTGATCAGTATCTGCTCTCAGCGTTTCGGTCTTTCGGCCCGTCTTAATGACAAACCCAGATCGGGTGCCCCCTCCTCCCTCCCTGCCCCAGAGTGGCGGCTTTGGGTCAAAGGTCACCGTGGCTGAAAGATCACAGCCAGACGCGCCTTCTGAACTCCGGGGTCGAGGCCCATTTGTCTGGGGACCGCAGCTCATTAAAGCTGCTGCCCCGCTGGCCTGATCGGAGGGATCGGAGCCCTTAAAGAGGGACGCAAGGTGACCCTAGTTGCCATCGAAGTGCCCCGACCTGATGACAGTCGGTCAGCCAATCACGCGGCACTTAATTTTCTCCTACAGGTGCTGTTGGAGTCCGTGTGGGTCCGCAGACTTCCCCACGCCGCGCAGGCCCATGTGACTCGTTGCCGACATGCATGAGCAAACTTGGAAGTTCTCAGTAATCCAGTTAGCTCCTATGATGCATGTCAGTGGGTCAGCAGTCTGACGTGACACACTAGATGGAATATTTCCCCCAAATCTTTTGGATTTCTTCCCCATTTTTTTTTGGAGGGAAGGGCCATAGGGACTTTGTTTTGGGGGAAGGGGCGACGATTCTGTCTCATTTTTCAAAGCACACTAATCAGATCTTCACGACTGCTCGGGCCAGTAAACCGTTTGAAGCAAGCGGGCCTTGACGTGGGTGGTTTCAAGTAGTTTCCTGTTTACTACGCCAAAACCCTCTCAACTTTTTTTCTTCTCGAAGGACATTCGATCGGTTCATCCGAGAATTTTTCAAGTTGGGATCTTCCAAGTTGGCGAGTCGGCCGCCTCCCACGGTTGCGTGTGTTGCAGTCTGACCTACATTCTACTCCTGGCAGTAGACGAAATGTTGTCCAGTTGGGATCAAAGCGACCGCACCGCAGCCGCTGTTTACAAGCTAGCGGTAGCTTCCTGTTTTCAACGCGGCGATACCCCTGCTTGTAGCTCCGCCTCCCTCTCGTCGCTAATCGACCCGATCACGCTCGGACCAACTGAAAGCTTTTCAAAGTGTTTTTTTTTTTAAAAAGAAAGGAAGAAAGAGGATTTCCGACTCGAGTCCCTCCATCCCTAACGTGGATTTTGCATGTTCAAGCATTCAAATCATGAGGTGAAAATGTTTTGAATCAATGTTTTTTTCTGTCACCCAATTTGCTGTGTGTTTGGGTATCACTATTACCGCTCAGAAATGATGCAAATTGAACTGCCTGCGTCTACATTCTCTGTGTTCCCTGTTGAGCCACATGCTAGCAAACGTGTGTTTGGAGCGGGGAAAACTTGCTCGGGAAACGCTTTTACGCTTCAAGTGCGGCACGAGGGCTAAAGTGCGCCGCTCCGGGATCTTCCCGACTCACAAATTTTCCATCTTTTCCACCCCCCTCGCCGTGCAGCTGCTTTCACGCATTCCTGACGCATTCCTGACTGCTGCCCTACTTTGCGCGCCGTTTTAATAAACCGACGTGGCTCATCTCTGAATCACAGGGCATTCCGGGCGAGGCCGTCATCACTTGATCAGTCACTTTATGGACTCCTGGCTGCAGTTCTTGGCCCTCGCCTCCCGAATGCGATAATAAACTCAAAATACAAAACCGCCTCTTTGTCGAGTTGCTTTTGGGACAACTGCAGCTGGAGCTTTATTTTTAAACCGCTCGGCCGTTAAGGGATGTGTTTTTTGCCAGTCCCATGACACTCCTAATTATTTCAGGCGAGACGAACCCTCAGGGAGATCTTTCAGTCTTTCCACATTTCTCCTTTTTTCTGAAGAAAAACGACGCGTAATATCATCACGCAGCGCCTGCGACCAGCCAGACAGTCGAGGATTTGAGAGCAACCCGAACCAAAGGGCCATTGTTGTTGTAGACGCGGTGACCGAGTTGGCTGGAGGGCTTCTGCTGCTGAGATCATGTGATCCTTCAGCTCCGCACCGAAACCGACACTGACGACCCTTAAAGCTGCAGGTTCCTGTGGGGTTTCCTGGCATTATGGGAGATCCGAGGCTGAAAAAGTCCCTGCAAAAGACCCGAAAGAGAGTGGCGTCATCGGCGAAGCTTAAGCATTAACCAACATAAACAAACCATTACTCTCCTGGAGGTTGATGAGGATGATGAAGGGATTCTGCCACACGCAATGAAAATGTCTGGATTCTTTTCCTGCCTAGTGATTATTTGTGATGCTCCTGAGTCCTGGGGATTTAGCAACACATCCAGGCTGAAAGATCCATTCACTGATTTGGAATTATGGCCAAAACTGTCTCTTAAAAGACTTGGAATATCCTTATAAGCTGCAAAGAAGAGGCCCAGCACCAGAATGACTTTACTTCCTGTCTTTTCCATGTCCACACTGTCCAGGTAGATGTAGATGTGTGTGTGTGCGTGTGTCTCTGTGTCTCCCCTTTTCCTGAACAAAGGAGGCGGAGAAGAAGGTGATGTCATCTTTCAGCTCTCTGCGCGTTGGTGGGGCCTGGAGATGATGTGGGGGTCTGTAATTATTGCAGTCTGCACTCTGAGGTCACCTTTCTGACAATGTGTGAGAGGAAAGGCGCACACACACACACACACGGCCAAACACCCACTCGTACTTACAAAACTCCTACCCCGCGAGATTATTGTTATTTTATTCACATCGAAGTTCACTAAGGCTTACTTTCAAGGCTTTATTTTTCAGTGGACCAGAATCCCACAATAATTCACTCTAAACCTGGAGTTGCCAACTGTCTCTTAAAATACAAAATTGTCCCATATTTGACAATGAAACGGTGCGTCCCTTTTTGAATCTGTACGGCATGGGGTTTCTCCCGTATTTCTGAGTTTTCTCGAACGTACATTTATTTTCAATGCTAACTCTCGTTCGTTTCCAGAGAGTTGGCGTTCAAAGCCGTACTCTACGTAGCTTCAGGCAATACCATTGCACAACCCATTCGCAACAGCTACGTACTGGCTGCGTAGCTTGCGCAGAGTAGGCTACGAATCAGGATCACTTGTTCTTTTCAGCTTTGTTTGCCCCTGTACTTTATTGGTTGCTGTGTAAAAATATGTCCAATTAAAAGATTTCAATACATTTTAAACATTCAGCTTATTTCTGATGTCTGTCGGAAAGAAAGCAGTTGAAACTATGTGAACCATACACTTTTTTGAAACCCTATTTTAAGTTCTGATTAACCACTACTGGCGAGCCACTGGCCTGTGTTGGCTTTGTTGGACCGTCCACCGTACCAAAATGAGAAAGTCTCGGCGGGCGGAGCCAACATCTCACAAGGAGTGTGGCCATTACCTTTCGAGAGGTGTGAGCCATACTTTGGTGCCCTTTGTGACATCACAAGAAAGAAGAAGGACGCCGTTCATTGTTGGAAAAACATTGTAAAAGTGAAGAAAATGTGTGCCTGCAGTGGTCCGCATTGGCCCAAATTTGCAATGATGTCACCAGTGTCCTTAAATGTGCTGCCGTGCTACAGGCCAACGCTTAAGTGTGTGTGTGTGTGTGTGTGTGAGAGAGAGTGTGCGTCCATTTCTCCTTGGTAATAAAAGTGCGCACTCAGCTGGAAGCGGCCTGTGGTCAGCAGGGAGAAAGAAACTCCGGTTGGGACCCGGTGAGATCAGATCCAGATCGGCCGAGAGAAGAACGCGCGTTGCGGTGACTCAGCGGCGCTCCGATAGGACCGGGAGTTTAATGCGGCCCGTCTGGATCCCGAGAGGCGGCACGCTCGCCAGTCCGCTGCTTTTTTCCGTCGACCCTCCACCGACGCGTCGTCGACTCGGCTCGCAGGACTCGGCGGTGCAGATCTGGCAACCTTGAGCAGCAGCAGGAGGCGGCAGGGATTGTGCCATTTGCTGTTTTCTTTTTTTCTCTCTTGTTTCATCTCTCATTCACATTCATGGTGTTAAAAGGACTTCCAGCTACTCCTCTTGGACTCACTGAACGCAAGACAAAATACACAGAATCAGTTAGATACAGTAAATCAGAAATAACAAAGTAGGATCGTATTAAATAACACCCTAATCCTGAGCGTGCTCAGCTCTTGTTTGTGTGTGTTAGGCGGGGCTGAGCCGACATTAGCTACGATAATAATCTAGCTGCTGTTACTTGGTCTACATTTTCTATTTCTACGCGGCTCTCAGAGGAGAATATCGGCAGGGTTGTTGCGTCCTTGTGACCAAGCCAGCAGCTCCCCCTGTCACTCAGCTTTGACCTCATCATCAGGCCCCACCCTACACACAAACACACACACACACACACACACACACACACACACACACACACACACACACACACACACACACACAGTCCATCCTCCACGGCTAATCCCACAGCAATCCATCCACCAACCTATTCAGGAACTCAGGGCCAACAGCTCAGGTTTTGCTTCCCACAGATCAAAATATGATGGCAGACATTAAAACACACACACACACGTACACTCACTGTGCAGACTGAGAACACTTTTGAACTTGACGTTTTTAGACCGATAACTGAGCTAAGAGCAGAGTTTAGCTGCGTTTCCGTTACCCCCTAGAATTGCCCAAAAACCTAAATATCGCAATAAAAAACTGGTGATGGAAACGCCTACATTTTGAAAAACCTCTCAAATATGGCTACAAGGTTTTTCCGCTCTCATGAGGTGGTTTTTCAGACGTGTTGATATAGAGTTATGTCGCAAAAGTTTCTTGGGAACACTTTTTTCGCATTCGCACGTCAGCGGATGTGAGGTACGGGGTCACGTGACCAATTCAGTTCAAGTGAAAATGGCGTGTTATGTTTGGACGGAGGAGGAGACGAAATTTATTTTACAAGTCATCAAAGAGAAAAATATAACAACCATTCTTGACAGCAAGCAAACGTAAACAAACAAAAGCAATCACGGCTTATGCGCTTCACTCCATTCAATGGAAACGCCTGCAAATCCGCAATTGAACTTTTGTTGAAATTTTAGAAATTTCGCTTTTATTTTGCAAAAACCTGTAAGGGAAACACAGTTTTTGTCTCTGCTGTTGTTGTGTAGTTGATAGAGGTTCATTGTGGAGGTGTGTTGTTCACCTCACACCCTTTCTTTCCTTTGGTTTCACACACACACACACTCATGCGCAACTTACAAATGCTGGGCTGCCCTTAATGTGGCCCTACAGGTGTTTAAAACTCCTTGCGTGCAATTTCACCAGCATGGTTTGATGTCATTCAGTGCCGCGTCGTTGCTGTTTGTTCTCGTTTTTCAAAGTTGAGATTCAGTTTCCCCCGCCGTGACTAAAAACCCCCAAGGTGACCTCTTCGCTCTCATCTAATCCCGCCTCTCCTTTTGCTTTTCCCCTGCAGGGTCGACATGTCAAGACGGGACAGCTGGCGGCCATCAAAGTCATGGACGTCACCGAGGTGAGTGGTCGGCGCTCGGCGGGGAACCGGTTGCTGGATCCTCTGAAAAGTCCGGTCAGGATTTGGATGTTTGGAGAGCAGAGGTGCTGCTGGCGGTGTTTCCCCCTCTGAAGCTAGCAGTGGAACTACTTTCAGGATGTGTGCTCAGTCACTACTCTGCAGCCTACTCGGTCCCTTGCTGTAGTGATCTGGTGGTAGCAAGGAAGTGCTACCATGCAACATTTGAGCTCCTTTTGCACATGTTGTCAAGTGCAGTTTTTGTTCAACCATACTCTGGCAGCACGTTTTCTCTGAAATATTGCATAATTTGTAAAAGTTTGCACCAAAGAATTGCTGTCAATATATTGTCCCACTCAGGCCTTTTTATATTGCTACCTCCCTCTCCAGTATGTTCTGTCAGTTGAAGCTCTTGTTATAAGTTAATA
Source organism: Thamnaconus septentrionalis (assembly GCA_009823395.1). Taxonomy (NCBI): domain Eukaryota; kingdom Metazoa; phylum Chordata; class Actinopteri; order Tetraodontiformes; family Monacanthidae; genus Thamnaconus; species Thamnaconus septentrionalis. Next base: position 6,624,265 of record CM020514.1, on the reverse strand, counting down.
GTTATCAGGCCCCGTGCAGGCAGCAGTAAAAAGGAGAACCAACAGGGCGTCATGTAAATCAATAATTCAGACTCTCCCTCTTGCCAGTTTCAGCCACATCTGTGAGGTTTCATAACTTCATCATTTGCCGCTGCTATAATATTTATTTGCAAATCGACTCCCATGCATGGAGTGCTGTCGTATCTTTTGCCCTGCACCCACTGTACCTCGCCGTAACTCGGCCAGCCGTGAAAAGCGTCTTGCAGAATCCGGCTTTTGCATCTTAGCAACAGGTGCCAAATTTGATATTATTGCCTCTGCTGACCTTAATCCCGACTAATGCAGAAATCTGCTGTTTGGTATCGCATGCAGCCAGCCGGTTCTATAGATAAGCATTTGGTCATTGTATTCTTAATTATCAAGAGTTATTTTAAAGTCAATGTAATACGGACAAAGCTGAGCTTGTGTCTTGAAGTGACTCCCTGGGTTCAGTCAGTCGTGGCTAAAAGTTTCAAAAACAGCCTGTAAGGTTCGACTCGGAGTTCGCGGTAAAAGCTGCACGGAGGAGGCGGCGAGTTTTGTTTTGTTTCCCGCTGCTCCGCACGTTGCTGGGAGAAAGCTGGACGAGACAATGGGGAATAAACATCCAACAAACAGGCATGTGAGGGCCGTTTCCTGCCGAGGCGCCTCGGAGAGGAGCCCAGCGAACCGAAATCCTTTAATCTGGGTCAACTCCTCCGCCGAAGAGGATTGGGCCGTCTGCTGTTTTTATCTGCGCCTCCTAAAGAAGAATAAGGAAAAAAAAGGAAGTCTGACTTCTGAAAACCCGACCCAACATTTTGAAGGACACATTTTGAACCCAGTCAGTATTAATAGTTGTCGCGGTCTGTATTGATTCGTTAATTTTGTCTGTCACCAAAGTCAGACGCTTGTGTAAAGTCTGCCAGCTCATAGTGAAATACTAAGACAAAGAGTTTGGTACAGTTGTGCTGTGCACCTGTAGGCTCAACTCTGTAGATTCAAGCAGCTGCAGGGCCGAGGGTGAGGCAGCGCGTGCGCGTGATCGCGCGACCCGAATGGCTCCAGTGACAGAATTGCACGTGACTCGTCGTTTAATCAATTTTTTTTCAGTGTAGTCATTCTATCTCACATACCATAAAAAAAGATACGTCCTCTCTGGGCCCTGCGATGAACTGGCGACTTGTCCAGGGTGTCACCCTGCCTTCGCCCTAAGACAGCTGGGATAGGCTCCAGCAGACCCCCGTGACCCTGAATAGGAATAAGCGGGTATAGAAGATGAATGAATGACGTCCTCTCTGGTGATTTTATGAGCGTGCCTGCGCACGTACACTTTGCACTCTGCGTGCATATCGCTGACCCACATTCCGCTTCCTGTTCCATATAGAGTGAGAGAGAGGGAGGGAGACGTGCAGAGGCCGAGGAGTGGGAGAGAGGGACTCTCGCCCGCGGAGGGATGGAACAAAAATGAACAACAGAGAGTCTGGCCGAATCTGAATCCACGTGTGTCCAGTTAGACGTCTGAGCGCTTGTATGGAAAAGGGTCCATTCAGTTTTCAATTGGTGGTTTTGCTTGCAGGAGTGAGATGGGCAGATACTGTAGCTGATAGGTAGATTTGCTAGTGGGTGAGACTGTCGGCGTTAGTCCTGGACATGTTAGGATGTTGTTACTGTTGCATTTTAGCAACTTTCTCTGTCTCTCTTTTTAAACAGTGCCCATATTATGCCAGATTTACTTGATGAATGTTTTCCAACAGTAATATGCTAGAAACGGAAACTGATGCCGCGTTTATAGCGGTACAAATGATTGCAATAATTGCAACACTGGTAAGATATGAATTATTCACGCTCCCGTATTCCCTGATGCCGTGTCATAATAATTTCAATTTAGCTGATTTTGGGAACTCAACAGAAGTGTGGAAATGTCCATCTTTTACGTCTTCTGCTTGACCCACTTTTCTGAAAGTGTGCGCTGAAACGCAACAGTTGTCACAAGCCAGCCAAAATTTGATTTTTAGCCCATCCAGAGTGAAACCGCATGGCTCTTATGTAGTCTGAACAGACACAAATCACATGAAATCCGATTTTAGCAAAAACTGATTGAAATGGGAAGCAGTTTCAAATAGCATTAGGACAGGTGCGTCTCAGTGTGAACAGCTCCAAACACACCGATTGGTTTTGACTGTCCGTGACGTCAAGAGCCAATGCGCCACCAGTTTGAGTATTGACAGTGAGGCCAAAATCCAGCGTTTGAGCAGAAGGCTGTAAACAGAGGGCTAAGCCTGCTGTTTCCTGGAGATCGAGACTGGTTGTTCCTAATTTTTATTTTGGATAATCAATCGTGAAAAAAGCAGTTCCAGTGACAATCCAGGACAGAAACAAAATGTCTAAAAATAGGTGCCGATATGGGGATCTTTCTCCCTCATATCAAGGTCAGTGTCCCTCCGTCAGGCCTGCCTGATGAGCCAGTGGGGCAGGAAGTGAGCAGCTGAAACTGTAAACAGACAGATGGAAGGGGTGTGAGCTTAGATAAGGAGGAGAGTTTCCCTTTTTTTTCATCCCCTCTTTGGGAAGGTTCATCCGGAGTGCAGTGGGACTGCGGGAGGGAGGGAGGCGCCTCTGCTTGGCTGCTTCGGCCGGGTCGGTGTCGGTTCCCTTCATCCGCCCTCCGTTCTCTCATCCCTCCATTATTAGGTGTCCGCTGCTGTCAGTCCCCGCCTGTTCGGATCGACGAGGTGGCGGGAGGGAAGTCGTGCTGGAGAGAATCACTTAGACGAAATAGATTTTTTTTCTTATCAGAGGAAAGAAAAGAACAAAAACACCTCCTCCTCCTCTTCTTCCTCCTCCTCCAACGACACCCTTGTGTGCGTCCCCGCGGAGATGAAATGCTTTTCTCGCCTTTCTCTCTCCCCCCACCGAGTGTTTTTCACTCCGATGTTGCACATGACATAAAGAGCTCCAGCCCCTCCCCCTTCTCCCCATGCACATTCAGAGGGTGTGAAAGTGGAAAGCATGAAGGTGTCAAAACCTCAAAGAATGAAAGACGCGTCTGTCAAAAGACCCGAACATTGTTGTTTCTTTCTCTTTCTTATTGGACTTGAGGAAGATCTCAGAACGCAGAACGAGCTGCGTCATGACATTTGGAGGAGGAAGCAGTGGTCCTCCTTTTTGTTTCCTGCCTGGCTGTACAGTGACGCTCGCTCTCTTGCCCTCAAAACAGCAACAGAGCCACTTTGTCCGTTTGCTCAGTGGTAGTTCAGCTCTCACTGCATCACAGGCTTGAACGTCCAGAGAAACAGAATCGGTCACAATTCATAAAAAACAACACTAAAACTGAACTATTTGACCTCTAGAAAAAAAAAGTGTATTTAGCCCTCTGTTTGCAGCCTTCATCAGAAATACTCATTTTCAGTTTCTTGCTAAAGCTGACTTGGTTGCAGTGCACTTTGTGACATCACAAAGGGCTGGTTTTCTCAACATTGTGTATTGTGACACTTTCTGCAAAGGTGGAGCCAAGCAAAAGCAACCAAGGATGGAATCAATCTTCTCATTTCTCGGGTGATGCCGAGACAGAGACCCAGATTATCGTAGGACCTTTTCAAAATGTTTCGCTTTTTTGTTTCAATCTTTTCGAATCTACATCAATATTTTGAGGTCGTTTCATTTCACAAACAATAATACAGGAACCAACTGAGCATAAATATACTTTTAAGAATTTCCAAATGTACGGCCACAAGCTTCTATTCACTTCCATTTCCGAGGCACCGCGTCGTTTCCCCCACGTCTCCGTCTGGTCCCCGGCCGACTTCTCCTTCCTGCTCCTTCCCTTGCTTCCATTTTCCGTCGCGCTTCCATCTTGCGGTTTTCCCGCCGCCGCTGCCGCCGTGGCGTCGCAGTCCGCGTCGACTCCGCTCACTCCTGCGTGTCGTAATTCTCCGCCATCAGGGCGGCCGCCGCCGCCGAGTCTCCGGAGCTCTACGGAGCGCCAAGGAATGATAATAAGCAGCTTGAGGACGCCTTTATTTTGAAATATCGTCCAGGGGGGGAGAAAATGAGGCTGAGGTGTCGTCGGGACGGGACGCAACCCATTTTTGTTGCGTCTCTTATGAAGAGCCGGAGCCTGGGGTCGGGGTAGTGGTGGTGGGGGACGGAAAAAAAAATATTTCCAAAATGGAACATGGAGTATCCAATTCATTTAACAACAACATTTCTGACTGCGTGTTTTGAGAAGCGGCGCGTGATTCACAGCTGCGTCGGGGCCCTGCTGCGCGTCTGCGCGACTGTCAGAAGTAAATCCCGGCGCTGGCCGGCTCTCTCGGTTGTGCCTCTGCGCACCTGGCAGCGTTGCCAGAGCGGCCCCGATCAGCTGTTGTGCAGCTGGGACCCGACGCGCACCATCTCGCTGAGTTTTTTTTTTCTTCTTCTTTCTTTTCTTTTTTTTTTTTACCCCTTCAGGGAGGGTTATTTATGTCCCCCAGTGAATAATTTGAAGGAAGTCTCCAGTTCCTCCTCGTCCAGCCCGTCCACGACATCTGTAATTACACTCATCTGTTCCAAAAACATTCACATGGCTGACAGTTTGCGGCATGGAGGGATCTTTGACTTGACCAAAGAAGGATCCGCTTGTCTGCGTGCGATGACTTTTTTTTTTCTTTTTTTTTCCCCCCCTGTACATCAGGGGGCTAAAAATTACGTCCATTTCTGTTTTTCTTTTTCTTTTTTTTTTGCATTCGGAGTCGTTTGTTTAGGAGAACGAAACGCGAAACGTGACTTCCAGCTCTGTTTTTTCCTGCTGTGTCAACTGACGGGGTGGCTGCGGGGTGACTGATGGTGCTCTGCCCGTGAGCACGTTAGCAGATGGACGGGGCCTGCAGAGCTGGGCTTCTTCTGCGACTTCCTGACTCACAGTCCTGGCCTGCTGCCTGGCTAAATGACTGGCTGCCTGGCTAGCAAGCAGCTACTCAACTGGCGGGCTGACATGTGACTCAAAGAATTGGCTGACCGGCTGACCCTCAACCCCCCCCGACCCCCTTTGAAAAAAAAAAGAAAAAAAAAAGGAGAATACAGACAAAAGTTCCAGCAGCTCGTCATGGTGAAGAAAAACAGAAAACTTGGCTTAGACGTTTTCAAAATAAGAGCGGCTCGAAATCACCCTGTGGAAAGAGCCGAGGAAACACATGTTGACTTTTGTATGATTTGCCATTAGTCAGTCACCATCGTGAAATTGCAGATTTTTTCCCCCAAATAAACAACCCCCGAACACCGGCTGCTCTGTATTTTGGAGATAATGAGCCTCAGCTGCTGTGAGTGTGTGTGTGTGTCTGTACGGATTCGTAGGAGTTGATGCCTACTTTTCCTCTTCATCTCTGAACGGCTGACTTTGCCCTTTCAGCTCTGGAGTCGGACTCACAAATGTGGACGGCGTCATCGGTTTGCGTGTGCAGCCTGCGGGGTCCCGATAAGACGTGCGCGTTGCTGACATTCGACACCTCACATTTTCTTTAAGCAAAATGAAGGAATAAGTCGCGAAAATATGCACTTTGACAGCCTTAATTCAACTGCGGTATAAACAAGAACTTTTCTTGTAAATAGATGTCGCTCAAGTGAGTCACTGGTATGAAAAAAAAACATGTTTCTTCACTTTACTGCACTTGCATGATTTAGAGTCCTGCACTTAAGCATCAGCAGTGATGTACTTGAAATCTGATCAGTACCGTTTACATCATGGCTGTTTTTTTTTTAATCGAAATTCGACTCCAAAATTGCACTGTCATGTTATGCTGTGGATAGCGAGTGACTGGTAACAACGTAGGGAGAGGGGAGAGAAGCTTGTCTCTGAGACAACCAAGCTAACTTTAGCATATTGCTAACAGAGCTGTGGTAGGGAGTTATCTGGTGCTGATTGTGATTTCCTACAACCAAAAAAAAGAAACAACAATCCAACTTCTTCCTCTGGACTCTTTGCTGCATGCTTCTCCTCACTGGCTTCGACAGTGAAAATGTCGAGTCATTTCAGCCCCAGTACGGGATGGCCGAACGCATCCGACGCAAAGGTCCTGCAAATATTTGTGCCGCATCCCCTGTGATGCTGCAGTGATCTGGGGAATCGTGTTTTCATCTCCAGACACGTCTTGCGCGCACGTCTGAGTCGACAAACTTAATATCCTGAGTGAAACGGGGGAGACGTGAGGCTGTTTGTCTCCGTTATCGCTCGACGCTCAGGCTGCATCTGCATGTTTGTGCTGAGATCTTATAAAGTTGTTGTACGATGTTAAATCTGCTAGAAGGAGGTTTGAACATTGCGTCTTGGTAGAGTCAGACACATCTTTCATAAAAGTTGTTTTTTTAATATTACGAGCATCTAGATTTGAAACAAGCTTTTTTCTCTTTTTTTTACATTTTTAGTGAGTCGGTTTATTTCTGCATATTCAAATAATTGTTTAATCGAAGAAAGAATCAAAAAAATAAACGATTGATTAATAGATGGCAAAAATTATCAATAGCACCTCTACAGGTATCTGTCCAGTCTATTCAAGTCCATTCTTAATTTATTCTACTTACTCTCCAGCTCTGGAAATCATTTGACAAATAGCACTGATAAATCTCGCTGTGTATCCAAATGTGGAAAGCATTTCTTAATTGAAAGCTAACAATCAGTCTTTTAGCAGGAGGCTGTAAACAGAGGGCTACATATGCTTCTTTCTGGAGATCTGCAAAGTTCCAAAGGATAATTAATCGTTCGATGCTGCTCCATTGTAGTCTTGAGATTAACAATAAAGATCAGAAAAAGTGACATTATAGCAGCCAACCTGTTAATGGTTTAATTCAGGGCAATATATTTTGACATTCACTCAACAGGTATGTGAAAACAAGTGTATTTGCAGTCAGAGAGCATCGAGACGCCTCACTTTGAATGGAAACAGCCGGTCACACTAAAACAGAACAGAGTTCAACTGGAGACCCAACCAACGGTTATTTCCAAAAGTCGGCGTGTTGGATAGTTTAGCCCGGAAATTTAAATGTCATCGACGTTGCACTAGCGGTTTCTCAGCGGAATTTACGGGAAGTAAGATTTTTATCTCTGGAATCGAGAAATCTGCCGTGTGCGGGCAGTGAAAGATTGCAATCAATGCATCTGCACAGTTTTCTGTTGCTCCAACAAGCAGGTTTAAAGGAAACACTCTAATGTCGTCCGATTCCTTCCCCTCTTGTCTGTGTGTCTGTGTTCAGGACGAGGAGGAGGAAATCAAGCTGGAGATCAACATGCTGAAGAAGTACTCCCACCACAGAAACATCGCTACCTACTACGGAGCCTTCATCAAGAAGAGCCCCCCGGGTCACGATGACCAGCTCTGGGTGAGTTTCTGTGGCCTCGATGATGATGATGATGATGATGATGATGATGATGATGATGATGATGATGATGATGCTTCGGTTGTTACAACTAGCGCTGCTGCTACTAATGTTCTGCTAACATTCGCGCAACTGTCTCCATGACAACAGGCCAGTCACAACCTCACCTTTTGTAGAGGCAGTTTGCCAAGAAACAAAACTGCTGCTTGCAGCAGGTGTTGCCTCGCAGGCCACAGGAAGTGTTGATGTGCGCAGGCACAAGTGCACAAAATGAGCTGCGAAAATTTCAAATTGAAATTCTGCTGTTCATCTCTTGGCATCTAAATACATAAAGTCCACTTCACGCTGTGTTTTCCATGTTTTCCGATGATGTGGATGTTCTCACTGTTAAAATACATGACAAATACATGAATTGTTTGGTTGACTACAAAAAAATTCAACCTGCTTTTAAGTTCAGTTCAATGGATGAATATCACATTGATAAATTTATTAATACAAAAATAACATGAACAAAAGTGATGGATGCCAGATTGAATGTTTCTTCCCAGAATCAGTTTAAACAAGACACTGGATTAACTAAACCATGCGTTGGAGGAATCTACTCTCAGCAATATCACTCTTTTCACTTAAACTTTAACCACTGCAGTTCATTTAACATAAAATATGTATTTTTTTTGACATGGCTGCCAGCCCAGAACGACAATAAGAGCGAGACAAGATGGCAAATGAAACAGAAGTCAAACCAGGACTCTGCAGGCAGAGGAAATGAATAAAACCAAAAGGCAGCGACGTGTCGGAGGGGGTGTTAGAGGAACAGAACAAGAAAAAAAAACAAAAAACAAAGGCTGACGGAAGTAAACAGCAGCCGCAGAGATTTATGAGTGTTTGGCGAGTCGGAGGAAAGATTAGCTCTTTATGACCCTGGAGAGAGGAGATCGGCCTCTCAGCCCCAAAACACAGTTGTGTGTTTGTTATTACAGCTGCTCCACAAGCCGTCCAGCCGCCCTGCAGCCGGGGCTCCATGCTGTGCGCGAGCGGGTGTGTTTGTGTGACTGAGATACAGAGAAAATGTCAAAATAGCTGGATTACGGTGACACCGCCTTATTGTCTCTTGTGAAGGCAGTCGAGGTCAATTAAAAGGAATTAAAAGCCAATACTCCTTATCATTTTTAAACTTGCTTTTGTTTTTCCCTGCAATGTTGCATTTTATCCACATAATACAGATTTTTAATCCACTAGCAAGGCAGTGTTGAGAAATTCCTAAAGTGAAGATTAGCAGAAATTGAAGTACTTCATTGTTTGCAAGCAGTGCAGGAGGAAACCAGTTTTTTACTCTTTTTTTGGCCTTGTCCTCTTTTGTTCGACACGATCTTTTGTAAGTGACGTTCATGTAACTTCATCTCCTGAAGCGCCAGCTGATGAATGGCCGAGGAAACCCAACTAGTGCTATTTTGAACCGTTTTCCTGCAGGATCTTCTCAATGTTTCCAGATAAGGTTACATGTAGAAGTTGCTCCACCTCATTATTAGCCCTGACATACAGTACGCCCTGTGCTCTGCTGTTGTTGCCCAGGTTTGTACAGGGGTTTGTTTTATACAAAAAGTTGGGGGAAAAAAATCAATCACCGTGCAAAGAGCTGGACAATTTCTGAGTTCTTTTGTCATTATTAACCGTCTACGCTGAGATATTATACCTCCACAGTCCACATTAACGTCCTCCGTCTGTCCTCCCGCTCTGCAGCTGGTGATGGAGTTCTGTGGCGCCGGTTCCATCACAGATCTGGTGAAGAACACCAAAGGCAACACGCTGAAGGAGGACTGGATCGCCTACATCTCCAGAGAGATCCTCAGGGTCAGAGCCGCGGCTCCACCACTCACACACACACACTCACACACACCAGACCTGACGGAGCCTCGCAAATATTTTTTTTCAGACAGTTCAATAGTCTTAAGTTTAAGATGGCCTTCAACTTTGCTCACTTTGGAGGAAATAAGTTTGGCGTCCGTGTTGTCTGCAGGGTTTAGCTCACCTGCACGCTCATCACGTCATCCACCGTGACATCAAGGGACAAAATGTGCTGCTGACTGAAAACGCTGAAGTCAAACTGGGTACGTGGCGCCATGCTAACATGTACACCGCCAATGTTCGGCGCACTTTTTTGCTTTTCTTTTCTCTTACTTTGTCGGCGCTGCTAACCGAACTAAACTGTGTGCTTCCCAGTGGACTTTGGCGTCAGCGCTCAGCTGGACCGGACGGTGGGGCGGAGGAACACCTTCATCGGGACGCCGTACTGGATGGCCCCCGAGGTCATCGCCTGCGATGAGAACCCAGACGCCACCTACGACTACAGGGTGAGGACCTGCGTGGCGGCCTAACCAGTCGCTCAGCAATATAACCCTAACAAATGTCTTTTTGCAATTTAATAACACCCTAATCACTTTAATCAACTCTAACTCGTGGCTGCTGCTGCCCTTTTATTTTATTTTAAATTACTCAATTGTACTTTTAACCATCTCAAGGGCTGTGAGTTCTTGCCACTCCGGTTCTGTGGTTTGGGCTGCAATCAAGTGGGTCAGGTAGCAGATAAGAACTGCTACTGGCCTAATTTAATGTGACAGACGGAATGTTTTTTGCAAGGTTGCCTTCACGTGGCAATTTTTTTTTTCGTGTGTGTGAAATAAACAACAATAAATCACATAGATTTGGGAGAAAAGGGTCACAGGCCCACCAGCCTGATGTTTGCAGAAGTTCTGCCTAATGACAAAATAGTCATAATATATTCTCAAGCTGTTTGTTACATTTTATTCTGACACAGCAACAATGAATGTGTGCACAGTGGATGATGCCCTATGTCCACTGACAGTAAAAAAAAAAGTAGTATTGAACAGTTTATGGCCTCTGTCCCATATAGAAAAGAGGAATAAACCCTGTTGTAAATTCCTTTTTGTCGTGTCAGGTCGCTAAACTCTCTTTGTGTCTTGTAAATAATCAACCAACTTCTGCACAGCCCCACTTTATTAAAGGACATCAACTTGTCTTTGCCTGTCGTGGACTGAAAACTCAAATCGCTTCACTTCCGGCTCTGAAACGCCAACGCGACATCCTACATTACGCAATGTAGCCATGATAAACATGAGCAGGAAGCTATGAAAGTGAACTGTTCTGTTCTGATGCCCTGCAGAGCGACCTGTGGTCCTGTGGAATCACGGCTATCGAGATGGCAGAAGGAGCTCCCCGTGAGTCCACGCGCAGCCACGGAACCACTGAGCAAATGTTCACTGACCTTAAGAAAGAAGCTCAAGTGTCTCCCTCTCGTCTCCTCCTGCAGCTCTGTGCGACATGCATCCAATGAGAGCCCTCTTCCTCATCCCCAGGAACCCGCCTCCTCGACTCAAGTCTAAAAAATGGTTCGGCCTCGATTTTTTTTTTTTTCTAAACGCGTCAGCGATGAGCAAAAAAAAAAAAACCCTGAATCTCACTTTTTTTTTTTTTTTTTGCCTGTAACCCGGCAGGTCGAAGAAGTTCTTCAGCTTCATCGAGGGCTGCCTGGTGAAGAACTACACCCAGCGCCCGCCCACCGAGCAGCTGCTCAAGCACCCCTTCATCCGGGACCAGCCCAATGAGAGGCAGGTCCGCATCCAGCTCAAAGACCACATCGACCGCACCAAGAAGAAGAGGGGCGAGAAGGGTGAGCACCTGCAGGGAGAGCCCACGCCGTTTTCTGATTGTAGATCCAACGCAGTTGACAGACAAGCGCGTTTTCCTTCAATTCGACAAATCATTAGAAGAAGCATGCAGGTGGAAATTCGACATTTTGTCAGGTTAATTGCCGCTTCAGCGCTCAAAGGTAAGTAAGTTTAGGCAGCCATGTGCGAAGGACTTCCCGGGAGGTGAGAGAATCAACGTGATTGCAAGATTTCGGAAGGATTTTTGATGAATCTGCTGCTAACATAGTTTACTAATACATTTTTCATGGGAGCCGTGAAGATGACAACCGTGGCTCCGCCGCCGCAGCCTGTAAATACCACTTCACGGAAAAGTTTATCACATAATCATTCCATTTTTGCCATATTTGGAATTTCAGTTTGTGTAAATTGAAAGGTGGAAACGCATCCTGGATTTTTCTGGTGTTTGGAACCATTGGGAACAGAAATTGGCCAATGGGGGTTAATAACAAACAACCGAATACAAAACTGATGAATTATTAGTCCATCTATTTTTAAGACTGTTGGGTTTCTCATTTGCTGGAAGGAACCATTGGTACTCGTTTGATGAAAAAAAGTCTTTCATGTTCTCAAAGATGAACCTGAACACAACGGTGACTCTGCATTCTTGTTTGTGGCTCTCTGCAGACGAGACGGAGTATGAGTACAGCGGCAGCGAAGAGGAGGAGGAGGAGTCGTCAGAGCAGGAAGGGGAGCCGAGGTAAAAACGGAAAAACATCATCGCCAGTGGCACGGCAGACGGGAGAAGTGGCGTGCGACTCGCTGCCACTCCGGGTTTTTGCGTGCAAACAACCAGCTGTGGATGAACTCTGACAATGTTTCGGCTGTCGGGAACAATGAAGCGGGCGAGCGTTTTCAATCCCTGATGATGATCCGGAAGAAAAAGACGCGTTGTAGCAGTTGTCGAAATGCTTTCAGACGCTTGTTGTCATGAATTAGCCTCCTGCTGCGTCTGTGCACTGCTTGGTGTCGAGGCAAGAAGTGATCTGACTTTGATCTTTGTAAGTGTGAAACAATTTAAGATGATTGTTTTCGATCACTAGATGGATGGATGGATGGATAGATAGATAGATACAGTAGATAGATACATAGAGTATATAGCTGGATGATGGATGGATAGATAGATAGATAGATGGGTATATAGATAGATAGATGCAGTAGATAGCATTAGGTGCAGCAGATGGATAGATACATACATACATACAGTAGGTAGCTAGCTGGATAGATAGAGTAGATAGACAGATACAGAATAAATAGAATCAGTTTAAAAGGATACAGTCGATGGATGGCTGGATGGATAGATGGATAGACAGACAGATATATATACAATAGATGATACATAGAAAGATAGATGGATAGACAGATAGATACAGTAGATCAATACATAGATAGATAGATAATAGATGCTTAGGTGGATGGATGAATCTCATCAAATTAAGTTTCCACATTCTAAATATATCCACTTGAGTCAAGAGACAACGTTTATCAAAACCTAAACTGCTGTATTGCATTATGTTAAAAAAAAAAAAAAAAAAGTGAAAGTTGCGCAAAGGAAAAATGTTTTTCTAATATCGTTGGTTAGTTCTGCTGTGCAGCGACTTCAAGCCGGCACTCGTCATACAGAGAACCTCTCACCCGATGACCAAAACCTCTCCCCTTCCCTCCCCCGACGCAGCTCCATCGTGAACGTGCCGGGCGAGTCGACCCTGCGGCGCGACTTCATCCGGCTGCAGCAGGAGAACAAGGAGCGCTCGGAGGCGCTGCGGCGCCAGCAGCTCCTGCAGGAGCAGCAGCTCCGCGAGCAGGAGGAGTACAAGCGCCAACTGCTGGCCGAGAGGCAGAAGCGTATCGAGCAGCAGAAGGAGCAGAGGAGGCGGCTGGAGGAGGTGAGCGCTTCGAAACCTCCTCCTGTTTAGTTGAAAAGCGTGAGGAAAGGACTCGTCCACGGGACCGAACATGACAGGGCGGGGCTAAAAATAGCCCTGTAACACAGAAGGACCTGCGTTATTTATGAAGCTTCCGACCCGCAGCCGCGACAAGCTTGTGGTCGTAGAGCGAATGACGCCAGGATTTAACTCCACGGAAAACTTCTCGCAAGTGTTCTGCTGCAGCTGGTGTGAAATCCCACAGTGTCTCTGAAGGACAGCGGCTCACTATCTCCGCCTAATGCGATTAGAGACTTTTGACTCAGAGGACAGCGGTTAGATTTCTGCCGGATAATTTTTATTTAATTGACTTTGAAACGAGATTAAGGCTGCAGCTAACGCACACACACCAAAAAAAGATAATGATTGGTGTCCCCTCCGGGGAGGAACAGCGTGATTGGAAAGCTGGATTTTAATTACCCTTTTATCTCATTTAGGGCTGTTTCTCTTTTCACGGAGAGCAGTTGTTTTCTTTCTGCTGTATTCTCAAATATATAAGCAACATAAATATGTTCCGGTATATTTGGGGAACGGGTATAAGGGAATGTTCTTTCGAAAAATGACACATGGATGAAAATAGACCGAAACAGAGAAAATGAGCTGGGTTTTTGTAGTAAATGTAGTAAAAAAATCAACCGCAATCGCACCTCAGAGGAAGAAGGCTTCTGCTGCGAGGTGGAAAAACAAAATGCTTGTGTTTTTTTCCCACCGTTGCCGCCGCCGCCGCTCCGGGCGCTATCTCTCTCTGCTGGAATCATGACTGAGCTTGTAGTCGAATGTGAATGAGCTACAGCCCCCCCGCCCACCTCCCTCCCACCACCTCCCCTCCTCCCTGTCAGCTGACAGATTAGCTCGCCGTGCAGTGTGCGATCGCGATGCGCAGCGATGGCCACTCAGACGTCGCTTGACTGACAGGAAGAGGAACTAATTGCTTCATGTGTCTGCTGACTTGAGCTGACTTTTAGCTTCCTGCCTGTCCGGCTTAAGATACGACTCCGATTAAGTCTCCGGTGTGTCCACCAAAACGTCAGCCGCATCCCGTCGCTCCGGCTCATCATCGTGTTTATGTAACCGTGTTTTTTCAACCTAATCTGGTAAATAGAGGAAATCTTGTTTCATCGTTAACCTAATGATGCGTCACCTTTTTAAGGCAGCAGAAATACTGAGATTCAAAGTGTATATTCCCCTCAGATCCATCTTGAAAAGCTCTAAACTAGACTAGCAGTCAAAAGTTTGGACACAGCCTTTGAATTTAATGTCTTTTCTTTCATTCTCATGACTATTGCCCTTAACAAGAAGGTGAAAACACTTTTAAAAATGCTTTAAAAAAAAACTTTCAGAACTCTGGTCATTATATATATATTTCATTACATTAAAACACCATCTAGTCCCTTCCTAAATAGTTTTTAGTCCCTTCCTAAATTCCAATGGAGTTTGAAAAACATGTTCATTATCTTTCTATGGGAGCTTTGCAAGATGGATTTCAGATTTGCAATCTAAGCTGGTTAAGCTCGCACCTTGTCCGCCTCCGCTCCGCGACGCCTCGACTGACCCCTGACTTTCTGTGCCCAGCAACAACGGCGCGAGCGCGAGATGCGGAGGCAGCAGGAGCGCGAGCAGCGCCGGCGCGAGCAGGAGGAGAAGAGGCGCGTCGAGGAGATGGAGCGGCGCCGCAAGGAGGAGGAGGAGCGCCGGCGGGCCGAGGAGGAGAAGAGGCGGGCCGACCGCGAGCAGGTACGGGAGGGCGGGAACTCTGGCCCAAGAAGTCAGGAATTCAAAGGCGTTTCTCCCGATTTTAATTGTCGTTTTGATTGGCAGGAGTACATCCGCCGGCAGCTGGAGGAGGAGCAACGGCACCTGGAGATCCTGCAGCAGCAGCTGCTCCACGAACAGGCCATGCTGCTGGTGAGTCCTTCTCACTGCTGAGTGCTGCTCACTCCCCTTCCGGATTCCTCGCTGTCTCCCAAGTATTTTCCTCCAACAGTTCCCGAATAAACGAGGCGGTCATGTCTCTTTTTTTTCATAGCATCGTCGGAAATCTTTCGGATATTAAACCTTTTAAAGTAGTGACTCACATCCGTTACACACACGCACGCTCCACCGACTCCCCTTTCCTTTCCCAGCCAAGATGTGCGAGCTGTGGATCCGAGGAGACTCGTTAACTGCTAGAAGAGGGTCAGGAATACTTTCCGCTTCCTTATATTTTTTAGGTCTGCGGTTGCTCAGGATGTTTACGAGGCCCTTTCAGCGCCGCCGCCGACTTGTGATGTCATCGGCGGTGAGAAAGAGAGGCTTTCCGCCTTTGTCGTCACTTGCAGATGTGCCAGAGGACTTTGTGTGACTCTGCTGGTTTAAATACTCCCTTTGGGTAGCAGAGGATGCTGACATAATGCGAGGATGTGACTACACGCGTTCCTCACTTCCTGGTTTCGCACCATTGCTCGCTGGCTACTAAGCCACTGCAGTGTAATAGGCAACCTGGCCCCGTGTACATTTTTTTCCAAACCGAGCTTGTTAAGAAAAGCATTTGAAAAAAAGAGATTACACAAAGCCGTCTCCAAAAATATCCGCATGTACACGGAAACGCTGGAAAGTACTTACGCCAGCCCTTATGTGGCGCTGTGGTTTTACTCCCCGAAGGCGGAAGGAGAAGAAGACGACCTGGAGCCCGGTGTATTATTTAAGAGCCGCCGCCTGGAGCCCTGCGTGACGGCTAAGAACGCATGTAAAAGTAGACGCTTCTGCTAGCAGAGCTCTCCGCCATCTTTTTCGCCAGATCGGCTAAGAAATGCGGCAAATTGCGCTCTGATATCCTTGCCGCATTTTGCAACCTAGATCGTCAGATATTGTAACGTTGATGATAACGTCAATCACCGGACGTTTATTCCAACGGAATACTTATACAAATAACATGCGCATTGGCTTTCTTTCCCGAACTCACGCCAAGAAAGAGACAGTTGTAGCAATCCCCACAGCCTCGGGTCTCACGTCAGCCTCTAGAAGAGGCAGTATAATGCTCCCCGGCTCCAGGTGAATGTTATTTGATGGCAGATGGGGGCAAGATTGCCAACCCCTGCACTACACCAAAACCTAACCAAAGCTCATCTCATTTTGTAGGTTATAAGGCTTATATTGTGAATTTGGACCGTGGGGCACAAGTCTTAAAAAAAGAAGAATTACAAACAGGCATATGAGGTTTTTTTTTATCACATTCTTCTCTCTTTTTATTGCATTCCTCGGTTACCATGAGCCTCGAAACTGCCTTTATGTCTCAATGTCCGAGGGGATCCGAGAACACTGTCAGGTTTGCCGACCTCTTTGAAACGGTCTAATGGGAATTGTAGAAAAAGAAAAAGGCTCATCCTTCCTCCGACCTCCTTCTCTCGATGCTCTTGGCTCAACTCGACGACCTCAGGAGTACAAATGGCGAGAGCTGGAGGAGCAGCGGCAAGCCCAGAAGCTCCAGAAGCAGCTGCAGCAGGAGCAGGCCTACCTGCTGTCCCTGCAGCACAACCAGAAGGTGGACGGGGGGCAGCAGCAGCAGCAGCAGCAGCAGCAGCAGAGCTCCAAACCCTCGGAGAACCCCGAGCAGGAGAGGGCCAAGCCGGAACTGCAGCCGACCACAGACGCTGCCAAGGCGCGACCCGGTCAGAGTCGCAGCCTGGAGAAAGCCGCACCGGCAAAGTCGGACGAGCCTCAAGGCCCCGCCCCTGACTCTGAGCAAATCAGAGAGGTGACCCCCGCCCTGTCCCTCCGCTGGCTGCCGTAGAACGCTTCCTCTTGCTTGTGTCGGCTGCAGGTGTGGGATGCTGTGCTGGCTTTGCCACTGGTGTGGGGTGCGTGGACGCTTTGTAGACTGGAGGAAGGAAGTGGCTGGAGTGTTGTTTCCCTCTGAAGACTAACTCCTCTCAGGGGGCACGGCGCAGAACATCACTTTGTCAGTGTTTTCTAACAATAACGCGTCTAAGGCCTGGTGGTTCCCAAACTTAAGAGGAATGGAGGGGAAGAGCTTTTGAAGGCCAGGTCACACTGTCGATGGTATAAAACTGCTGATTGCACTAATTTGAATGTGTTATGAAAAAAAGAAAAGTTGCTGTGGAGCCTGACTGGAAGAGATTTTAAACAATGTTTAAAAGTTCACAGCAAACGACGCCTGCGCAATGTGGATCTATTGTTGGAAACTTGGATACGACGTGAAAACGCAACCAAATCACACCTAAAATATCAAGAGTGAATCTACAATACACAACACTTTAGACAGCGAAGTGGTCAGATGGTCCAAATGGTGGGTCTGGATGTAAAAGAAGAACGTTTGGGAACCACTGCTCAAGCCCGTCAGTGTTCGCTTCAGAAAAATCCATCCTTTTCCTCCTTTACTTTCTACTGAAGCGCATTGCTGCCATCCTAGAAAAAAAACAGGGCTCAGTATCACGTTTTAACGTAACAGGTTCACGCTTTTACATGATAATTTTCACGTTGTAACGGGAAACCGTCACTTTATTTTGTGATCATGTTCACGTGATAATGTGAGCGTGATCACGAGATAACGTGACGGCTTGATATAACGTGACAGTTTTCGCATTATAACGTGAAAAATATCACGTAAAAAAGTGAAACTGTCACATTATTTCATGATAGTTTCACGTTAAAACGTGAAAATTATCAGGTAAAACCGTGAAACTATCACGTTATAATGTGATACTGAGCCCTGTTTTCTTTTTAGGGTGGCAGCAATACGCTTATGTAACTTTCTCCACTTTCCAAAAAAAGTGAAAAAAAAACCTTAATAAGCGTAGTTCTGGAAGGCACAAAAAGAAGCTGATACCTCAAACGAGTTAGGCTCCGCCCTCTAACACCCACCTTGTTTTGTCCCTTTCCAAAAATATGTAAGGTTCAACAAGTAGAAAGATGCTGAAATGGAAGCCACTTGGTGATATTGAACCAGCAGAACAGAGATCACATAGAACTTTTAATCTGTTTGGCCATTCAAACAGATTCCAATCTGATTTTCCCAAATAATTTGAAACTCTCACCAGCATCTATCAAGAGTTTTATCTCCTCCCTGCTGAACCTCTCGGGATGTGAAATCTTCACCCGTGCAGGTTCCTGTTCACCCTCTCTTGTTGCACTTACCTTCATATTTATGAACCCTGTGTGGTAATGAGCCGCCTCATTAGTTCACACTGAGACTGTCCGTCAGCTCCGACAGCGTCCTGCTGTTGCCATTTATCACCTGGTGGGGGAGGAAAGGAAGGAGAGGACCTGAAAGCGCTAGTTTTTCTCTTTCACTGGTTAGCAGGTGTTGATGGAGAACCCGAGTAGTTTATCAGATGTGAGCCGTGTGACAAATTGTTAAAAAAAAAAAAAAAAAACAGGAAACCAAGCGATGACAAATTTCTCAGTGAAGACGGAAATTAGTTGACAAAAGCAGGAAATCAGTCATATTGCTTTAGGAATCATTTAAAACCAAATCTGCTTTGAATAGATGCCACAACATCCACACGCATCTGGAAAATGTTAACAAATTTGTTACAAGTCTGACATGCAACAAAAATCCTCAGAGTCTGTTTTTCCTTGGTGCTGGTGCTCCTCAGTGTGTGTTCTAACTGCCCCAGTTTTCTCCTAGTGAAACATGCATGAGCCCCTTCACTGGTCCTGGCACTGCTGTCCTACTAAGCTGGAATGCGGGGGTATTTTAAATCTAGATACTGTAGATATTTTTATTGTAGATATTTCAAGAGCTTTTTTGGGTGGACTTTCTGAAAAAAACGTTCCTACCTTCATCTAGCGCAGTGTCTCTGCTCTGCCAGCAGAGGAACTAACAGTAACACAGTGGCAACTAATGGCTTCTGTCTCCTCTCGACGTCCTCTAACGCACTGAACCCTCGCTGTCCGGACCGGCGCTCACCCCCGCATCCCACGTGTCCTCTTCTGTTCTCGCAGCAGGCTGACGAGCGATACCGGAAGAACGTCCAAGGTTCCCCTCAGTCGGCCCCGACCAAACCTCCGCAGCCTCCGGTGCCGCCGCGCTCCGAGTCTTCCTACCCCAACGGGAGCTCGGCGTCCGAGGCGCCCGCCATGCACCGGCCCGTGGAACCGCAGGTAAATGTTGCGCCATCACTTGTCAGACGTGGTGGTCCTCCATCTCTTGCTTGGAGGAGAATGGCCTCCTTTTGCACAAAGACCCTCAAACCAAATGTGTTGCACCAGATGATGACTGTTGTCTTTTGACATGTGACAAGTGAGTGTCAGTGTGGTGCAAATCACTATTTTGGATGTTGCTGTGGTTTTTAAATTGGTTCCAGTTAAAGACCATCAATACAGTGGAAGAATTTATATTGTCTGATCACTGGAAAATATGTATGCATAGCTTTGTCTTGTTAATAAGCGCTAAATAATTGACTCCTCCCCCTTTTGTTTTAATTAACATTACCTTACTTCATTATGCTTCATTATCTTACATTTTTTGCTGTTAAGGTTTAATTGTCACAGTTGGATCTAATAGGGTTCTGAGTTCCACTGTTACAAGCAATCCCCCCAAGTGCTCAATTAAGCACAAGTTAAGAGTTTGGAGGAATATCAACTGTTAAAGTTATGCATACATTTTATTGGACACTGATCACAGACCTTCAAGTTCAGCTGTTTAGACTATTTTCTTTTGGCCTTGTCCCCCCAGAAACATCACCCCTATTGCTGTAAATCACTTGTTCCTAATGTGAATCAGCCAAATGTGATTTGGCTTATTGGTCGCCCAGGAATGGCAAGTGTGAACATTGAACAGCCTAATGCTGCTGTCTCTAATACTTGGTATCAAACACTTTATGGTTAACTCTTCTTTTCAGGTCTTTTACTTCGACCATGCGAATGAATCACTTTCCATGATTTGTTGCCGTGTTTAGTTGCATTTTCAATGTGTTATTATTGACCTGCCTCCTGATTTGTGCCCTGTGTGAAACATTTCAAGCAATCTATTGGCAAGAAAGGGAATAGAACATACCGATTAGCCTATGATGTGGGTTCTTTGATTTTACCCTGACATCAGAGCCTTGACAAGTAAAGCTATGTGTATGGGAAACCAAAACAGGGACTTATACTATTATTAAAATACTATTATTTTCTTGCTATTAGATGCTGCTAAGTCTTTCACACTGGGTCTTTAATCCCAACCCTGTGCAGGTCTTCTAATCAGGAGGAAGGATACAACTCTCTGCCTTTGTTGGAAGCTCTCTGAACTCTCCCCAATTTTTCAGCTCTAACTGTGTCTTGTTTTTTCTTCTAAAAAAAAATAATATAAAATGAAGTGGTCGCATCCTGATTATAGGCTCTTCTCCTCTGATCAGCTGTTCTGATTGACAGGTTGCCATCCCACTTTTCTGAAGTATTTTTGAAACCACGTCATTCTTTTCAGACTCGCCTCTAATTGTGTGATTATGGTGATTGTGAAGTGTACAGGATGTGTTGTCAATGTCCGATTTTAAAAAGAAAAAACAAATCCATAATTCATCGGTGCCCAGATTTTCGCAGGGTGACTCAGGCAAGCATTAGTCATCTTCCCAGCATGGGATCCAAAGCCACTAAGCATGAATAATCACGGTTCATTGAAGTCAATCTGCTTGGAGTGTGTCTCAAGGATTAAATTCTGTAGAGAAAAATGATGGGACTGATGATTTAATTCACAGCCGTGAATTCATGCGTTGACGTTGTTACACCCACATTCAGCCGTGCAGTGAATGAGACGTAGACGGGTTCATTCGGAGGTCTTCTGTTTTGGCCTGATTAAATAATGAAATTAGGAGTTCAGGCTGAATGACTAGCTGTTCCTCAGCGCATCCAAATCCCATCATCAACATCCGAGTAAAAATGGATCTCATGTGAGAAAAATGTTGCATTCAAATGCTTCGTTGAGACCACAGTTGCAAGTAGATTTACAGACTCTTTGGCTGTATATGAGTATAATGATCCTCATAGTGAACGAGTCTCGAGGTCTAAATGTTATGAAAACAAAAACAAAACTGCTTCCTGGACAAATGGCTTGCATTACGACTTGTTTGCCTTCCGGCTTATTTTTTGTCTGTCTTTGCATGTGAGCTTGTGTTCATGCTGTACAGTACATCCAAATGCTTGACACTGACGGTGAGGCTGAATCCTCCTGAGGCAATGAACATAACGATTCTGAATCTTCATCACGTTGGATACAGAAATATCGATTCTAGTTGTACAACAGCGCACATAATAGAGGCTGTGAAAAGGACATTTTAATGTGTTCACAGAGTCACGAGTCAACAATTAGGTTCCCGTATTTGCCTCAGGATCTTTTCAGTTTCATCTCTTCTATCACTGCCTGAGCCTTTTCTTGTTGTGACCTAGGCACTTGTGCTCTTTAAGGGGTTTTAAATCAGATCTGGAGCCATCCTTTGTTTGAGTCAAACATGTTAGAAAATGTTAACATGACTCAAAATCAATTACTGCTGAAATCAAATCCATTTACTACTAAGCCAATTTAAAATATGCAATTAAATGTACTGGATCTTGCAAGTATGTTAAGTTTGGTTAACATGTAGAACCCAACAGGAACACTACTGCTTTTTTACAAGTTCCACCCATAAATTTGAACATGGGTGTTGGCCTGTGACACTCCCATGGTCACTCAGTATCAACATGGAACTTGCCTAAATCAGACGTTGCAGGTTACAGTCAAGGCTGCTGTAGATCAGGGCTAAAATACACTAGGACATAGTAAATACACATCTTGCCGCGCCTCCTTAAGAGCTGTCAAGTTAATCACTTAATTATAATCTCTCGGTTGTCATCCATGTCAAACACAGGGCTTATACTTGTGGATATCCAGCGAAACACTTAGAAAAGATCAAGTCAGCTGGCAGCAAATTAGAGGCTCAACTTGCTGTCTTGTCATTCTCGGCAAGTTTGACATGAGGCTGTATGATTAGGAGACAAGAATATATTTGTAGATATTTGGGGTAGATTGTAGACTAAAAAACGAGTCGCTGAAACAGGCAGAAGTGAGTTCAACAAATGGGGGACAAATAAATTTTACATACCGTACTGTCCTGCTCTCCTGCAATAAAACTCATCGGAAGCCATTTTTGTTTTTGGGAAGTATCGTTAAAGATACTGCCAAGAAAAACAATGCTTAAAGTACTTTTTCCACATTGACGGTGTCAAAAGTTTTCATCTGTTCAGTTCAGTTTGGTTTAAAAAAAACAATACTTCTGCCTAAAGTCACTTTGTAATTAAACCTCATGTTCAAAAGGGATACATGTCTGAACATGTTGCAGTATTTGTTTGCGACACATCTGGTGTGTAAAAGGACTCAGATTTGGCTGGAAGTGTTCCTCAGGGTCCACTGCCAAGCCCACTGTGGCTCCAATCTGAAACACGCCGAAATACCCCCTCTGTCTGTCTGTCTGTCTGTCTGTCTGTGCTCGAACGCGCTTGCATGCGGACTGACCCTTCCTCCCCGATGTCTCTTGTTGTCTCGTTGTCTTCGTGAAGGTCCGCTCCCACCTGGCCGCTCTAAAGAGCAGCGGCAGCGTCGTTTCCTCCAACGCCGCCGCTGCCGCTTCGTCGCCTCTCGCCGTGTCGCGCTCGCACTCCTTCAGCGAGCCGCTCGTGCCTAGCTTTGACAATCTCCACCTGCGCAACGTCCAGGAACGCCATCACCCTCCATCCTCCTCACCATCGTCATCCTCCTCCTCCTCCTTATCATCAACATCATCCTCAACGCCTGCACGCACTGACCCTCAGCCCCACCCCCTGCCCAGACCTCCGCCCAGTGAGCAGGCGCCGTCAGATGAGGTGCCGCCCAGGGTAAGGACAGGAAGAGAGACTCGTAGAGTAGACCGCAAGACCCAACCTCTGCCCCTTAAGCCGGTCGATTCATTCGATTAAGTGCTGCTCGCACTTCGCCGGTAATTAATTCTTTACCCGTATGAACTCACTTGCAGAAGGAGAAAAAAGGCTTCTTGATGCATGAAGGAGGATTTCTTTAAATCCGCGTTAATTGGTTTTAGATTACCAGAAAAGAGCAGACTATTTATTTTATTATTTTCCAGACAAAGGGTGAAATTGTTGACTACGCAATATAGAAAAAGCAATTAGTGAGAGAAGCCAACAACATGTATTGAGATGTTAAAAACTAAATGTGATGTTGTTTACACTATTATGCGGTACTACGCTATCAAAATCTCATTTCTGCATTGGACTCCGTTATAACCAGCTTCTTGAAAAAATCTACTGGAATGTTCTCAGAACATAACTAGTGCACGGAAAATTTGTAAGGATGTGCTGAACACATTATGGGATGGCTTTGAGAGTTGTGTGTGTATATATATACACAGCATAAGGTTTTTCATGCTCAAAATCAGCTTTTAGGTTCGTCATCTTACATTTTCCAGAGTCATCAGGTTTTTTGTTTTTGTTTTATTTTGAAACGGTAGCAGAGCGTAGCTTTAAACAACCGAAACCTACAGCGTTTTCACGGTGGCTAAAATTGGAAAGACATGCGGTTGCAGCGTGGAAAATCAAGTGTTGCCAGAATCCAAAAAGAAAGACAAACAAAGAAAAGCTAATTCAGTCCAAAGATTGCAGCTCAGCAGAAATAGAAAAACTCCCTCAAACCACAATTTAACCATATAGCCTGTAGGGTTTCAGCAAAGCTCATCAAGCGACCAGGGAAACAATAGCACACGTGAGTCGTGTGGCCTTGAAAAGCAGCATGCTACTAACATCAGCGCGCATCTTTTTCCATTTTGTCCCAAAGCCTTTGAACATAATGGCTGTTTGTTTTTTTTTTGTCTGAGCTTCGGCTGCTGCCAAATGTTCCGCACATGCTTCCCCTAAATATAGACTTTTTGAATCAGGGAAAACGGCTGAAGGTTGCAGCCAGGGCGTGTTCCGCAGGCTGGGGCGCTCCGGGTAACCGAGAGAGGAAGAGGAGAAGCTACTGTAGGAGAGAGACATGCGATTCTACAAATACATAAGCTGCGTTTCCATTACAGTTTTTCGCAAAATGAAAGCGATATTTCAAAAACATTTGACTAAGTACAATTGCGATTTGCAGGTGTTTTCCATTGAATGGTGTGAAGCGCATAGGCCGTAATTCACGTAAGATCTCCCGGACAAGATTTACGAAACTTACGTTCGCTTTTGTTTGTTCACGTTTGTTTGACAAACGTGAAAATATTCCGTCTTCTCCACTATTCAAACATAATGCGCCATTTTCACTTGAAGTGAAGTGGTCACGTGGCCATGTACATCACGTCCGCTGACGTGTAAATGCGGAAAAAGTGTTTCCATGACACTTTTGCAGTACACCTCTATATCGATGCGTCTGAAAAACCACCTCATGAGAGCATCAAAACCTTCTAGCGATATTTGAGGTTTTTCGAAGTTTAGGTGTTATTGCGATATTTAGCTTTTGCGCAATTCTAGTTGTAATGGAAACGCAGCTATCGTCTACACGCGGACACCGTCCATGCCTGCGTCCCGCAACTCATCATCACCCCTGTGTAGGATTTCATGATGTTCCGTAGTGTGTTTGTGCGCGTTTCCCCGTTGTCTCTCCTGTGCTCTTGTGAAACGTGTGCATGTGTGTGAGCTGCTCACTGTGTTTGTCACTGAAAGGTTCCCGTCAGGACGACGTCGCGGTCCCCGGTGTTGTCGAGGCGCGACTCGCCTCACCAGCACGGCGGCCACGCTGTGCAGCGCAACACAGCCAGGTAAAGCCCACCTGCGTGTGTGTGCGTGTGTGTGTGCATGGTGAAAGATTTTTAGCCCTGAACTATTTTACGAAAAATGATGTTGGAGGAAAAAAAACACAGTAGAAAAAGTCATCCGCAGCGCCTGTTAGTGCTGAAAAGTCGAAAAGTGAGAAATGAAGGAGCCGAGTGGGAACACTCGGTCCTTTCACCGTCTGCCTGCTGCTGCTCTCGTCTCCGTCGAAGAAGCCGTGTGGGAGGGTTTACGCAACAGCGCTAGCTGTCTAACCTTGTGATGCCTGTTTCCTTGTTTGTGTGCGTGTGTGTGTGTGTGTGTGTGTGAGAGAGAATGCGTTCAACATGATAGTTTTCTATTTTCAAATCACTTCTCATTAGATTCTCTCCGGTTTCCGTCCCGTTTCTCAGCCCACGGTGCCACATTTGATTTTCTCCAACCTTGAACGAAAAAACATTTCCATTCGGAGCTCGATGCCTCTTTTTATTTAGTTTTTCAGTCATGAGGAATATTATTTTTCAGATTAAAAATTCATCAGTGTATACAAGGAATCGAGCCAACAACGTAATGGCCTACATGTTTTAGACAATTCAGTTCTAAATTTTCCATCCCAGAATCCAGTGAAAGAGCCACGCGTGATTAATCACCTCCACAACACATTTATCCCTCTGCTTACAAAACACCAGTTTAGACTAGACACTGAGTTTGAAATTAATTGCAAAAATTTTGACGAACGACGCAACTAGGGATGTTAAGAATTAATCGATTATCGATTAATTGTCGATTAAGAATTTAATCGATTAAATTAAATTAGTTGCAGTTAATTGAATATTTTTACACGGGTAGTTAATATCATTTTAACAGTGTCGTGACAGGAAAGAGCAATTCACCTGTAGATGACTGTGATGGTTATAATATACCTAGAACAAGTTACTTTTAAACTATTTTTTTGAAAAGAAGTTGAAATGTGACCCATTAGAAGTCAACTTAAAGTCAGAGGATAAATATTCAGGATGTTTTTTTTGTACTGTTCTCTAATGTAAAAATGGGTCACATTAGACCCTCAACATTATTTAAGGGCTAAATAATGTGTTCTTTACACATTTTTCATTGTGAAATTTAGGTTCTCAGGAAAAATTGTGGCTAATCGTTAATCGATCGATAAGGTCAATCAGCTATTGATTAATGAATTAATCGTTAACATTTGATTGATTGGTATTTTTTTTTTTAAAAGCTCCTTTGCGAGCCCGCGTGACGGCTCTGTGTCTGACCTTTGCGGACATCTTGTTGGCCCCGCAGTGTGGCGGAGCCTCGGCTGCTGTGGGAGCGAGTGGAGAAACTGGTTCCCAGACAGACCAGTAACAGCGGCAGTGGAGGCTCCAGCTCCTCCAGCAGCTCCAGTAACTCCAGCTCTCAGCCGGGCTCTCACTGCGGCTCTGGGGAGAGGTTCAGGGCCCGCTGTGAGTCAACACACATACGCACACACACACACACACACACACACACACACACACACACACACACACACACACAAACCATAAATCTGAAAACCGCGCAGAAGTAAATATCACCTCGCTAGAGGAGAAACCCAGCCGAGCAGTTTGATTCCAGCGTTACCTCAGCAGAACTGACCGTCTCACCTCCCTCCCTCACTCAGCCTCGTCCAAATCCGAGGGCTCGCCCCTCCACCGTCCCGAGGCTGCTGGGAAAAAGCCGGAGGAGAGGCGGGACTTGGTCCGGCCGAGCAGACCAGCGGTGAGAGAGTCGACCTGCAGCCGTTAGCTCCCAGCTCCCAGCCGCTGGTGCTAGAACTAGAAACCTGTGTGTCGACCGGCCCGCGGTCCTCTCCTCCTTGTGTGTGAATGGTTCTTTAGACTCGGGTGTCATGTGACCTGCTCACCGTCCAATAGAGCGGCACAGTCGCACCTTTGTAAACTGCTCGTTCTATCTGTTTGGGGTTTCTTGACTAACCGCTTGCTTTCAGTCCACGGGGCTCGCTGGTCTTCCTGCCTAGGCGTCGCCCATCTTCACCGTCTTTACTCACCATTTTCTGTAACCACAACCAATAAAAGAATTGACTTTGACCTAACATTTCCATTCTTGCAGCTTTGAATTAATCCACTAACCTAGCCTGCAGAGCCGTGAAGAACGTCTGTTGCTGGCTCTCTGCTCTGGCTTCTGCTGCTCTCACCCTGGCTTCTCATTGGCTGGACTGTAACCACTCCTCCTCTTTGGCAGCTTCCTGTTTCCTGCTTTTATTCATTTACCTTTGAGTATGACGGCTAGCAAACGGCCCCAGAGATTCTTCTGATTAAAAAAAAAAAAAAAAAAAAGCTAGCCAAATCATTAATGTTGGACTCCGCCTCCTTAAACCAGCAGGACCTGACGGCCCTGGCCAAGGAGCTGCGTGCCGTGGACGACGTCCGCCCCCCCAACAAGGTGACGGATTACTCGTCCTCCAGCGAGGACTCGGACACCACCGACGAGGATGATGACGAGGAGGTGGACCAGGAGGCCGGCGAGGAGTCGACCTCTGGCCCGGAGGACACCAGAGCTGTGTACGTCCAATGGTCCAACTCCTGAGTCGGCTGGGATGACCAGTGCCCAGTGTAGTCATTTTATTTGTAATGTGTACTTAGAAAATACACATTTGCCTGAAAAGCAGCTGTTAGCATCAGCTCATGCACATCCGTGATATTTTGCGGATGGATTTGGGGTTTGACCGCGGACTCAGGAGGTGGCGAGTGAGAGCCAAGCGGCTACATTCAAGTCGGAAAATTGCGAAAGATGCTCCGGCGAGTTTAAAATCTCATTTGCGAAACCATTTTAAAAAAAAACGTGTGTATCAAGAAAAGAGAGAAGTTGACAGGCTAGAACTTACACTGACCAGCAGTGCTTTTTTTGTACATTTTAGAAAAAGTGCAATTTGCCTTTATTAAGTAATGTCTGAACTTGGAATGTTAATTTTTCAATCATTGATTGATTGTCTTATTGATCCCACAACATGGAAATTGTTTTGAATTGAAATGAATCAAAACAATCTTTAATATACACCATAACAAAAAATAATGCTAGACTAATCTATATACACTGCAATACCTAAATAGGTATTGAATTAAATAAATTGAACTGAAATATATATTGCACTCAAATAATTGTACCTGAGATTAATATTATATGAGATGTGTGCATATGTATACAATATATACATATATATTGCACATGGTAAGGGACTAGTGATAGGGACTGCAACTGTTGTACTCTATGCCACTAAATGTCAACTCTTTGAAACCTGTACGATTGCAATACACTGGTAGTAGTTGCACTGTTACACTTTTGAAACAAACAAACACAGAAACCCTCAAACTTGCACCACCACTCCACCACTATTTCTAAAAAAAAAAAAAAATCTCCGCTCCCCCGCAGGTCCTCCAGGCTGAGCAACGGCGAGACGGAGTCGGTGAAAACCATGATTGTTCACGACGAGGGCGAGAGCGACGCCGGCTCGACGCCCTGCAAAGACAGCACGCTGATCGTCAGACAGGTAGAACCTCCCTCACCAGGAGGAACAAACCCCCGACCCCCCCCGACCGAACCTTCTGCATGGAACCTGTCACTCAACTGTTCCGTTGTGTTCATCCGCACCCCTGTTTTTTTTTTTTTTTTATCACCATATTATTTCATCGTGATCATCAATTATGTTCCGTTGTCGTCCGTTGCCGCGCAGAAAAAGCCGAGTGCGAGCCTCAGTTTAACCAAGCACACGAATCCTGTCGCTTCTCCAACGAGTCCGCCGTCGTTTCTTCTTTGCAGACGACACCGCCAACGCCTCAAAAGACTAACAAGACTTCTCTCTCCGCCTGTAGATTAGCCGCTGTAGCTTACCCTTTGCCGTAGCTAACACCTTCCCGTCCCCCGAGCTGGTCAGGAACACGCCCAGACCCACAGCCGTCTACCCCTCTTTCTACTTCCAGAGTGCAGGCGACAGCAGAAAGCGCCCCGGCCCCAACCCGGGCCCCAACCCGGGTCCCAACCCGGGCCAAGGCCTGCTCGCAGGCTTCAGCCCGAGTCCCGGGCACCACCACCAACACCAACAACAACAACACCACCACCACCTCCACACCCCCAGTCCCCCCTCCTCCCACCATCAACACCACTTCCACCACCACCACCACCAACACCACCAGCAGCAGCAGCATCAGACCCCCGCCGGGCAGCACAGCTCGGACAGGAACGGCTTCGCGGGCCGCATCCACCACCTCCCCGACCTGATCCAGCAGAGCCACCACTCCTCGCCCTCCTCCCCCTCCCCCTCCTCCACCGCATCCAGCTCCCCCTCCTCCTCCAGCCTCGCCAGCCCCTCCTCCATGTCCCCGCAGATCCCCCTGGACAAGCTCGCCATCCTCGTTGAGGTACGTCCCCCCAGGAAGTGACGCCCGCTTAGGTCATTGGGTCATTAGGTCGACCTCGAAGAGAGGAAGAAAACAGCCAGTCTGCAGACACCCAGTGATGGGAAAACAAGTGAATCTTGCATTTAAAATGCGTTTGGAACAACCTTTGCGCAGATATGACTTATGCACAGGGCTTGGTATGGCGCCCTCTGCTGGTCACTTCATGGTCACTTTTGATTATGTTACAAAACATTCTAAACAACAGCAGTGGAAGATATTGTAATTAAATAATACTGGATATTTTTCCGTCCACTTTTATCGTTCAATTAGGATGCAATTATTTATTGACTGTTAACGTGTAACAGTAAGTTATAACTAAGTTATAACATGTGACAGTTATAACTATGAACAAACCTTGTAGTTTTGAAACATGGACTACAGAATCTATTAACTCTTATTGACACTCACTATCCTCAGAAACCCCCATTATCTAAGTCCCATTTTAACCCTTACTGTTGCCTGTATTCACCAAAACAATATTTTCACGTTCCACAGACAATAGATCATAGAAAACAGGGCAGCACAACGGCAAGTATGTTTCCCGTGAGCAAAAAAAACCCAAAAAATCCTCATTTTGGAACCACATTTTCTCCATTTTTTTCTTATTGTGGCCATCCATGTGTTTGCCCCCCATCATTTTTGCCCCTTGATTTCAGTATTGTTCATTATTTCTCCCTCTGTGTGCCCATTATACATGCATGATGAGCGTCACAGTCTGCCTGCCCGTTTTGACTCGTGTCGTCCTGCTGTGTGTTTGTACTATCTGCGACCTCTCGCCCTCTCGCCCCTCTAACCTCGCTCCGTGTCGCCTCAGAGCCAATCCAGCAACAGCATGCAGAAACACAAGTCCTCCTCCTCCTTCACTCCGTTCATCGACCCTCGCCTCCTGCAAGTCTCTCCATCCACCGGCAGCGCCCTCAACAACATCGGTAAGAACAGCCCGCCCGCTCTTTCGTTGTCGTTTGATCTTGTCGTCCAAATGATTCTGAATTTTTAGAACCTTCCCTTTAACCTCTGCTGATCTCCACTAAGGAAACTGTACCTCATTAGATTGCTCGCTTGACTCTTCATCCTCTTTAGATTGCTCGCTTGACTCTTCATCGTCCTTCCCCAAAAATCCCATCACGTAAAGGCGACCCGTCCGCGCTTGTAACGCTCGACTTGTTTGACTGACCCTCAACCTTGCCCGTGTGAACTCTACGCCCTAAACTGTCCCACCTAAGCCCTTCCCTTTGACCTCCTAGGCTACGGAAACGACGCCCGGCTGGCGGAGGCCCTGAGGGCCGACCCGTCCCGGAAGGGCTCGGTGGTCAACGTCAACCCCGTCAACACCCGCCCGCAGAGCGACACGCCAGAGATTCGCAAGTACAAGAAAAGGTTCAACTCGGAGATCCTGTGCGCCGCACTCTGGGGTAAGACGCGTCAATGACGTGCAATGTGAAAACGCTGTTAAGTTCTGATAACTCTTTACAACCCAGAGTCTCCGGTCTTCTGGAAAAGCTTGGAGCAGCTGCTTCTCGCTCAAATAGCTCCCATCTTCTTCTTTATCCATCTAGGAAGCAGCTTGGTTATGTAATGGGAGCATTATTGTGATGGAAGTTTAGGACCTGTTGGTCATCATGATGGATAATCCAGATTTCACATCTGAAATGTGAGGAATGGAGCTAATCCAGTCAATCCTTTCTGAAGTAGAAATGAAAATTAATGGTGCTGCAAAATAATATTGTTTTGATTTTATTGTTGATTATTATTATTATTATTATCATTATTATTATTATTATTAATATTATTATTATTATCATTATTATTATATCCAGTCATTAGTAATTACTTAATAGACTGATTTTACTGGTTGGACCAGGTGATTTTTTTAAACAGTCAGTATCGCTAGAAATAATGACTATATAGGTTTTCACCACATGGTGGCAGCAAAGTTCTGTTTTAGCTCGAGGCCAGGGGTTCACCGTTTCCATCAGCCATTGCATCAAGGGTTCTTTTCCGTAATATATGTTTATGTACGGTATAGGTGTTATGTTGTATGTATTTTTCAATGATTGTGTGTGTGTGTGCTCGTGCAGGAGTGAACCTGCTGGTGGGGACAGAGAGCGGACTGATGCTCTTGGATCGCAGCGGCCAGGGGAAAGTTTATCCTCTGATCAACCGGCGACGCTTCCAGCAGATGGACGTCCTGGAGGGTCTCAACGTCCTGGTCACTATATCAGGTAACACAACGCACACGCACACGCACACACACAAACGGACGCAATATTTCTGCTCTAACAGGCAGGTTATTATTATGTCAGTTTTCACTGAAACTGACCTTTATTACGCTGTTATTACACTATATAATCCATAATATATTTATATATGCATTATGTATTATAGATATATATAGATATATAAACATAACATGGCATCCCATTCTTCAAGCAGCAGGTTGTGTGATCACTCTGGCACAAAGCTGATCCCACCCCAGTGTTCAATGGGGTTGAGTACTCTGGGTACTCTCACTTCTCTTTGGCCTAGTCTGTGTGTTGTGTGTTATGTGAGTCTTTGTGTGTGTGCGCGTGCGAGTCTTATCAAAGCTTTTGTTCCCACACCGGCACCTAAAACACACTGAAACCAGTCAGATCTCAAGAGAACACAATTGTGTGCAACCGTATGATGTCGCAAAAATATCTCAACACTTCCTCAGAGCAAAATCACAAAGCCCTTCTCACTTCCCTTTCCCAATTTCTCCCATGCACACGCACACACACACACACACACACACACGCACGTGCGGCTGTATACATACACCAGTCATAGTGTCAGTGTTTGCGTAGCAGACACTTTGGCCTACGAGCGGAAGTTGCGTAAAATGTCCAGCCGTGCGAGATCGCGTAACTCGCGTGCGCGACACGCAGCGCTGACACACTGCGGAAAGGAAATGACACGCGGCCCCCTTCCTTCCGCGGAACTCGTTTACGTTAGCCTGCGATGCGGACTTGCGCGTCATGGAAAAGATCTTTTGCGGCGTGGCGTTAGCGCAGACCACTTCCTGAGAGCCGCTCGTCTTTGCGATCGTTGTTGCTATGAGACGGCTAAACAACTGCGCACACCCTCATGTTTGGTCGTCAGTCTTTGGTGTCAACAGCAATTGATTGATGTTTGCAGTGGTCAAGGTTGGTATTGCAGCATATATTATGTAATTCACTCCACCTTTTGTCTCAATATGTCTCCTTATTTGCCGTCAGAGACCGTGTTCAGCAGGGCCTCCATAGCTCACTGGTTCCCCCCTGAACGTCTGAGATCAGAAATAGAATTTTTGTTCGCCTTGTTTGTGTGTCGCAATCATTGTCGTCGGTAAATCTATCAGAGACGGAAGGTGGAAACTTGGGATCGCAAATAAAAAAAAAAAAAGCCCCGTTTTCAAATGTCGTAATTAGTTCTTCTCACGTCACTGCAGGCAAAAAGAACAAGCTGCGAGTGTATTACCTGTCATGGCTGAGGAACAAGATTCTGCACAACGACCCCGAGGTGGAGAAGAAGCAGGGTTGGACCACCGTGGGAGACCTGGAGGGCTGCGTCCACTATAAAGTTGGTACGTCCCAAGATGTTGGCACATGTTCATGTCTGAAGGATTGCAGCAGATCAACTTTTTTTTTTTTTACTTACTTTACTTCCTGTCAACATCAGCATCTACCTATAATGTGTGTGTTAGGGTTTGGCCTTTATCTCGTTAATTCACAAATTTTATCCCATATTATTTTATAGTCTAGACAACATGGAATGTTTCTCATTGCACAAGTTTCTGGCATACGGATTATATAGCGTGACGTCAGACAGGCGGAAAGTAGTAGGTGGTGTTAACAAATCGCCCATGCCAACAACAAACTTATTGGACGACAAGCATAAAACACTGCCTTGTTTAGCTCGGTGAATTTTAGAAACGGTGAAATGGAAGCCTGGATAAGAGCACCGCTCTGTGCAAACGGTGCCGCTAAGAGTTTGCAATCCACCGCAGTTATTCAAGGCTCCATTACCAACTTGAAACACATGGCAGCTAGTAATAATTATAACAGTGGCTTGAATTTATACGTGCACCGGAGCTAACGGTAACGTCAGAGCACTGAGTACAACCAAGCAGAGTCACCAACTCAAATATCAATATGCAATTAAAATTTGATTAATTACGATTAATTAGTTTCAAATTTCATACATTTTTTTAATCAAGTCCCACCACTTATATATGTGTGTGTGTGTGTGTGTGTGTGTGTGTGTGTGTGTGTGTGTGTGTGTGTGTGTGTGTGTGTGTGTGTGTGTGTGTGTGTGTGTGTGTGTGTGTGTGTGTGTGTGTGCGTGTGTGTGTGTGTGTGTGCGTGCATGAATTTGAAAAGTCCTCGGTGATGTAATGATCCCGTAAGAGATGTTCGGCTGGCCGTTCAGCGCTGTCCTGTCTAAAGTGAAGAATGTCCTCGGTGATGGCACTGCCACCACACACACTTCCTGTTGGAAACCCCTCTCAAGTGATGGGCCTCCGTCGGCCCTTGGCGGTGTCACGAGCTAAGACACATCTATCGTTTATTTTTTTTTGTGTAACATTTGCGTTTTGGTATTCAATGGCCTGGCGGAGCGTGAATCAATGCGCCTGGAAAGTCCAGAATTTCCTGCAGAACATGAACCGTTTCCTCCGACAGTGGTGTTGAGGTTGCGTTTCAGTCGCGTATGTATTCAGTAAATCATTGTCGAAGCTTGGTGGAAAAAACCTGATGGTCAGCTGAGGAGTGAAGGCATTTATTTACTGCAACAGTTTTCCTCTGTGGTTATCACAATTTGTTCAGATGTTTGGCCAGGAAGGACGTCGGCATACTGTATTTTCAAACTGGGAAATGAAAAAAACATTTTACATTTAACATTATATTTCCTGACGTGATCCCAACCTTTAACAAGTGAAGCAAATGACAAACAAAAAGTCCAATAACCTCCAAGGCCATTGGACTCTAATCTTCTTTCAACCTTACTTTAACTAACTTTTAAATGATGGGAAATTAAACCTCTTACTTAAAAAAGTGAATGTACAAATTAGAAAATGACATACATGTTTATACAAATTGCATTATTCCATTAATAATGCATTAAGATTTAATGAAGCCAGTCAGGCACTGACTTCTTTGATTAAGGTCAGTTTTATCTTCTCACAAACAGCAAGTAAGTAAAAGTGGTTTCCAACTGTGAGTTAGTCTGAAGACTAGGGAGGCAGCAGATTGAAAATGTCAACCATTTTATTATTTGACCTCTTCCAATAACTTCCCTTTTGCCTCTTCAGTTAAATATGAGAGGATCAAATTCTTGGTTCTGGCTCTGAAGAACTCTGTGGAAGTGTACGCCTGGGCCCCGAAGCCCTACCACAAGTTCATGGCCTTTAAGGTGAGTCACACTTGTAGCTGGGTTTGTTTTGCGGTTAGTGTCTGTATAGTATTGTCATGTTTGTGTTGCTTCTTTCCTCTATTGATGTATTTTTTTTTTTTTTTTGCATTGCCAAATATTTACTCAGCTGACGTTCAGAGGTTAAAAACTGTTTGTTTTTCTGACCCGTTTTGCGTCAGTCTTTCGGCGACCTGGTGCACAAGCCGCTGCTGGTCGACCTGACTGTGGAGGAGGGGCAGAGGTTAAAGGTCATCTATGGCTCCTTCTCCGGCTTCCACGCGGTGGACGTGGACTCCGGCGCCGTCTACGACATCTACCTGCCCACGCACGTAAGGAAACGTCCCCGAAAGAACAAAAAATATATATATCGAAGGTGGGTGAAGGTTGCGACGCTTGAGCTGCGGGTGTCTCGCGCAGATCCAGACCAGTATCCAGTCTCACGCCATCATCATCCTGCCCAACACGGACGGCATCGAGCTGCTGGTGTGCTACGAAGACGAGGGCGTCTACGTCAACACCTATGGGCGCATCACCAAGGACGTGGTGCTGCAGTGGGGCGAGATGCCCACCTCAGTGGGTGAGTCCAGCATTAACGCGCTAATCGTCAATGAGATCAAATGCAAGAAAATTTTGAAGTGGATCTCAGGCCGTTTGTCCCTCCCATGCCCCCGTAGTCATGTCCTCAAGCTGTAGTGCTGTGTTTCCACACTGCATCCTGTGCACAAACTTGAACTTTGACTTTAATTTTTGGAGCAGATTGTACAAGATTCAGCTGAGGACGGAAATACATTTTTTTTTTTCTCCCATGTGGTTCTTCAACAAAATGCATATGTAAGAAGTGAGTCGACTGTAGGTGCACTGTTTTGAAAGAATTTTGGTGTTCATTTGGTTCCTAATTAAGACGCTCCGGTAAGCTTTCCATAAATATGGGCACGAAAAGGAAAAAATAACAGAATTTTAACACGCAAATCAATGCGTGATTAATCGCGATTAAAAAAAAAAAAAATTATTTGACGGGAAGTAACCACATGCACCTGCAGGCAAATATGCTACAACTTTGTCTTCAGTTTTGTTTTGGTTTACATGCTTGCACGTTGGCACTTTAACAGTCCTAACTTTAATTTTGTTCTCTCTCTCTTCGCAGCTTACATTCGATCCAACCAGATCATGGGATGGGGGGAGAAGGCCATTGAGATCCGCTCGGTGGAAACCGGCCACCTGACGGCGTTTTCATGCACAAGAGAGCCCAGAGACTCAAGTTCCTGTGTGAAAGAAACGACAAGGTTAGAGACCGCTGCGACACAACCGACTGCGTCAGTCCAGCCGTTGCGTTATTTCCCCAGAAAAATATGACGGCAAATTTAAAAATGAACTTGATTAGTGATAGTTACAGTTTTCGGACTGAGTGACTTGAAAGCTGGTCCATTCTGGTCGTCCACTGGCCCTTAAGGGAGTTATGAATATGCAGCAAATTATGCAGAATTCACACTAATGATTTCCACCGATAATCAGTTCTGGAAAATCAGCTCCTTGTGATGTCACAAAGGGTGTGGGCACTTCAATAACAGCCACCAGCCAAGTGTCAGTTTTACCCTCGGATATCTGCCCTTGTTTTTGACCACTTCCAAACGTGTGAAAGGGTGAAGAACAAAAAAAAACTTCAGTTTGAGCAGGATGTGAAAGCGCAGTGTTTAGCAGGAGGTTGTAAACAGAGGGCCAAACACGCTGCGTGCTGCAGATGCAGAGGGCTTTCTGGTTTTTATGTGTTGCACAATGCTGCAAAAATATCATGGGTGGAATATCAGACCTTTGAGGTGCAGAGAAATCTGCAGTCCCTCACTGACGAGGACATTTGGGTTACATATGCTTTAAGTCAATATTATTTACCACAACATAGATGGACTGATGGGTGTACTTTATTGATTCCAAATTGGGAAACTCCGCTGTTGCAGCGCAAAAGATAACGAACAAACTACACAACAATCACTAGTTGGAGCCTAGTGACAAATCGAACAAACGAAATTGGACAAAAAAACAAGTGTAAGATGTGCAAAAGACTAACTTAAGTTACGCAAGGTGACAAATGCGTCATAGGTTCACTAGCTGGTGTGTAGCTACAGGTCGACCACTTGGGCAAAGCTCTTAGTTGAGGATCAGATACAAAATTCCAAAAAGGGGAAGGACGGCCTCAGTCATTATGGGGTTTGCCAAGTGGTGTAGCCGTAGCTAGCTGTCAGAGGTGGCAGCTGACATGATTGCGTTGTTGTCTTATGGTGGAGGTCACATGGGGCCTTGGCACCGGCTCTCTGCTCAGATTGCACTCGACACCTGAGGTGGAAATTGTGGCTGTGACCAGTTTCCCGTTCTTCTCCTCAGGTGTTCTTCGCCTCGGTCCGGTCCGGCGGCTCCAGCCAGGTCTACTTCATGACTCTGGGCAGAAGCAATCTGCTCAGCTGGTAGAGGTCCCACGCCTGGCCTCTTCTTCTTCCTCCTCCTTCTCCACCTCCTCCACCTCCTCCTCGCTGTCCTCCACCCATCACCAACACTGGATCTCAGAAACCCGTCGTCGATGTCCCGTCAGCACTTTGGGAGACATGAACGCCAAACCGCAACCAGCCGGCCTCCCCTCCTTCACCAGGCGGGGATTGGCCAAACCAACAGTGACTTCACCTTTTCCCCATCCGGGTGGCGCCAGAGATGCAGCCGGAAAGCCGAGTCGTGCCGCCGCCTCCTGAAACACCTGAAGCGATGACTTGAGATGACACAGTGAAGTCAGCGACCAGTAGATGCGTGTGAGAGAATCGGGGAAAGTGTGTAAAATGTGAATTGAGCGGAAGAGGGCCGTGGCTTCCCGTTCCTGCGTGGTCTTGGTGCCGGTCAGAAGGTGATGGGACACATTTTTTACCTCTGCATCCTTTTTCCGAGCTCCTGGGCTGGTGTGAAGGCAGGCGAGGCGAAGTTTCTAACTACTAGTACTCTGATTACTACTCCTGTAACTACTGCTACTGCGACCACCTTCTGCAGGTCCGCCTCCCGAGTAGGAGAACCCCTTCCCCTTCCGCCGCCCACCTCGCCTCCCCAGCAGGTGGGGCCGGTGGTGCAGGTGTCTGTTTGATTAATGCTACAGTAGTGTGTGTAAATGTACTTCTGTTTTTGGTCCAATTACTGCTGACGCGAAGAGACAGATTGGTTTGGGGGATGAGCAGCCCAAGAGCTGACCAGTCGGGCGGGTCGTCGTGGTGACGAAGCGGGTGGGAGGAGCCTGTTGATTGAGGTTCTACTGTAAGTGCGGTTGATGGGACTTGGCAGGAGGGTGCGTGC
The DNA here is from genome assembly GCA_009823395.1 of Thamnaconus septentrionalis. Classification (NCBI taxonomy): domain Eukaryota; kingdom Metazoa; phylum Chordata; class Actinopteri; order Tetraodontiformes; family Monacanthidae; genus Thamnaconus; species Thamnaconus septentrionalis. The sequence goes on along the minus strand of CM020514.1, from coordinate 6,586,351 downwards.
GTGTGTGTGTGTGTGTGCGTGCGCGTGTGTGTGTTGTGGACTTATCGTGTTTCGGACATGTGCTTTAAGGAAACAAAAAAAAAAAACAAAGGTGATGCTAAAGAAAGACGTTAAAACCAGATGGATTTCAGAATAGTATTTTTTTGAATTATCATTATTATTATTAATTATTAATTATTCCTTGAAAATAAGTGTAACTATGTGGAGTAAAACATGTCTTTTACCCTTTTTTTTGCTTTTCTTTTTCTTCCTTTTTTTAAAGATTAACACACACATCCACCCATAATTTGCCGTTTGCTTGCTTTTCACTCACGGAAGTGCAAAGGTGTGTTTGTCTAAGTGATGTGGGTGTGGTCCAAAAAACAAACAAACAAATATTAAAAAAGGTGTGTATTTACAATAATAATAATAATAATAATAAAAAAATCATTAAATCTTCCAGATCAGTGGTCAGTGTATTCCCCTTCCCCCACCGGTCGAACAAGATCTTCTCAGATGGTCAGTCTGGGTTTCAAAGCTGGAGAACGTAAGCCGGCTGTAAATAGTCAGATGTAAAAAAGAAAGAAAGAAAGAAAGAGGGATGATTATAGAGTGACAGTATAACAAAAGCGTGCGAGTAGTCGCGGACGGATTGGAATTTTTGTAGCAGAAAGGCCAACGCAGGTTTGTGTCAGCAGACGAGAAGGCGTTTTGTTTTGTTTTGCTTTCTTTCGTCAATTTTATTCTTTTCAGTCAACTTTCCCCCCCTTTTTGTTGTTGTTCATTTCTAGATCATCTGTATGAATGCAAATGCACTAAGTGTCCGGAATGTAGAAAGACGTATAACTCGTGTGGTGGTCCATGGCATGAAACGATGTGCTTTATTTCTCGCTTTCTTTCTTTTTGGTTTGTATATTGTCAGAAGTGATCAGTCCTGGATGTTCAAATTTTTTTTTTTTTTTTCTGAGACGACGGGGGTTAAAAAAAAAAAAAAAAAAAAAAAGCGGCAGTTGCGAAGCCTCGACATCAGGTGTAGACATTTTGTCTAGGTTGGGATTTTTTGGGGGAGAACTTCCGAGCGGAGGACTCGCCCCTAGAAACAAGGTGCGTGGTCGGAGCAGTTCCCTCACCGACGCTGGATTTCACGTGCGTTGCTGTGACGAAGGGGCGGGAGCAGAAATGAGAAGGCAGATTTTTTATATATTTTCTCTCTCTCTCTCTCTCTCTCTCTCTCTCTCGTCTTTGTCCTCCTCCCTCTCCTCCCTCCGGCTGTTCAGTGAAGTTGTCTGTATATGTGAAAGACTGAACAGTGAACTGCAGCATCCTTGAGGCCCAGTTGGCTTTTCTTCCCGTTGCCATAGCGACTTTTTTTTTTGCTTTCGTTCTATGGCCAAATATGTCTCTGTCGCTCTCTAGCTAGCGTAATTTCTAGAAGGTTTTGGCGCGCATGCCCCTCCCCCGCCCCTCACAACACACTCACGCGGGGAGGTTTGTTCGTAACGTAGCGCCGTGTAACTCTGAGCTCCGTGTGTGTGCTGTCGGACCTGCTGCAACCACCCTCTCCTTAAAAGGCCTTGATAAAGCAGCCGCATCGAGTTTTATTTTCCATATTCTTGTTAGCTTGGGCGAAACTAAAGGGGGCGGGGGGATTGAGAAATTTAGCTCGCATTGGGAAACTTTCTGCTTAAAAAAAAAAAAACCCTTAACCAGTTGTCAAGGAAACCACTACTTGGATATTCTTTAAATAAATACTTGAAGCAATTGTGTATTTTTACGTTTTAGCGCTATTTGAGAAGCTTAACAGTAGTTCCTGTCAGTCTATGTACACGTTGATATGCGACTGCAGTGCTTTGATATTATTACACTCACCCTAGGTGGAAAAAATGTTTACAGAGCAATTTTTTTTTTTGGTTACACTAATATGCATCATGCTATTTATGTTTAAAACTCGTCTCAGTTTTTTTTTTTTTGTTTTTTTTTTGTTATCGGTTGTTGGCTTTTGCTTTTCGAGTCTGGTTTTTAATTGGGTATTCTTTTTTTTCTGACCTAACCTATTAACAAAAAATTTAAGGAAAAAAGAAAAGAAAAAGAAAACACTGTCGTTCATTTCAGGTAAACACATAGCGCTGCTTCCAAGTGGAAACACTGCTGCGGCGCCCCCTACAGTCGTGGATGTGAGGCGACGTGTGTTTCCTCTGCTGTTTCTGCCGTGCTACTCTAACTTATGTCCTTCTCTGTATGCCAGGAAGTCATGTATTTTCCTGAAGGTTTTTTTTTTTTCTTTGAATAAACTTTAAAAGTAATTTTAAACAGAGAGTGTGTTTTTAATGGGTGAAGACCTTAATTGTCATACTTCTGCTCATAAATATTCTTATGCCCATATTCAATTTAGAATTTCTATAATTAAAAAAAACATTTGCTACAAAAAAACTAATAATTAAATTGATACATGGGTTGAATTATTAGTTTAACTATTAAAGTGCAGTCATAATTACCTCTATTTAAACAGGTCTAGTCTGTGCCCAGTTTTTCTGTTGAAAGACTGTGTAAATCTTGATATATTTAACCATAAATCTCATCTACATCTTCTCACATGCTTATTCTTTCACATCAAACTATAACGATAACTGTACAAGTGTTTCAGCATGATTTTTTTTGCACACATTTTGTGTTCATTGTAACATAAATTCCCACTTGCAGAGAAACACAATGTTTTGTTTACTCAATGACTGCCAGTTCCTGAGAGAACTAGCTTGTCCCGAACTGTTGTTGTCAGTCTGAGTGGCCCGACATTCCTACGTGCGTTCCTCAGCAGAAGAAAAACAAAGCCGCTGTACAAAACTACTTAGTCACATTGACTTTGTGAATACCAAATTCGGTGACATGGACAATTCCTGAAATGCGCAACTGCTCCGGCTTTCTCAACGGGTTGGGAAGAGTCCAATTATCAGCCTCTTCCACACGTCACCTCCCAGCCTGCTGTTATGTTCTAGGCCTCAGTCAGGGCGAAATAGTCCAAGCACCAGAGTCAGGATCTGCTCCAGTTTTTTTCTTTTTTCTGGCCAATGTCACAACTTGCCTGCTCTGGAGGGTTCTTGTTATGCAAAGTGCGTTGAAGTTGATGGATCATAATGTTCCAAGGATTAAATTGTAGTAAAACAATCCTTTGATTTGAGAGGTTTGACAAACATAAAAACGGAAACACGTCTTTTAAGACTGAGAAACCAAATGGGTAAAATTTTGAAAGTCAAGCTCGTCTATTTGGCATTGCTTAGAGTGAAATGTCCAATGATTCCATTCTGGTACAACCAGCCAGGGTCACTGTACAGCTTTCATCACTGAAACAGGCTATGGTGGAAAATGCCGTGCCATCACCACCGTGGTAGACTCACTGAGTGACACAGAAGAGTGCACAACAGTGGACGTCCTAGCTACGCAGTGAGGTGACAACAAACTGAGGTCACACTTCTGCTGTACACTGCTGTTTGTTTGTTGTTGTTGTTGTTTTTTGCAAAGGTTCCAAAGCTTTATTTGTGTTGTTTTTTTTTCCTTTTTCAGGAAGAGTGTGTTTCACAGACGTCGCCATTGCGTGAAGTGTTTGGGCAAGCTCTGGAGTGTTATTCAGCAAGAGCCTGCGTTCACACGCTCATCTACGTAAACGCGACCTGCTGCTGGCCGTCTAGGCTGAGGAAACCACCGGCGTATTTGCTCGGCAAGTCCTCACAGTACAAACACACAGAGTTTGTGCAACGCTTTGGTTTTCTTTCAGTTTTTCAACTTATCTCGCAAGCCACTTGATCATCTAAGCATTTTCATGTTTGCCTTTTCTGAACATACATCTGTGAGGCTGATTTAAGAAAAAAAAAGTCTTTGTGCTTTGTAAAATGTTCAATAATTTGATTTAAAATGTATGTGTATCTTGCCAGTGAAATGAGACACAAGTTCATATTTTTGCTCCGCATTTTTAAAAAAAGGTCTAATGAAATACACAGTGCTAGAATTAGCCCAAAAGTTTCTTTTGATTAGCACCCTCGGTAAACTAAAGCATTTACTGACTTTGCACAAACACTCAATACATGTACAGATGTGGACAAAATGCACAATCGGCCAGTGAAAGATTTCCCAGATTAAAAGAAAAAAAAAAAAACAACAGTAATTGAACCTGACATCACTATGAGCACTATTGAGTCTACTTCCTGCGGTGACAAATGTCACCTGACCGACCTGCTGCACGCGAACATGCTCAGAGACATGCTTTCAGAGACAGGTGTTGCAAAATTACTGACGTCATGGTGTCTTCACACAATTGATTTGCTATGAAGACAAAGCAAAAACACACAGACGACAGACGTTTGATCAATGAATCAAGGAAAGGTTGCTCTGCTTGCCCAACACTGGGCTCCATGATGAAATGGAACTTCCTTTGTCCTCTCGGCGCCTCAAACTGTAGGGAAAAAAAGAAACCGGTACACACAGGTTTAAATTTAGCCGATGAATGAATAGAAACAAGCATTGCCCTCCAGGGAATCAGTTTGAATGCATCAAATACCTTGCAAATGAACTCCGGTGCCATTGTGCTCCTGCTGTGTGTAATTCATGAGCAATACCGCTGTGAATCATTTGCCCAACTAGCCAAAACTAGCAGGAAAAAAAAAATTGGATCCTAATTAGGGCAATGTCTCTGTGTAGCTGGTTGCTGGTATTGAGAAAAATCCCTCCACAATCAGGTGTGTCAAACTGAAATACACGGTGGGGCCGAAATTTAAAACTTGGACGAAGTTGCAGGCCAACATTGATATTTGCTGAAAAACCCTTCCCCTGGATACAACAGTGAACCTTTTCAAATGGCCCCAAGCAAAGCTTAACACTACACGACAAATAACTTCATATTGCACACATGCAAAGTCAAATTCGAATATAAAAAAAACCTTTTCCATGGGCTAATAAGACATTTAAAAATAAAAGAACAACAATAAACCAATTAAGTCAGAATGATATCCTTTAATGAACGCCCTGTCTTGACTGATGCGTCAAAATACCAGCAGAGCATTCTGGGATTTGTGGTATCAGCGGCACATGTGCTGTATAATACCTCGTGGGCCAAATCTAGACACCTATGCTCTACATTAGGTATGGGCAAACTAGGGCCCAGGGGCCACATGTGGCTCATAAGCTTTTTAGCTTTTCATCCAGCCGTCCGACCTTGAAGAAATGATGTTAATGGTCAGTCATAAAATAACTGTATTTCAATCCATTTTTTCAGTGTTTGAAGAGTCATTTCAATAAAGAGCTAAATGCAGTGATGCTGCAAAGACACATTTTGCTGTAACATTGCGTTTGTTCATTTTCAATTGACATTAACGCACATGTTTTCTGCATATCCCGTGATGTATTTTCCTCCTGAGGTGTTGTCACCAAAACACTCCACACATCTGCTCCTGCTCCGCCCTCCTCTGTCACATTCTAAAACCCCACCGTGGCCCACCAGTCAAAGTGCTTGGCCCCCCCTGCTCTACATCACTGGCTTAGTCGTGCGAGCGCGCGCTCCCATCACTGTGTTTGCACACGCACTGCCCCCGGCATGACGCAAGAGGCAGTTTAAACAGTCGTAAACACCTCGCGTCTCTCTTTTTTTTTTTTTTTTTTACAGAATTGACCCCGGAGAGCAACAGCGCGGAGGCCCTTCCGTTCCGGCACGGCTGAGGAAGAACGCGAATGTGTGCGCGGGGCAAGCCCCTGAGCGCGCGTGGGAGTCGGCGCGTTGTCCGCGGTGAGCTGTACGGCACGCTGAGTTACATTGGGAAACCTGAGAAATTTCCATCTCGGGCAGAGGGGAGGGGGAGGCTTGAAAAGAGAGCACAGGTTTCGAAGATGAGCAGGAAACTGACCGCACGCTGCTGGAGTCCACCGCCCCGTCTGTCTGTCTGTCTGTCCGTCCGTCCATCCGTCCATCTGTCCATCTGTCCGTCACAGTGACGCTGCAACCAGCACGCTCACCCGCCGCCTCCTGTGAGTATACCGCGCGCCATCACTACGGCTAACTAACTGTTTAGGTCTGTGGGCAATTGTTGCATCGTCTCATTTCTTTGTGTAAAGTTAAGTTTAAAGCATTTTTCTTTGCTTTTTTTATTATTAAAAAATTCCTTCTCTTACTACTAACGTTGCCTTTATCATTTTGTTAAAAAAAAAAGGGATTGTTAAACGGACTGTTATTATTTTCATGAGCGCTAATGATTGGAATGATAGTGAGTAGGGGAATGACATTTTTAAGGTGCAATGCACTCAAACTTCGACTGGCTTTTTATGCATCATTATGACATTACACGTCAAGTTTCTCATTTCAATATTTTTGCTCTGCTGCTTGAATCTTATTTATTATTGATCAGCCATTAATGTTCACAATCTATAGCTCTGTATGCATGTTTCGAATGTAGAATAAATGGAATTGATTATTTTTTTGGTACAGTAACTGAAAAATAAGCAAATTCTTTCAGAATTCATCAACTAATGTGAACAATGATTTAAATATATTAAAAGAAAATATAAATTTAAATAAAATGCATAAAAAAATTTGTCAGAATTATTTGTGGACATGAACCTCTTCTTATTTATATCAAAATTGCACAAGCTTCTTTTTTTTTCAAATATTTTGAACGATCAAAGGATAGTCCTAGATTATTTAAATCGTGGCCATAGCTGAGCCTGGTTGTCAATTTGTCGAAATTAAGCCTCCACCTTCCACAAATGTTTCCGCTGAAATATGGTTTCAGTATGACTTTCGTACATACGTACTAATTTCCCTCAGCGACACTCCCACAGATTGCAGGGATTACCCCGTGATGACGATTGTAATTTTTCAGGAGGGGAAAGAATGTACAACTTGTGTGTGCATGTGCAAGAACTCCACCAGTCTGATGAGCCGACAAACACGAGGAAACACAAGCAGAAGTGAAAATGGGCTCGTATCCAAGGAAACAATGATCTCACTCTGCAGTTAAAAATATTCACATCCAAAGCAGAGCTCTCCGTCTTGTTATTTTGAATCAGCTGATTTAATTGGCCAAAAACTATCAACAAAAACAATAACAATTTTTTTTTGCCACTGTTAATATACAAAGTTTGTTTCAAGAAAAGACACCGTTGTAGTTGCACAAATGTTAATCTTTCAAAGTGAAAAGCCGAACCCGAATTGTTTTCTTTTAAAACGTTAAAGGTCCAGCGTGTAAGAGTTAGCAACATCCAGTGGTATGAAATTGTACTGCAAGCCCTGGTAGCGTAAATCCCGGTTCTTTGATGGACCATTTGATGCTACGTGCTTCTTTCGAAAGCTGTGACATCAGTGTGAAATCGGAAAAAGCCGAGTAGAGCCGAGTTGAGGTTTGAGTTGACTTGAATTCCCATTCATGCCAACACATTTTGCCATGAAAGAATTTCTTCATGCTGGTATTACTGCAAAGATTTTTTTCTTCTTTTTTTTTTTTTTGGCCGACCTTTGGTGTCAGTCTCCTCATGTGACTCACGCTGGTGTTTGTTAAAGCCCCGTGGTTAAATCTGGCCGCCGAGCGTAGGAGGAGCGGGAGTGCCGGCGTTTTCGATGACGACTCTCGTGATGTCACAAGACGTCCAGCGTACAAAAGGAGCAGGACTCCCTCACAACTTTAAGATGTCATGCGGGTGCCTAGCTTTGCAAAAACGTATCAGTTATCGACCATTAATAACATCAACAAAAAAAAGCAACTGCGTCAGATCGGATTATCTTTACATTGGAGAATCTTTAAAAAAAAAAAAAGTAGCTGTATTTTTGTCTGCATCCTGCTCACTTGACACCGCTGGCTCTCCGCAGACTGCCATCATGGTCCACCTGCTGCTGGTTTTGAATGCGGCCTTCATCAGTTGCATTCATGGAATACCTCTGCTGCCTTCTTTTCCCACCAGAGGTGAGTGGTTTTCTTCTTTTTTTTTTTGCGCCACCGTCTCCACATTAGCTGTACGTCTACGAAAATGCTGAAGGGCGGCTCTGTCTCTCCAGCCGACGGATGCTTCCTCGGGTCCTCGGAGGTGGAGGTGTTCAGAGTGGAGGGCGACGCGGTCATCCTCTCCTTCCCGATGTTGGAGAGAGCGCTGCAGCTGCGCAAGATAGCGCTGCCGAGCCAGGACTTCATCATGAGCAAGGACGGCGGGACGGAGGCCGTTGCCAATCAGCACGAGGGGAGGGTCCTCCAGGTGGACAAGCAGCTGTGGCTCCTTCCAACCAAGGCGTCCGACTCGGGGGAATACAGCTGCACCTACAGGTAGGTTTTGGAACTTCCTTTGCTTTTGTTTCCTGATTTTCTGAAGGTGTTTATGTTAGAGATTACATTCACTCACAGATTGCCGATTGCCTTATAGAGAACACAGAATTAACACATAAAAGCCAAAATATAACTACATGAGTGATGACAAACTAATAATGCAATATATATATGTATATATATATATATATATATATGTGTATATATATATGTATATATATATATGTATATATATATATATATATATATATATATATATATATATATATATATATATATATATATATATATATATATATATATATATATATAAAAATCCATGTAGACTTCTGAAGAACCATCCATCCGTTTTCAGTACCTGTTTCTTCCTGAGCTCAGGGTCAGGGGGGTCTGCTGGAGCCTCTCCCAGCCATCATAGGGCAAAGGCGTAGGCTGTGGCGTTAACAACATCCCTCTTTGTCTCCAGGAACGAGACGTACTGCGTGACCGGGAGCATCAGGCTGCAGGTGTACAAGGCCGACTCTGTGGACATGGCCAAACTGTCCTATCCCTTCTTCGCCTTAATGGGACACAGCAAATCCATCATGTGTCCCTCTTTGGATGACTTCAACAAGACGGACAGACTGATCAGCTGGGTCAAGGTGAGAGAAAAGAAACATCAGCTGTCAAACTGACTTGTTGTGGTGTTTTTCTATTGAGCTGCGCAGCTATAAAATGCTGAAATTTGGTAGATCGAGAACGTTAATCTCATGTAATTAACCAGCGACAACAGTTGAAACGAGGCTTGATTTTAGTGTGCACGTTTATTTTTCAAGACAAATTTTCCCTTTTGCAACACTTACTAGAAGCTCAGTTTTTGAAGTCTCAATGTTCCCACCTGCTTCCTCATTGACAGAGCTCTGGGCCCACTGGCCTTCGGCGAGGCCACAGGAGCTCCTTCAGGGAGGACAACGGCAGGCTTCAGATCCCTGTTGTGAACAGATTTCATCATGGAGTCTACACCTGCCAGCTCAGAGTGCTGATCAACAACCGGCGCTACAACGTCAGCAGAGCCATCCTTCTCAGAGTCAAAGGTGAACTCTTACGTGTTCTTGTTGTTGTTTTGTTGTTGTTGTGTTTAAACCTCACTATTTTACTATCCAGAAAATCATGTACTAGCCCTGCCCTCTGCTGGTGGTAAAGGAGCAACACACCAAGTGCGCTTAACCACCGGAAGCACAATATAATGGCAGTGTCATAGTGGGAACTGTGGCGCAGATGATCAGATAGATTGGGTAACTTTCGCCCGATGGTATTTGACAGACAATATCCAAACATTTATTTTGAAAATTTCGTTTGCATTTTGACCAAGTTTGGTTTCAGAGTCAGACTGCTTTCACTAAAAAGTTTCATGCAAATATTAATTCTAATCTGTCACATGCCAGTGGCCATATTGTCATGTTGCAAGGCTAATAATCCATGCTATAGAAAGATGGCTACTTAGGAAAATGCTAAATTTCATTATGGAAAAATCACCCTCATTTTACTCATTGTATTCTGATGTCCCAGTGGATCTTGACTTTTCCTAAATGAAACACACTTTTCACATTTACAAAGGTCATTTTCGCAGTCCTTTAATTAGCAGTAAACTGTGTCTTATGTCACTGTGAGACCTGGTTCTTCAAATGGGTTAACACTAGTCTGTGTGTGTGTGAATCCAGATTCAAACCATGAGGCTCTTCCCACTCCCACGGAGGATGACTATGACTACATGACCTCCCACACGTGGACGGCCGACAGCTACCAGACCACACTCAGTAAGCCTTTATACTTATCACTGGGTTGTTTGGCTTTAGATAAGAACGGAAATGGACCATGACAGTCACCACGTGTTTGTGTGTTTCAGCTCCAAACATCCGACCACCTGTAATAGTCTCACCACTGAATGGAACCACGGTTGACAGCGCACACGGTGAGAGAAACAAAACAAAACCATGGTGAACACAAACAGGAAACCACTTTGAGATAAAGGGAGGACTAATGGCCAAGCAACCACTCTCTTCTCTCAGGTTCGGCGGTCGAGCTGTTTTGCAAAGCCGTCACTGGATGCGACGTGGTGGACTCCACTGTGGTCACATGGCTTGTCAATGGCCAATCAGTGGAGTCGTCGTACCTCAATGAGCGAGCTCTGCAGGGAGCGCCAAGGTAACCTTTGGCTAACATTGGTTTTTATCATTACCTTTGAAATATTTTACCTTTTTCGTCATGTGATCAAACTAATTTTATGAACATTCGATCCCCCTGGTGGTTAAGAAAAATTACTGCAAGACCCTAGATTACATTTAAAGGCCCCGCGTGCAAGATGTAGGAACATCAAGTGGAAATGGAGCAAATTACAGACAAAATCATACTTGCACGTTTATTATTCATAATGTTATGCTCATTGTCATGCTGTTCCATTAGCTTTGTGACTATAAATAATTAGGAGGCAAAAGCAAACGGTAGTACCTATTCAAGTCTTTCAAAACGTTTGCAAAACGAAATCCGTAATTCTATCACCTGCCTCTTCCAGCGTGAGCCGGCAGTCTGAGAGCTGCCAGACTGAGGTGAGGCTAATTCTTCTCGGCATGACCGACGACGATGTCAAGACGGAAGTGACGTGCGTCGCTCAGAACGGTGGAGGGAGACGGGAAGCTGTCGTGCAGTTCCAACTAGAAGGTGATTTTATGTTTTTTTGCTATCGGATGATTTTTTTTTTTTTTTTTGGTACTTTCAACTTCTCCAAAAAAAAATCTCCAGAAAAAGTGGAATGGAACTGCAGTGTCAATTCACGGAAAACATTCCATTTCCTAATTTCCAAGCATGGTGAAGTCCAAGCAGCGTTTTACAATGGAATCCACTGCGATGTTCAAGCCGTGCATTACCTCCGACTCTCTCTCCTTCCACAGACTCCACCTTCACATGGCTGGTTGTGGCTGTGGTGGCTGCGTCCTGCTTCCTGGTGGTTGTTTCTATCTTCCTCTACGTCCTCTTCAAGCCCAAAGGGAAGAGAAAAATGGATTACATCCTGGCTCGACAGGGCAGCACGCTCTAACGAAGCGACCGCCTGAGACGAACTCTGGTACGCTCCGCAGAACCGACGCAGCTGATGATCGTCGTTGGTGGCACGACTGTTGTTCAACACTCCCTTGAAATGGATCCACGGTTTTGTGCCTTCGGATGACTTAATAGGAATTTCTTTTTGCTACTTTCTCTAAAGTTAGAAATGAAATGCTTTAGTGATTGCTGCTAATACAACCGTTTCAATCTATTGGTCTTATTTTGTGTTTTTACTTCATCTTGCACTTTATGTTAAAGTCAATAAATAATAAAATAAAACGACAATGCAAATCCTTTCAATGATGCCTAAAGAATGAACCCAATTTTTATTCATATTTTGGAAATTGCACCTCCGCCTTTAGTTTCACCTGGATCACAGAAAACACCACTCTGTTGATTATATGACATATAATTAGCCCTCTGTTTACAGCCTTCTGCTACAACACATACATTTTAGTATTGCACGGAAACAAAACCCGCCCAGGGAATAAAAAAAGGGAAAATAAAGATTTAAAACACACTATAAGCATAAAAATACACTCACTCACTCACACACACATACACGGATGTAGATGCAATTTCCCACATGCTTGTGAATTGGACCGTATTTTTAGATTGAAAATGATTATGACCACTTTTAAATGTTATGAGTGTCCATCACCGTCGTAAATAGTAACACTAACCATTTTAACCCATATGAAAGTTTACATTCACAATCAGGCTACATCTGCATGTCTATTTATCTGGAGCATTTAAATGGATGTGGTGACTGGAACACACAATTTTGGAAATCAGCACTTTGTGATGTCACAGAGGGCCATGATTACTTAAATTACCAAGCCCTTGTTGGCCCCACCCTCTCCAATGACCTTGGATTTTTTTTTTCTCATTTCAAGCATCCAACAATGTGTCAGGTTTTGCTGGAGGCTGAAACCCAGTGTTGTAGCAGAAGGCTGCAAACAGAGGGCTAATATTTTTGAGCAAACTATAAAGGATTTTTTTCTTAATAACCAATTATTTAAGGCAGAGGAGAAAAAAATTAAAATGGAAAATAAGTCTGAAAATGGATATAACGAAAAATCCTGCAGGCTTACTGGTTCAAGAGCAGTTTTTATACCAGGTGGCACTGCGTCACATGAAAAAAAAAATGATCTACAAAAACATATAATATCGCACCCTTTGAAATTATACACCAAAATCACGGTCCAATAACTTCTTCTGACCGACCACTAGAGGTCTCACCATGACAGCTTTAATAAATGGGACACACGGGGTTGTGTAAGCAGCGTGTGCCAGATCGCTGCGCTGAGCCAGCGGTGCTGGGAAATGATCCCTGTGACAGTGGAGGAGGGCGGGAAACACTGGAGGAGAACGTTTTTAATAGCACGCTCATTTGAACTGTGCGTTCATGTGTGAGATAAAGATGGTGTGTGTGTGTGTGTTTGTGTGTGTGTGTGTGTGAGTGTGTGCAAATAGCATGGATCTCCTCCCATTTATTGCTCAACAGATTAGGACACCAGCCGGCTTTCAAAAGATCCTTGTGGAGGAAGTTTCGACACGCGGCCCCGACTCCACGAAAGAGGAAGTCACAGCCGCACCTTGGGGTTGTTGGGGTTTTTTTTTTTGTTTGTTTGTTCGTTTGTTATTTTATTTGTTGACTTTTTTTTATCTGTACAAATCAAAGCTGGATGGATTCACGGGATTTTAATGTGTCCTTCGCGAGGCCGTTTGCCGTACAACTATCAAGCTGGTGAGTCCTGACTTTGTCGCTGCTACCCAGGGCTTAGATGGGATCGTGATGACATTCCGGAGGATCTCGCTCCTTGACACCACTGCTTGCCGGCGTCTTTGGAGCCACGCTCAGTGCCGCCCGCCCTATTAAACGCAACTGCATTCTTGTCACGTTCCTTGGTGGGACAAATGTTCGGGTTCACAGCCAAGTGCTGTTTCAGCACGTTTTTCTTCTTCTTCTTCTTCTTCCTCCTCTACTTTTTCTTCCCCTTTTAACCACAACTGATTGCTGACATTAAAGGAACACATGATGGGGAGCAAATGACAAAAATAGGCAAGTGGAAGAAATTTCACAAAGTCAAACCTCGCTCTTCTCGCTCTCTCCTTTTTGTTTTTTGAGCACATTTTCCAAATTTGGTTCAAATCATTTCTAATAACCGTCATGATTGATTTTAAACTGGATGTGGGCCACATTGATAGCCTTGCTGAATGTCTGTGAAGGGTCTCAGCTTGGTCATCGTATAGGCTTGAAGATCAAGTTAAAGGGAACTGGACTGGTTTTTTTTTGGTCCCTTTAAGACATTTCGCCTCTCATCCCAAAGGCCCCTTCAGTTCACAACACAGAACTTTTGCTTTTTCAAATGAACCTGTTGCCAGCCCTTCGTATTGAGAGTTTCTGTCAGACTTGGAATATTTACACTGAACTCGGCCAATGCACCTGGGAAACACTTGCAATCATGCACTTTGGAGTCTCTGGTCATGTCGCCATGCATTCTGGGAAAATCCGTCATGCTGGAACCAGACACGCGTCTGGTGAATCTGAGCGGTCCCGTGATGGTAGCACGATTTCTCTGTTGTGTCGTCATTTTTTATTTTTTTTTTCGCTGAATGAATGTTGGTGGTTAAGGTGGTACGGTGATGTGCGCGTCCGCTTCATATGCATTGCCATGGTAAACTGCAAACAAAAAAAAAATGCTAATGTTGAAATGATTGTTTGTTTACGTGCACGTTGCTGTCTGTGCTTGGTTTTTTTGTGCTTGTTTCTCTGTGTTGTTGCTACCGTGTGCAACCGCAAATTGCTTTTAGGTCACATTAGCAGGAAATGTGCCACTTAAGTCTTGTTAGGCACGATTTTAAGAGACATTTTGTATTCATTCCTTTCGAATCAACTAATTGTTTGTCCACATAAAACACAAAAACACACACAGATGTTCAGTTTGCATGTGCTCCCTGTGGCTGCGCGGGTTCCCTCCTGGTTCTCCGGCTTCCTCCCGCAGGCCAAAAACATGTATGTGAGGTCAATTGGAAACTTTGAATTGTCTGCAGGTGTGCATGTGAGTGCGAATGGTTGTTTGTGTTTGCCTGTCTCTGCGTGGCCCTGCGATGAACTGTGTGTCACCCTCCCTTCGCCACTGGGAGAGGCTCCAGCAGAACACTCCCTCCTGTTCAGGAAGAAGTGCTTATTGAAATTGGATGGATGAAAACATGTTAGGAAATTCATCTTTTGAATTGGATAGATCAATCTTAACCGTGCCGTTAAATTGACAATAACTGTCAATTCCTGATGAACAACAAAATGCATGCGTTGCAAATGATTTTCTTCTCAATCCAATGCAGTTTGTAATCAATATCTTCACAGTGTTTCTGACCAGCATTCAGGTAGATTTATTTTCATCCGCTCAGTCCAATGTTGTTTCCAACTCGAGGTTTTTTTTGTTTTGTTTTGTTTTTTTTGGTGATGTTATTTTGAGGATTTCTTTTTCCTCTCGGGAGTTTGATTCTGTCGATTGACCTTTGCTGTGTTTGCAATGCCCGGAAAGGTGAGCAGCGGCGTCTGGTCGGGAAACACTCTTCCTGCTCATTGTCTGAAGTGTTGGTGTTTGTCCGCAGGAGGTGGGACGGCTGTTGAGTTAGCGCGCTGCACCGCACGCTCGGGTCACAGATGAGGTTGTTCCTCTGAGCTCTGCTGTGGCGAGAGGAAGCCCTCATCCTTCCTGCGTCTGGCGGCTGCGCTGCTCTGTCTTTGGTGAGTCCAGTCAGTGGGTTTCTGTCTAGAAGTTGATTCGAGTTGATATAAACTCGGCTAGATTTTTTATTTATTTATTTTATTTTATTTTTTTAAAGAAACCTTGCTTGAAGGTGAGTGGACCTAACGTGTTTTATTAATCATGGGTGCAATTTGGACTGTTATTGTGTGCATGTACTTTCAGTGCAATTTCTTGATGCATATCATTGACGCACAGTTTTTCTTGGACTTTATTTAAGGAGCATGCAGACTGGCTAGAAACGTGACTTGTTTAAGCTTAATTGGTGAGCTCAGGTCTGACTTGGCTCTGCATCGAGTGAGCTTCATGTAACTTTATTGTCCACTGTGGTTTGTTCACAAGGACCGGGTGACATTTTTCTCAACTTTATTGTTGCGAATGCTGCAAGGCTACAAGGACACTGTTCAGTGCCACGAAATGTAGAGTTGAGTGGTAAAATTAGCCAGTGATGACAAGATTGGTTTGGCCGATGTGTCTCACTGCAAGGATTTTAATGTAATATTAAAGTTGACACAGCGAATGTGTTTGATTGACTTGCACAAGTCAAGCCAAAATAGAAACTAAGCCGCAGCGCCAGAGCAAGAGTCAAATAGGAAGGTGAGCGGAGGGACGGGAGTCGTCTCGCCGCAAAAACCAAACTGAGATGTAACCGACCCGCACGCCTGCACGCGATGCTCTCTGAAGGCGACTGCCTTCTTTTCCCCCTTCAGAATCGCCACGTGAGTCATGTAGTTGAAACGGAAACGGAAAAACAGCTCTCATCTCTCCCTCGGCGCCCCTGGCTTCCACTCAGCCTTCATCGGCGCTCATTCACAGTTTGCAGCGGTACCAACAAACTGCGCAGCCTCCCGATTTGTCCCAATTTTTCAAAAGGCGGTGACGTTTGTCATTTTATGGGAACGTTCCCACATGCATTTATTCTCATCAGTCCGGCATCGTAACATGTGCTGATATATATCCAAGTGTTGTGTTCCTGTCTCTCACATGCCTTCAATTTGAGCGACACGGTCAGAGATGGTTCAGAAGAGAGAGCGTGAGAAGCTCTCTCTCGCGGGCATCGTTTCTCTTGGTCAACATCGACGTGACCCTCCCCACAGGGTCGAGGGTCACCGCAGCACAGGCCCTGGAAGGAAAACATCTTTGGAAGCCAAAAGTTGTTAACTGCATGCCAAACATGAGCCGCATGAGCTCTCCAGGATAAATATTAATCTGCAGTTTGCCCGGCCTGCTGACGTACGAGGTGTGTCTGAACGACTGAAAGTTTCTGAAAGTCGGATGAAGGAAATGCTTCGAGGATCCAAGTTTCAATTCTCTTCCTCACATCCTCTTCCGATTCAGTTTTTTGCTTCGCTAAGCACTCAGCGTAAAGCTGACATTTAGAGGTCCTGCATGAAATACTTTCAATTTCAAGATCTCCTTTTTTTTTCCCCTTTGGACTCCTGTGATGCGGCCTCACATCTTTTGGAGAGGACAAGAACAAGGGCATAAACCTACTGGGAAAGTGACCGGGGCCCCTTTGTGACATCAACAGGGGCTAATTTCCAGACGTGTGATGCGCTTTAAAAGTTACACTCAGCAAAAGAAGTAAAGGATGGACTTCTCCAGAGTTCATTGACAAACTAGAAACACACAAAACCGAAAAGAGTCATGTTAAATTTACACAACATGACCTTTATATAAGCTTTAAATTTACATTTCTTTTTTTTTTGTTGTTGTACATGAATTGGCATCCAGTGGGAATCATTCCAAAGTTCTGCGACTGTTCATGTTATCAGATTCTTGGAATTCTTGTGCTCTCTCTTAAATGTTTGCCAGAGCAGCGGGTGAAAGTTCATTTTGCTGCTGACTCGTGTTTTCTTTGACTCAGGACTGTAATCTTCACGTTTATTATATGACTCACATATTTCAGATGAGATCACGGCCATTGTTGCCTTCCGCTTGCCATCATCCAGTTTAAATGAACAGAAAGTGACAGCACAACGGCACAATATTTCACTCTTCATTTACTTTTAATTATTGCGCAGATGTTCATGTTGTCACAACCTTGGGCCCGTGGTCGCTCTGTGGTCTTTGTGGACGCAGTGGAACACACAGCTGGACAAAGTCTGCCCGACTGAGCTGATTTGTTGGCAAGAGCCTCTCGGCCACTGGCTGAGTGAACGCAAACAGACCCAAATGGATGTTTGTTCCCCTCTGTCACTTTGTTGAGAAATCGAGCCTTTACACACATTTGTTCAGTTAGCAGGCGCCATTTCCCAACTAGCACTGAGAGCAAGACTTGGCAATCGACCTTCCTCAGCTTCCGAGTAAAAATGCATCATGTTTAACGCTGTACACATGCCGCTGCTAATGTAGCTCAATGTATTAATGACATGGATTAGCACCACCAACTCTGACATGTTTCCCAGAAGCCCTCCTCCATTCTGTTTATGTTTACTTACTGACACTTACTATCCTGACACTAACAACCTGCAAGCAATTTAAATTTCCAATGGAGGTCACTAAAACAGTCTCTTTTAGCACAACAGGAAGAACTAGCTAGCTCTGGTTATTGCGCTTGGGCATGTGAGACAAGGCTTCTTCAGAAGGGGTTTTATATATTCACACTGAAATAAAACATTTCAATGCAAGTAACATAACCATTACACTGGCAGCTGAAAGAGACAAGGAAGCGTGACTGGAGAGTTCAACCTGGTTTATTTTGGTGAAATTACCATTATGAAGGAAAATGAAAGATTTTTCCTTCTTTGTAAGCCAATAACATTTAAATGTTAGGTGTGTAATATTTGGAGATTTTGAAGAAGAAACAGCAACATTAAGTGGTCACATTTTAGATTGGAGCGTCTTTCACTCTCCCTCCCTCACTCCTGAGCTTGCCGGTGAACTACAGTGGTCTGCGCACCCAAACCTGGATACCTCGTCCTCCTTCTTCTTTGTTGGTTTATTTGACGCCGCGAGCAGTAACCCGAATGACGAAACGCGCTGTCAGGCAGCTGAATTGTCCACACCGGCTTCCTTTAAAATACAGCGGTGCAAGATGGCAGCAAAGTTTCCATTTGTCTGCTGTCTTCGCTTCGCTTTAACATTGCTGGCAGCTTGGATTTGTAGAGCAAATCTAATCTTCTCTCAAATAGACTGTGTGTTTTTTTTTTTTATTAGTCATAAACAGTCAGTGCAATTCAGTCAGCAAATTAGACCAACAGTGGGAGACTTGAGAGTGGGAAATGACTGCTCAAAGCTGCAGCTCTAAGCTGTTTTGATAAACCACAGAAAAAGACCAGAGGGATGATGACAATAGGAATTAGCACAAGTACAAGAAACTCTTTCAACAGGAGTGAGTTCACTAAAAGTGCCCCAAATGGTCTCTCTGAGTAGAAAACACTCCCTTCCAAAAGATCTTGTCGGCTCTGCCTGAAGGCAGTCGCCTTTTGAAGTTTGCCTCCACCGTTCTCAAGTGTTTTCGATCTTCACTGGTTGAGTGGGAGGTGTATCAAGATGACATGGTGTGTAGGCAGAGACCCCGAAAGCACAAAACACCTAAAACCTAATGATCGTTGGTTGGCAAAGTAATTGTGGGATATTTATCATATCATTCAACACCTCGCAGTCAAAGTAAAACGCTGATAAAAATCACTGCTCGACGCAACACCCCAAGAAACGGCAAGACTTGGATCCGGAGGGGGAGATCTTACAAGGCATTTCTTTCTTCTGACTCACTTCCTCAGCCTCAATCTAGAGTGCGTCCTCCTACGCAAGTGTTTGTACCTGGGACGACACGGTGGAGCTCACTTAGCTCTCTCTGCCTGGGCTTGCCCCACAGTTACACCATCCCGCATAAACACCCATCACAGTAGAAAGTCTAACAACAACATGTGGCTGCTGAGATGTGGCAGTGTGTTATGAAAGTTTATGTTTTCAATAAATCAAAGGAACCCACATCCTGCTAGGTTCGGCTTATTTCCCGTCGCCTTATTTGTCATGGACTACAGACGTTACCTGACCTGGTGTGGTGGAATGCTTTACAAGCCAGTTGGGTTTGTTACAGGCTGTGAGAATTCAGGCCGCAGCAATTCAGCTGCATTGTTGTGTTCAGAATCTGCATTTGTCATCAAAACATGCAGCCATCTTTATTTCTTTATTTTTATGTTAGAGTTAAAACTCAAAATTACGGTATGTAGAATAAATTTCCTGGTCTTGAGAAATTTTGAGTAGTTAGAAACACGTTTATGTTTGTATTGCGGTCTATGGGGAAAAGGCTTTTTGGGCTGCACAGGATTTTTGGCTGCAGTACTTTGAGTGGCCACTGGGGAAGAAAAAAAAATTGCTTGGCTGCCATATTGGAAGCCTGGTTTTCAGTTTGGAATTGACATGAAACGTTTTCAGCATGAATCCAAAAACTGCAGAATTGTTTTTAAGCGAGTCTTGGTTTTGTGTTTTGGTCGGCATTTTCCTTTCATTCTTCTGCGCGTCACGTGTGTGACGTGTTTCAAAGGGATGATGTATGTCGCGAAGGTAACCATTAGGTACAATTGGGGTGGGTCAATGGGGAGAAGGGGAACCATGAGCCGTGAGCTGTCAGAAGTTTGGCTAATACAACCACCGGTTGACAAGCATCTGTGTTTTAACCCTAACCCTAACCCCTAACGTTAAAATAAATGTTAACACCGAAACCGTGTAGAAATCTAATACGCATACATTTGATATTCATGTCTGTGATCATCTAAGAACCGCAAACACAGACTTTCCGCCGCAAAAAGTCAAAAAGGTGGGAACTCAAACGAAACGGGCTTCAAACTAATCATTTTTTGCATAATTCAGAGCAAAGGGACTCAACCACACAAGAAACATTCCTAGAACTGTCACTTTTAGGTGATTTTTGGTCAATTCTGGCACATCTGAAACTATAGAAGAATGACGTAGCGTGCGCCGAGCATAACCTCAAAAGCAGTAATGTGTGGAAACACTGTGTCTCCACTCAGCGAAGTGTCTTCCTGTTGCGTGCCAGAACGAGGCCTTGTACGTGTCACGGGGTGTTTATGTAATATCACACCGTTAACACCTTTTTTGTCACCTTGATTGTTTCTTGTTATTCATTTTTCAAGCTATTGCTCCTTTATTGTATCTTTCCATCCAAGGCCGTTAGGCTTTTGGGAAAACATGTTTTTTTTTTTGGGTTGCCATGACAGCAGCCAAATTTTGAAACACCGACATATTTAAACAGTCTTCTTCATGTCAAAGCACTAGTAAGTACAGTACGTACTATGAGCCACTGTGGGCTACTTGCTGTAATTCACCAGTTTCATTCTTAAATTGGTTCAGTGTGGGCTGCGGTCAGGACTACATTAGGATTAGCCGCTATACCTCAGGTCGACTGATGTGACCGTGGTCTGACGAGTTCCAACACGTCCGTGCCGCTTTTGTTTTTGCTTTCGCAGAGCCGCCAGCACAGGATTGTCGCTTGTTGGGTGCGTTCGCCCCGATAGAACCAGGACCTTTTCCATATCCAGCAAATACATTTTTGCCTTGCTCTAGATTCAAATGTGGTGGTGAGTGCTGTCGCCTCTCCTGGTACTGGTTGTGCAGGTTGTGGAACAATAAAGGCTCATGTTTAATTAAAGTGACATTTACACTCAATTTCATGCCAATGGATTAGGACCTCATGTTTGCACTTTATGAGATACCAACCCCCTAATTAAAAGATACCCTTCAGCTTGTTTGATAATGTATTGCACAGGAAGCCAACACTGATCATGTCTTGCTGATATCTGAGCTGAGCCCAGCCATTAAGTCCAGGTTTATCAGTGGAAAATTCTGCCGCTGTAAATATTTGTGTTGTCCAGTAGGGTCTATTTAGGGTCACCCACTTCCCATTTCTAAGAACAGGCAGGATTTTCCTTTGGAAACTTATGATACTGAAAAAAAAAAGTCAGTCAGTCAGCCAGTCAACACCTCGATATGGTCCATCTGCGTGGGCTCCTGACTTTAGTCACGCACTTTGGACACGCCAACAGCCGCAGACCGCACCGTCGTGTTACAACTGCTGACGGCATTGGCACTGGCTTGTTTGACTTGTTTGCGATGCAAAATCCCAGCGGAGGTTTGGCGGTGAGCTGACTCTGGCAGGCGACAGGTTGGAATTCTTTCCTTATCCCTCATTCGTTTCTTTTTGGCTCGGCGTCTTTAACCGGCAAATTTTGTCATTCATTCTGATGTTCTCTTTTTTTTAATCCTTGAAGCTGTTTGGCATTGACCCTCTGTGTGTTAAGTTACCTGGAGTGAATGCAACACAACTACACAAGTAGGAGAAAATGAAAAGACTGTTTCCCGTTGTTTGATCGTGGGTTTTTGGTTATGACGGAGCAAAAGCATCTTTGGAATGATGGGCCTCCTTCCAGTTCCCAGGAGCTGCACAGTGGTTTGTCAAAGGCCTCCCCTTCCAGGCACACCATAAGATATAAAGCAATTGGTGTGAGAGAGAAGAGAAAGCACAGGACACAACAAGACCTACAAGTATGAGGCAGGCGTCAAAATTTTGAGCTGACTGATATTAGCGTGTTTGAACTTCTGCTGTGATCTCGCATTACCACCGTGCAACTAGATCCGGTACATTCGGAGGTTCTGCGTCCGGCCGTATTGTCATCCTACCATGTTGGATGAATGTTTTTTTTTTTCTTTCTAACTGCTGTTTCTTATGTGTGTTTTCCAGTCATGGACCTGTCTTCTCTCCTAGCATCCCTCCTGTTTGTCCTTCAGCTCCCTGGAATTTTTGCAGGACTCAGAGAAGGTGAGCAGAGTGACACTTGTTGGGCTCATGGTGAATTAATAAAAAAAAAAAAAAAAAAAAAAATGCAGACAGCTCACAAGTTGAGCGAGCTAAAAATAGACGGCTGTGAGTCCGTTTAGCTGGAACCTACGGATGAGTTGCATGGAAAATTACTGGAAGTGAGGATTTATGTCTTCCCAGCAGCTCTAAATCCTTCAGCTTCCTGTCGAACGCTGGAAGAACAAGTGAGAGAGGAAAGACTGACAAATTAAGGCAAGGCCTTCAACAGGGTGCATGTATTTCATTCAAATATTTAATTAGAATACATGATTATGTGATTATAGGTGTAGCCGGACAATTGTCACACAATAACATTCACCACTCATGCGTCGTGTGATGTCATTGGCCAACAGTTGCCCCCATCCAGAATTCAGAAAAAGTTCTTTTATTTCTCTTTTGGCATTAAGAAGGTAACTTTTTTACTATATTGCTATATTACTATATTTGATGTCACTTGATGAAAATGATTTACCTTCATGTGTCTCCCACTATGGAAACATTGGCATGATGTCCCTGAGCTGTTTGGTAGGATTTCATCTTCATGATTATTTACAAAATGAGGCTGCAGTTAAACTGGCCCGCCGCTTGCAACTCTGCTTTAAAAACCTGTTCGTGTGGTGGACAGGAGCCACGTTTTGACATCTGCCCACTTAAGCGGCCGCTATGCATGAATGGATCTGACAGAGATCCACAGTATAGAAACTGACTGTTGCAGGATTTCTGAGGATGACTGACGGATTCTTCCACTGATGTGTCAATCTGCAGGAAACTGCACCAACCACGTGCCGGACTTTGACAAGGTTTTCTCTGTGCCCGGGGAGATGGCCATGCTGGTGACTTCGAAGGTCTTCAGCTACCCGGCGGACCCGTACAACATCACCTGGTACGACATGAAGACAGGCCGGGAAGTGAGCTCGAAGGCCGGCCGAATCCTGGTGCGTGGGGAAACTCTCTGGTTTCTCAATGTGACGATGGACGACCATGGAGAATACGTGAGCGCACTCAGGTACGGGTCAGGGGAAGCAAAATGTTGACGTCCGATTTTCTCACCCTTAAAGAAATTAACGTTTTATTTTTTTGATTTAATATTTTTTTATCAGAACTTCTACTCGGTGCTACAAACAGGCCATCACGCTTGTAGTGGAGCAACCAGTCCACGGAGATTGCGCAAGGCCACGGACAGCTAACCAGATGCTCACAAATGGAGTCACCGGCACTCTAACCTGCCCGCTGATGGACTGTATGGTCAAACTGAAGAGCTACAACGTTTCCTATTCCCTCAAGTGGTACAATGTGAGTAGAAAGAATTTGACAAAAAAAAAAATCTTGCAATCTGTGGAATTAATTAAAAGAACATTGTAATGTTGTCATGGTCTTGCAACCTGAGATATCCAGTCGTGAAATCTGAAGAGAAATGCAGGAAAAGCATCTTGTAGCGTCGCATTGCTTTTTTTTTTTTTTTATCATACAATCTGTCCGCTTAGCATACCGGAATCTTTTTAATCCACATTGTACAGCAAAGGTTTGCTGCAAACTTAAAAAGTCAAAAAAGAAATTTCACACTGTCTAATTGGTCGTGAAAGAAAATAGGACAAAAATGAAAAAGTCTGTTAGTTGCGAAGGGATGAAGCATGATTGCATCAGTAGACTGAATATTATTTATGTAGGCAGGAATAAAGGAGACATAATTAGAATAATTAAAAGTGTTCATATTTCAGCCTGGCTTATAACACATAGACACATAGCTGTGCTTTTTATGTAGTTTTCATTTATTATCAGTGCATTTCTGCAATGAAAAGCCTGATTTCATTTGGTTTCCCTTTTCCTCGTCCAAGGGTTGTGACCTCATTGAGGACGGGGTTGGCCAGTATGAATACAAGCGTAACAGCCAACTGAAGGTATCCAGGGTGGACAGCAGCAACAATGGGGCTTATACCTGCTCTGTGACGTTCACGCTTGCTGGCGTCACTGGATCCATGTCGGAGACCATCGCTGCCTGGGTGTCAAGTAAGACAGAGAGCAGTTCAACTTGCCAGACTTTGCAATGTGTTTTCGTAGCTTCTCTATGGACTGCGCGTGTTCATTTGCGCGACAGACAAACCAACCTGCCGTGTTTGTCTCCTCCCTCCGTCCAGTGGAGTACTCCCTCGCCCCGCAAATACGTGAACCAATCGGTGAAGCAGTCAAGGTAGAGATCGGTGAGTGTGCTTTGAAACGTCGTCATCCTTTTCTCATTTCACTCATTTATGTCTGTATGTTTTTTTTTTTGAAATTATAATCAGCCCAGATATATTTATAGCTCACAATTCTGAAGTCTGTGGGCATATCAAAGGAAAAAACAAAAAACAGTTTTCTTATATCAATCAATCAATCAGTCAATAAGGGACTTGTTGTTCTTGTTGTGCATACAATGGCCAACACTGCCCCCTAGCGTAGTAATGTCTGTAATGGTTTGCTTTAGTGTTTCAGTGTCAGTTAATTGCCACTGAATGTTTTTAATCAGCGACTGAGTATCTCAATATTCTATTCTATTCTATTCTATTCTATTTTGTTATGTATTTTTTAGGGTCCAATTTTACCAAGCCGTGCCAAGTGTTTGTGCCATGCAAAGGGAAGCCCGATGTTATTCTTATTTGGCAGGTCAACGGGAATTTTCTTTGGAATACCAAACCATCTGCCCGCCTCCATGCTACAGAAACACGGTCAGCACTGCTTACCTTTCTTCGTCTATCAACATTTTTATTTATCTTGTTGTCGTACATGGACAACATATGTTATTGAAAATATATACATTTGGTCAGCCATGCATACCCTGACAGGCAAAGGAAAATGCTGTGCGCACATGGAAAATTTGAAATGACTTAAAACCCTCTCAGACTCTCAGATCAAAGACGCTTGCTCGTCTGTTTTGGATGCCTTCAAAGTTATTTTTAAGCTGTGCGTCCTACGCTGTGCGCCGTCACTGACCGTCTGATGCCTTGCTGTTGTTTCTGCTCACCAGGAATTGGTCCCAGGTTGAGCCGATCGAGGGCGAGTGGTTGGAGAAATCTCTGGTGATCAGTGAGGTGAAGGAGGAGGATCTCTATATAAACTACACCTGTGAGGCACATAGTTCCAGGGGAATTCCCAGGGCATATTTCACTCTACTGCCTGAAGGTAAAACCACAGACGAGGCTGCCAAATGATATTGAATTGAACTAACGCCATTTCAGTCGCACGGAGGTCAACCTGTTGAAGCTCCTGCATGTTAAAAGTCAGTGCTCCTTGTCTTAACGGATTCTTAGAATCTTAAAGTATAAATATGTGTGTTTATAAATGGAAAAAACCTGCCACCAAAGACACAAGCAAACAATCCAGGAACGATTGTGATGATTGACAATTTTGCCAATGTTTTGGTTTTTTGTGTCTCTTTGTATCTGCAGATCCGAATGTCATCCTTCCCATCGGGCTCCTGCTTGGCGGCGCGACATTTCTCTTCATCCTCAGTGTGGTCACCTACAGGCTGTTTGAGATGGACATCGTGCTTTGGCTCAGGAGAGCCTTCCCAGTCCTCTATGCAAACACAGGTGAGTGTCGACAGCGGCTGCCTTCGGCGTTGCGTTCCTGTTTCCTGTGTACGTGCAGCTACTGTTACCACCTTGCCCACAACGGCCCAAATGTGCGAAAAGCAGCCTGCAAGCAGAAGTGGGGCACGCAAAAAGAAAATCTGAAGAGTTTGCAGAATACCGAGCGCCCTTCTCACAAACCCGACCACGTGTCGACGTTGACAATAAACAGTGAAACGCAAGCTAACCGCAGGGTTTCCAGCAGTAGCTCTGCTCAAATGTCAATAAGGAACAGGAACTTTATTTGAAGGTCAGGTATGAGTCTGAACGCTGCACTATATCACTATTAGAAAGATGTAAATGAACTGAAAACTAACGTAACCAGTAAGTAAAACCATGGACCAGACTGGAAACTTTTCCATTTGAACAAAGGAAACATGTCGATCACATCCTTCCCTCTGCAATTTCATAATTACAGTCAAACTCAGTCTGGTTGATTCCAGTAAATGAAACCACTTTTTTTTTCTCTCACAAAAAAAGAAAAAGAAAAAAAAATCAAATGATTAAACATGGTTTTTCTTTTTCTATGCTAGATTTGGATGGGAAGCTGTACGATGCCTATGTAGCATACCCCTCAAAATGTGACGACGGCTACAGCAATGATGTGGAGACGTTCGCCATTCAGACATTACCTCAAGTGCTGGAAAAGGCCTGCGGGTACAAGCTCTTCATCGCAGGCCGGGACTGCCAGCCTGGCCAGGGTAAGACGACCGCACACTGGGTCACCGGGCCAATAGCTTCAGCTTCTGTCGATGTTTGCGTGTGTCTGTCCAACTGTAGCCTCCTCAGCATCGCTCTGCCCTCTACGTATCTCCCTGCAGCTATCGTGGACTCAGTGGAGGAGAACATAGAAGTGAGCCGCCGCTTCCTCCTCGTCTACGATGCCACGACGTTCTGCGGCAAGAAGCGGCCGAGCAGCACGTACAGCAACAACAACAACATTGTCATGGAAAGCCAGTGCGGAGACCCGGGCGGCACGGACGGCGTGTATTTCAACAAGACCGAGGGGATCTCTCAAGACCCGAGGCAGAGGCTGGAGGTGGTGTTCGCGACGCACAGAGCCCTGCTGGAGGGAACCCTCAAGGTAGCTCATGTCTGAGAATCATTTGATTTTATTTGACCTGTTTTTTTTAATTAAAAAAAAAAATATGTTGGTGATTCCATCAATGGAGCCAGTCTTCAATGCATACAAACAAAACACAAAATGTCACAAACACAGGCTAGACAGTAAATAAAAGA
Organism: Thamnaconus septentrionalis; assembly: GCA_009823395.1. Classification (NCBI taxonomy): domain Eukaryota; kingdom Metazoa; phylum Chordata; class Actinopteri; order Tetraodontiformes; family Monacanthidae; genus Thamnaconus; species Thamnaconus septentrionalis. The sequence goes on along the minus strand of CM020514.1, from coordinate 6,559,560 downwards.
CTGATTTTTACACATCCCCTCTGTTCAAGTCAAGTCAAGTCAAATTTATTTATATACAGTAGCACATTTCATACTGTAAGCGTAAACTCAATGTGCTTAAAAAGAAATAAGTAAGATCAGACTTAACGAATATATTACATTAGCATTTCGTATATAAGTAGATGTTACATTTACTCAAAAACATATCAAATGAAAGACAGCATGAAAATTAGATTAGAGTTTGTTCGCCACTGTCAGTATTAGAGGTATGCAGTTTACTATTCACAAATCAGGGCCACTATTGTGATTATGCAGGGACTGGCAAGACCCAAATGCGGACACAAAGTGAGCCGTCAAAGCGTGTTTTATCACACCTTCACTCTCCAATTTGTCAATGCTAACCTTGCTAACCGGAGGAGTGATGAGGTCGAATGTCCTGGAACGCCAAACATGCAACTTGTGTCTGCTGCTGCAATAAAAAACGATAAAGTGAATGTGTGGCCGCACCATATTATCTCATGGCCACGCAATAACTTTCTCAAGGCCATTGTTTTTTATGAAATGTCTCCAGTGAGGCTCCACACTAGCTTGTAGCAGGAGTTAGCAGAACGTTTAGCAGCTAATCAAGTCTTTTGAAGCTCATAAGATGGCAAGGAACATCAAAGCGGAGAAACAAACATTATCCAAGCTACTTAACTGTTTTTGTCACATTAAAACAAACAAAAACAACCATTAGCTTACTTTAACTGATTCAAACAATGTTATTTCTTCCCAGAAAAGCACGGCTATTCAATTCTGATCCCTCCTTTGCAGGTGGTTCTGGTTGAGCTGGAAGAAATCAGCCCGGCTCAGCTGGCCACGTTCCCCGAGTCGGTGCGTCACTTGAGGAAAAAGCAGGGGGCTGTATGTTGGTGGAAAAACCAGAGGCGAGGGCCGATGTGCCGGCCGTTCTTCAGAGAAGCTCAAGACGAGGACAAATGTGAAAAAGCTACCCAAAGACCGTCGCCAGACCTTTCGCCGTCCTCCAGGTTTTGGAAGGAGATGAGGTATCACATGCCTGTGAGGGGCAAGAGGGCGGTGTACCCTGAGAAAACTGCCCTGTTGGACCAGAAATGAGGCTCTTGCATAGGCGGGTATGACACACATACTGTGAACTCGACGGATCTTGAGGGGTTCTGGCCTTGGCGGACAGCAAACAGCATCATGGACAAAGGAAAGGTCGCAAAAAATGTAAATGTTCACTGTGATAATATGTAGCATTACAAATTTTCATGTGTAAATTACAATGTTTCATACTGAATCTTTTATGAAAATGTACAGCAGTTTTTTTTTGATGGCAAAGGGGGAGTAGGGAAAATGTTTATCAAATACACATGTTGATATTGAATATAACAATGTCTTGTTTATCAGGCACATTCATTCTAGTAAGATGTCTGCACTAGGAGATTTCAAAAATAATGCTGAAATTCAAAGTTGTTTTGTCCTTTTTGTTCTTTGGGGGTTTTAAATGCTCCAAAAACTGTCTTAATACGTGCTTTCAAAATCTCAGGTTTGGTCATTTTTCTATTGTAAGTGGTATAGTTTGGTTGTGTTGTCTACCGAACAGGTACACAGCTCAGGGACTCACTGACGCATCTGGGGAATCCAGCATAGCATGTTATTGATTTGGTGTCTAGTCAGTCAGTAAGTGATTTGTAGATTTGTGAGTAATTTAAACCAAAATTCAATTGGCTATCATTTCAAAAGATTGTAGCATAGCAACTTAAAGCATTTCAATCTGCCGAAAAACATTTTAAAGGAGGTTTGGTAATCTGTCACGGTCTGTTTTAGTGCTTCCTGTTTTATTTTGGAAGTCTTGTCTGCCTTTTATTTTCTGCACTTTACTTCTTGTTCCTGTTTCCCCACCTTTTTTGTTACCTCATGATTTCCACATGCGTCTCACTGTGTTCCCCTGCCCTCTTGTGTAGTCGCCGTCCTTTCGTCTCCCTTCGTCTGCGCTGGTTGAAGTTTTTGCTCTGTTGTCTATGTGTCACCATGGTTGTTTCTTCCTCCGATTCGCTTGTTTCATCATGGTTGTTTGTATCTTCGTCAAGGTCAAAAAGTCAGATTCAGTTTTGTTTCGTTTTTTGTTATCAAGTTTCATATTTTGAGTTTTGTTTTTTTTCACCCATGCTGATAGAAAGTTGAGTTCAAAACACCTTTAAGTTTTGTTTATTTATCTGTTTCGAACCTCGAGTTGTCTGCATTTCGTACCCAAGACAATTTTGAAAGATGTTGGTGCAATTTCCGGCAAGCTGGTGCATTTGTCATGTTTTCTTTTTTTCCTTAAGGCGAGGAGGATGTGACCCTCACCCATCCCCGCTATAAAAAATACATAGTGGCCACGCCCATGGCTGTTGTAACCTATTTTGGTTTCTGTTATCTGTGGTTGTGATTCACTTTAGTACCTGCAGCGAGGGGTGTCGTGCTTTTGCTTTTGCCTTGTGTGCGGAAATATAAAAAACCCTCAGCTCAACACACACAGCCTGTTCAGCCCGGTAAGGTTACTGATTCACTTCTTCTCCAGGGTTGATTCTTTTATAACCGCTTTCCAGAATTTACAGTTTCTGCTGTTTTCTACTCATTAAAACAATGGATTATGATTTTATCTAAACGATAATGTTGTACTTTTGTCCTTTATTTGTGAAAGGTACGTGCTTTTATTTGTTAGGTACACTTGGCAAGACGGTAATTGCTTCACACAATGGCAGAGGGGGAGGGAGAAGGGCATTTCTCTTACATCTTTCATTCACTGAATCTGAATCTGTACCTGGAACAAGCGTTGTAATTGTTGATGTTAAAAAAATAATAATTCAGCAAACGTTAAAAAAAAAGCTGACAACAATTTTGTTGCTTACTTATTTTGTTAACTTAACAATTAGCCTTACAACATATAGCTAGTCCATGAATGGCCACTTGATTATACTGTACTTGATTCCAGATTTATATCCTCCCTTCCACACATACACACACTTCATTTCAGAATGTTCTGTTGTAGCATTTCAAAATAAGGCTCATCGAAAAGTTGAGATTTTTTTTGTTCGTTTTTTTAGTATCCTTGATTTCAGAATCAGATTTTTTTGGGGAAATACTGAATTGTCACGCCATGATTCCACTTCAGACTGGTAGCATAGTACACCAACCCGAGAGGCCCCCCACACAATTTCAGAAATTTCTGATTTAACGCTTTAAAATAAAGCTCCTCCGAAAAGTGAGATATTCTTTTTGTTTACTGTGCGAGATTTCAGATGAACGTTTTGGGGGAAATTACTGGTTGTCACTGGAAGATTTCACTTCAGGGTGTTAGTACACAGCCCCAGGAGACAACTCACTCAGTTTCAGACATTTGTCTGAAAACTATCATGCATAAAGGTTGTCCAAAGATTGATATTCTGCTGTGAAATATAAATTGAACAACCTTCATTTCAAAGTGCTACATTTTTTTGAAATTGGAAATAGGTTTATCATTAAATGTGACGATTTCCTGTTGTCTAATTAATAGGATTGGTGACAGGTTGGCTGTATGAGGTCAACCTGAAAATATTTAATAAATCCCCCCCAAAAAACTTTTGGAACAATTAGAATAATCATAATACCAGTCATTTCAGTTATCTTGGGCCAGCCCGATGAATTTTCTTTTGGCTTCTAGTGGCAACCAGGAATTTTCCCAATACATTCATCTGAAATCAAGGGAAAGCGATTCTGTCTCTTTTTGACATTGTGCTATTCGATTATCATTTTCTAGACCGCAGCCACAGGAAAGACGGTGGCTGCGGTCCTTCTGACTGTGCCTGCGCACGTGTTTCCATTGATAGATGATTATCAGGACTTTATGGCTTCCGATTGACCTTCCTTGAAACCAACCCTCAAGAAAGTACAACCATATCCATGTCCCAGACTGAAATTCAAAAAAGGACATGTATATTAAGGTTATTTATTTATATATAAGGTTATTTATTATATATTAATGATTACGCTGAATTGCAGATAAGAACTTCTACTTAGAGCGGCCGGGTTCCCAGCTGAACACCCATAACTGGAACTTCCTCAGACTACACTGGGAGTTTTCTGGCCCTGACTTCCTTGTGGCACCCACCACTTCCCTTTATGGGCGGTGGGGAGACGTTGAAAGAAAACATATTAAAGTCGAGTTCCGTGTCGGAGTACACAACAGGAAACTGACTGAGACATGTCGACGTCTTCTCCAACAACGTAGGGCGACGATGCGGAGCGCGGCTCGGCTTCTCTTGCAAGTCTCCCTGCTGTTTGTGGCTCCGGCTGTGGCCCACGGTGAGTTCTGATCAAAGCATTTACTGTCAGCGCAGCAACAGAGACTTCCTGGAAAGCGACATTCGGAATTCATGTTGTTGTTATTATGATGCTGATAGAGAACGAAAATCACCTTCTTCTTTTTTTTTTTTTTTAGAACGTTTTAGTCATGGCAGTGTTACGCCGGGGTTTGACGTGAACATATTCAGATTGATGTAGGATACAAATAAAGTTACATCTTAACTTTGAAATTAAATGAAGGTGAAGGTTCAAGCACCGCGACGCCCCAACGTTGCAGTTGGGATATTTTTGAAGTGTGACGATGAAATCTAGAAACTCCCACGGTGGCGTAATGATCGCTGAACAGCTCCAGGGAGGAAACACCCACCGCTGGCCTGGTCAATTCAAATCTTAGCAGACAAAGACAGAAAAGAAAAGTAAAAGATATATATATATATGTTATTGTTTTATTATTCTGTTGATGGATAAGCGAACACGTGCACACGTACATGCCATTCAACAAACTGAACGTCTCCATTTTTGTATTTAAAAGATAATAATAATGAAAGAAATCTTTATTTTAATGTTTTAAAGAAAGTAATATTTTCTCTGTTACTGCAAGTTTCCAGCTTCTTCACCTGCGGTTCAAATTTAGTTTTTTCTCTTAGGTAGAAGTAACAAATCAGAAAGGACCAAGCCACCTTATTAAATCGTATGTGATGAAAACAGACTGTCATACAAACATGATTTGTTCTTTGACCCCTCCATCCCCTACAGGGGTTTCCTGCCCACGAGAAGATTTTGCAAAGTATAAAAACGAGTTGCAATTTTTCTGTTCAAGAAACTGCTCTTCTAAATGTGTCCACTGGATGGCGCAATAGCGTTTCGGTTACGCAAACAAGCTGTTAATACCGGGGCGAAGCAGGTCGGCCCAAGTGCAGCCACTCCGAAGCTACGTGGTCTTTCTGCCTACCCTATTATATCTCGTATTTGCCACCCTCACAGAAACTACGTTCGTTTTGCGCGTCATTACATTTGATAAATGTAAACATTGCATGAATTGATTAGATATTGGAACCAAATTCTTGTTATTTCTGTGAATTCAGAATTCTGTTCATGCTATGGCATTAACTACAGCATACAGCTATTCAAGAAATGGGGAGATGCCTCAAGTAACATTCAACTCCGACACCTCGGTCAGGCCTTGCATTGCATCCAGTTATTTTAAAAACAATAACTCTCATAAGAGTTGAACCCACAACTCCGACACCTCGGTCAGGCCTTGCATTGCATCCAGTTATTTGTGCTGACAAAAAGCTGTTTTGTATCAAATGGAAGCATTTTTACTGCAATCTATCCAGTTTCAAAAGTGAAAAAGTAAATGAGTACATCATTAGATAAAAAATAATGTGTCATTAATTCATTCTAAGTGGGAATAAATTCATGAACATATATTACTTTTATTTATTTATTTTTAAACCCATTGTATCTAGTACAGTTTAACAAAAATGAGCATTTCATGCATCGTGTGTCTGCAAGACGCGCTCTTCCTTGAAAAGTCCTTGAAAAGTCCATCCTGTCCTTGAAAAGTTCTATCCCCAGTTTACAAAGGTCAGGAAGATGGACTGTTGGCAAAGTTCACAAAGTGGCAAAAGTGATGTCAGTAACTTTAAACCTACTTCGATTAATAGGTATCTTTATTGTTCATTGGTCCTGCAATACACGCAACAAAGTTGTTGAGGCTCGTTTCGGTAATAAACTGACAGGTTCTAACCGAGTAGCTCAAGTCTGATGCATTTTTCAAGTAACTTGAAAAAGTAAAGTCAGTGCAACTAAAAGGAAGAGCATTTAGCTCACCAAAAACACACAGAGGCAGCACGGCAGAATCCACAATGAGCACACAGACCGCATTTGCGATTATATCTTGCAGATCTGATTCACATCCTTTAACCAGCATTAACGACCACATTTAACCACACACAGCTTTAGTGGGTTAGTGCAAAAACTACGATAGAGTTTTTCCACAGTTACCAGCATATTAAATGGGGGTTTCGCAGGGCCTAAGAATGATCTATTTTCACCCATGCAGATGATTGGCCTTTGAGACTGCAGTTCAACATTTCTTTTGAAACGGCTGTAACGGCTGGTGCACTGCAATATTGACAGCTTTCACCGGGGTTAAAAATGTTAAAAACAGGAAGTCGTGTAAAGAAATGACTTGAATTTTAAGTATCCTTAAACCCCTGGTGGACGATGCAACTAAATGACTGCGTTGGCAGATTGTGGTAATTTCCTTCCTTCCTTGGGAGATCGAGGAGCTTCAGATTACTCCTTTATTTTAAGCTTAGAGTTGTAAAGGTCTCAAGTGATGACTCTATGAACTTCCCACCCAGATGGCAGCGGGGAAACCTATTACGCCAACGTCGGCCACCTCCTGGTCCTGAGGTGCCACATCGCCCCCGTTGACCACAACGTGACCTGGAGCTCGGATGGGAGGAGCAACTTCCCCCCAGGGGTGGAAGTCAGGGACGGGATGCTGTGGTTTCTGCCTGTGCACACGTCTCATAACGGATCCTACGCCTGCGAGACGAGGTACAGACGAGCTGTATGTTCAGTGGTGGAAGAAAGTTTTGGGACACCTCACGCATTTGCAGTTTTGGGGAGTAGCGAGTTACGTGTAACCTTGCTATGTAATTTAATTATAAAACAAAGGTAATCGTAATCAGTTACATTACTGGGGGGAAAAAAAGTGAAGTTAAGGTACAGTTACTTTAATTAAGTTAATTCAATTTTAGTTCTATCTCACCAATTTTTTATGCTTCATCATTTTGTTTTTGTTGCTGTGCATGCTGACTTGGCACGAGCGCCATCCTTTTTTTGTTTCCCTCCAAAGACGAAAATTTGATACTATTCTGAAATTTTGAAATGTCTCTCTCTGTTATGAGTACTGCTGGAAGCTTCACACTGTCAGGTCTAGACAGTTGGGAACATTTATTCAAAATTTAGAAAAGTAATCAAATTGTAATCAAATGTAATTAGTTACATTACTTTGATAAAGGAATTGAAATAGCTTCACTACCATTACATTTTAACGTAACTTGTCATTTTTAATTACATTTGCAAAGTAATCTTCCCAACACTGTGCATTTTGTAATGTACTGTACTAAGAATCAGCCTCAAGTCTCCAAGCAGTTTATTTTAGTCCTGTCACCAACATTTACCCACATGCTGCACATGCACCGTTCCATCCAGCTTGAAGTGGATATTTCAGCAAGGTGACTTGGTCCCTTGCAACACACCCAGTGTACAAGAAGTTCTTATTTTGTCCTAAAAATAATAAACAAGAAAACAATTTCCATTGTTTGTGTGTCTCCGATGCAGCCAAACTTTATGAAACACAATCAAAAAAGAGTAACAATTTTAAGGAGTCCAAAAATCCAGTTTAATCCAGTTTGAGTGCATCTTAAACTGAGGTCGTCTTGCTGTCCATCCCTCTAGGCACAAGACCAAGTTGACGTTTCATGTGTTGGTGTCGGCGGGGAACTGCCCTGATTCACCTGAGACCATATCCATATATCAGGGGATCAGCGCAGGCTTCCCTTGCAAACAAGAAGAGGTCCTTGAACTGGACAGTGCCAGAAACATACGCTGGACGAAGGTAAGCGCCACTTCAGGTGGCAGTTTGAAAGTTGCCAGCTGGTGGAAAACGGTCACAATAGAAGGATTTCGCCGATTGCATCGAGGAAGATGAGGCTCCGCCGGCAGTCACGGGCAACACTGTGCTTCTGTGTGTAGGACTGTGGGCCGATGAGGGAGAGCATTCGGGTGAATGACAAAGGCTTCCTGAGACTTCCCGTCACCTTACAGGAGGACGCTGGGAAATATACCTGCCTCGTTGATGTTAGCATAGACGGCAAGAATTACACTGCAGCACGTAGCATCCACGTGAACGTTAAGGAAGGTACGACATTCGCGAGATTTAATACTTTTTAAACTAATTTCTTCATTTTTTTATTTAATTTAAAATGTGCTTTGGGGTTGACAGATTTTACAGAAGTGTTTTTTTTTGTTGTTGCTAATTCCCTGGTAAACTCAGAACCTTCTTCTCTTTGGTGATTTTGTTTTTTCTTGAGCTAGCAATTAATTTGAATGACGCATTCTGTTGTTAAGGTTTTCCACTCCCCCAGACTGACTCTGACTCTGACTCTGTTTCTAAAGAGATTTCGGAGACAGTTTATACAGAAGTCCAGGTGGTGCACCCTCAGCACAAAGTGGTAGATGTCGAAGTGGGTAAGTGTCGCCTTTCACACAACCCTCTCTGGATGTGCTGTACGTCTGTATGCTGGTTGGCCTCTGATCCTGCGTTATTTTGAATCATTGAAGGAATTGGGCAGAGCCATGCCCTTCTTCTAATGCAACAATCCCTGACTCTCAAACTCCACGGAATTTTAGATTTGGTTCGTCTCTCAGACGATGTCGCAAGACCTTGTAGATCACACTGCCGTTTGCTGTTTTAAGACAGCTCCGCTCCCTCGACCAGGTCCTTTCAGCTAAACTTGCCAGCTCAGTCAGTTACTCTCCACTAATGTCATCTGCCTGATCCTTATATCCTCCAGCAACTTCCTGCTCACTCCAGCGCTTGTCGACACATCTCCATTGCTAACAAATGGACGTTTTCTGTGAATGTTTTCTGCTCACTCTGCTGGTCCAACTGTGTCATCTGCAAAGCTTATCTTTGTAATATTGCATCCATCTTTATTATCATGTATATTTTATTGATTCCAGTAGATATTCTACATTTCCATACGGTTCCAACTAGACAATTTCCTCAAATAGCTGTTCATGCTTTCTTTAGCAAATGCCTCCGCTGCTGTAATCGTTCTTATCATTAGGATGTCATAACTGGTGCCTGACTCTTCACCCATCACCACGCTAGTATACAGGTTTTATGTTTGGAACTATCAGGCACAAAATGTCTTTCGTACGCACACAACTGAGCAACAGTAAGGTCAAATGAAATGTAAAATCACTTTACTGAGACAGACAAAAAGACAAAAAGACAAAAAGCAACCTGTCAGGGAATGTGGAGTGACTGTTGCTTTTCCTTTTTCATCTTTGCACTGAGCAGGACGACCAGCCAAGCTCGAGTGTCTGGCCTACACTGGCTTTAGCGATGACGACGTTTTAACATACTGGACCATTAACTCCGAGCACCTTGAGGAATTCAAAGGAGTCAGTTGCTCTGGAGAACGGTGAGTGGCCTCGACCAAATGAAATATTTGCAACACAACAGAGACATAAATTAGCAATTTAATAAGATGTTTTAGCTAAACTTTAAAAAGGCCAAGGTTTTTTTTTCACCTCCTTAAATCTCTGTAGGGAATGGCTGTAGCTACGTGAGCTGTTAAGTGAGGGGCTTGATGTGAAACAAATGCATTTTATTATTGTCGCCTGGAAAGATCAAATTAGATTTGACAAAGCTAAGTTTATTCATTGAGACGAACAAAAGGATGTGGGGCAAAAACTGTAATGCAAACGTCCACCAGGTAGTGCTAAAGACACACAATGATGAAACCAGGGCTGTTTAAACTGAAAAGAGCCAAATACCAGCTCAAACTGGAAATTCCCCAGTTTTTGGGACAACACTCGATGTCTCTTGTCCTCTCAATGACGTGGCCGGAGGACAGAAGTCGAACCCTTTCTTCTCTTGCTTGGTTAATTATTCATGAACCGTGATCTAAGCCCTTTATGACGTCCACACTGGGCCCTCCCTGGACACCAACCCCGCAGTTTATTATATATGTGTAATTAACTGCGTGTGCAGCGACTGGATTCTGGGATGAAAACCTAAAGACCCAGTAAAAACCAAGAAGCAACTTTTCATTTACTAATGATAATGACCAATTCTCTAAAGTGGGGAGGGAGGTCACATTGTTTTCCACAACATGGATCGGTTTGGCCTTTTTGTCATTTTTGACTTTTAGCCTCAGTGGGACATCAGAAAACACTGTTTGCAATATACTTTGTCGTTACATTCAACATGATCTTGCACTCTGTCTTGCGTCTCAAAAAAGCGGGTGCATTATGGGACCTTTAAATTGTGTTGTCCAGCTTAATGTTTCTCCCGCCATGTTCAGAATGAGCCATTTGAGCGGATTCTGTTTCGGTTAATTCACTCACCCTCCTGCTTTCAGAGTCCTAAAAAACAAGAAAGTGTTCCACCTGTTGACTCTGACCATCCTCGAAGTTCGTCAAGAGTTTCTGAACGTACCCATTCGGTGTCACGTTTGGAGCCCAGCGGATGAGGCATCTGGAGTGATGTGGCTCCAGGAAGGTGCTACATGTTATGTTGTTTGAAACGGAGTGATGCAAAACACGTTACAACAACTTGTTTTATTCTAAAGCAGCAGTTCTAACAACAAAGATGTAGTAAACTCAGATAAAAACAAAAGAACCACTTCTTTATTGAAAAGACAAATGTTTTCACTGTGAATGAAATTATGCTTTTTTTTTGTAATTTTGCTTGCTTTAAAATGTGATCATTTAAAGTACATAGAATCTCCTCTATACGAATTGCAGGTCATAACAAATACAATGACAAAGCACTCAATAACTTTACTTAGGGCATGGGATTGTTTAGAGATGCACGTCTCCTGATAGTCTTTTTCCAGTGCTGCTGGATTTTCTTGTTTCTAATTCTCCCAAAACCTCATTGGGATGTTTTTGCAGCCGACCACAGCGCTTTCCACGCCACCATTGCCACTTGCCTTACTCCGTCACTCCTGGCTCTGGCGCTGCTCGCCGTCTTCCTCTTGTTCAAAATCGATCTGTTGTTGGCTCACAGACGACTGCGGACGCGTTTCTTCAAAAAAAAAGGTGCTCTTGCAACTCTGGAGAACTTCACCTAATTGAATTCAGCAGAATAGTGGAAAAGGGCGTGCGGGGGAAATGCCGGAGGATTTTACATTGTCTAATGACCCTAGACCTGTAAATGACCTCAATTGTTGATGAGAACCTTTCTGTGACTCGTCCTCTGAACAGCTCCTAATGGGAAGCTTTACGACGCTTACGTAAGTTTCCTCCGTCATCCCGCCGCCAGCAGTGCTGCCGATGTGGTGAGCTTTGCCCTCTCGGCCCTTCCAGAGAAACTGGAAAAGCAACACGGCTACTCCCTTTACATCAGAGGACGGGACGACTGCCCTGGTGAAGGTCTGGATCATCACCTCGATCATTGCCTTGTAGAATAATTTTCCTTTATTATTTTACCGGGTTTAACCGTAATGTGAAGGATTTGCCTTTTTTTTTTTTTTTTTTTTTTGGAGCAGCAATACACGGAATACAGCTAGAAACCCATATCCTGCTTTGCACAAAAGCAGCGGCATCATGTTCAGCGTCAGGCTGCTGACGATGTGCGGGGAGCCGGTTTGTGGTGGCATACTTGCGGCGCAATAAATTACATATCTGTGATTTTTACTTTAGAGCTCCTTTAAAAGTTCCTTGGAACCTATTTCACATTCAGAATATTTTCTCTGAACCTCAATTTGCATATACCAGGCAATACGTGGCAAATCAACAAATCAATGCAAGACAGCCTGTGGCTAGCTAGGCTAGCTATGACGTTTCAGCAGAAATGTTTCCAGTGGTTGGGAAGTAGAAGTATAATAATTTGTTGTCCACCATGAAAAGTCTTCTGCGCTGTTTCTTGTTTTTCTGTTCGTGTTAAAGCAATGCGTTCTCTGCTAAAGTTGCCGTAGTGCAACAGCGATGCCGATGCTAATCTCATTAGCAGGACTCACTGCTCAGTAGTTTCCTCTTCCAGATCTTCTTCTGTGGTTTTTCAGAGCAGTGTGCAGGGGTTGCTTCTTGTCCTGATACCTGTATGCCTCTTTGTTAAAAAACAAAAAACAAACAAAATCATTGACTCAATTCATCTGTTGCAGCGATGCACGATGCCGTTGCCGCCGCGATGCGCCAGTGCCGCAGGCTGATAATCATCCTGTCCCCCGTGGCAAAGAGATTGACTCATGACGAAGACCGGGAGGACGAGTTCTTGTGCGACGACCCGAACCAGCTGGCTTACGAGCAGAAAATCGGCCTTTTCGATGCGTTGATGCAGAACGATCCCAAAGTGGTTCTGGTGGAGATAGGTGAGCACATTAAAACGCTGTGTAAAAATATAAGCATAAAAAATAATTTAAAAAATCAGTCTACAGTAGTATACTCTGCTCGCAGATTTTTTTTTATTTTTATTATTATTCTGCCTAAAAAGTTTGAGCCACAAGGGGGCAGTGTTTATATTTTTGGAGCGTTGAGTTGAAACTGCTTGTGTGATTGAAGCCAGCATTAGTTGAACTTGGCTCAGATATTTTGATACTGATCTTAATAGTAATACCATAGATTAATACCGTTGTTTTTTTGTCTGCTGCGCTAGGCTCGGTGGATTACAGTCACCTGCCCGAATCTCTCCGCTACATCAAGAGAAAACAAGGGGCGCTGAAGTGGGAAAACCCTTCCCTTGCGACCAGCAGACTCCCCAAGCTGTTCATGAACAGAAACTTTTGGAAGAATATGATCTATCAAATGCCCTCCGTGCCGATGGGGAAACTCAGGATTGTAACCTGAAGAGTGGCAGAAGCGGATCAGTTTGTGCTCCAGCAAACGGGAACCGAAGAACCCCTTTGAAGAACCCACGCAGACAGAGCAGCTCAAAGAAGGACCGGTGAAGGGAAGCGCTTCAATCTCACTCTCCAAGTGTGCGTTTCATGTTGTCTATGCTGCCACGTACAGTAGAAACTGGCATAATGAAAATCCATATTACCTCTTTTTGGGTGCCAAACCCAGGTGGTCTCACACTGAAATGCCAAGTGTTCTTGTGTGTGTCCTTTAAGTACTTTGTTTACTTTTCAATGTTAGGTCTGCGTTTATGCAGCTATTTGATTTTATTTATTTTTGCATGTATTTATTTAAAAAAAAAGAAATCAGCAAGATTTTTGTATTCATCAGTTGTGTATGTGATTGCAGGAAGGACAGAAAATTTGCCATGACGTTTGCACTATTGTTGTATCTGTGTCTCTCGTATGTCTGCTGATATACTTCCCACTTGCTTTGTGGGAGTAGTGGCCTGATTTGAAAATTCTGTGCGGAAACAATTCATTTAAAAAAGCATGTTGATAAAAAACATGCACATGACAACACATAACGACAAAGTGCACAACCATTCGTGCATATTACAAACCAATGCTAGCCTTGATGTTTTGCGACAAAACATTAAGATTTTTCGAGCAAATCTTACACTTTTTAGTGTCTTTACATTGTAAAGACACAAATAGACCTATAAATTGCAAGACAACACACATACCAGATCACACTTCTTAGAATAAAAACCAAATGGCAGCATTCCATTTTGAAACGCAATGACTCCAAAAAGTGTCAAAAAATAAAAATAAGCCCAAAGCTTCACCAAGTCACTCACACACCAAGCTCATATGACCTATGTTCACATTTCTAGAAAGAAAACCAGTAAATCATGTTGTTAATACAAATGTTTGTTGTTTGTTTGTTTGTTGTTGCTGTGTGTCACAGACACAAAAGATGATAAATACTGATATATGGTAATGCAATGTGACAAACTACATTCATATATTCTTTACTCACAAGTGTCCCATGTGATAGATTCATTTTTCCAATCTAGTGCACGTGGTTGATTCATGGATTTTTTAAAACGATAGTCAAGAAAAAAAAACTGAAAATGTTTATGCACGGCAGGGAGAAACGCCCCACCGATTGATTCTTCGTACCTTCTTTAGTCGAAATGGAAACGTTTAAGTGTCCTGGATTTCCAGGGAAGCCAGTCTGAGTCTGGAAGGCACCACCCATACAGTTACTGGCTGCTCCTGTTGCCTGGCAGCAAAACAAGAGGAACAACGACAACAACGACAAAAAACCCAAAACAATGTATTTTAAAGAATGCAGCAACAGGCAAATACAAAACATGTAGCATCCGCTAAATAAAGTTGCTTCCAACACAACTTCAACAAGGCCTGTTACCAAGCTGTTTATTTGCCAACGAGCCAAGACACGTGGATACAGTTGAACAACACATGGAAAACAAAGTCTTCGAGGAACTCATAATATTGACTTTGGCATGGAATCAGAGCCCCGCTCAGAGCTCCATTACCTAGCAATACAATGTCAACAACACGACAGACATGCTATTTACAAAGCTCTTATAATGAGAAAAAACTTGGCTTTATCTTCTCACCCTCAATGAATTCCGAGGAATCTTGGAACAAGGGAGGTTACGGGAAATAGAGGTGAAGACGGAATAAAGGAACCTGGGGTGAACAAAGAGTGTGGGAATGCGGAGAGGATTTTAGTTGGAATGGGCAGAGAAATGTGTGGTGGGCGTGGAGGAAAGGTGCACACGGGAGTGTAATGGTTAGATGCCTCATCATCAGCGTCTGGGCGCCTCCACCTAGTGGTGGACTCCTCTGTCTTTGGCAATATTCACCATTCAATTCAAGCGCTGTTGTGATCTATGATGCTTGAGCAAAGGACCCCTCCCTTCTCTCTCTGAGGTTTCTCTGTTTTCTCTGTGTTTTTATGGTCTAAGTTAGAAGGTGTTGCATCTGTACAGAATGTAACGCCCTTTGAGGGAAGTCAAAGTCAATGTTTGTGAATCTGGGCGATACAAATTAAATTTGATTTGATTTGATTTGATTCATGAAGAGAGGAGAGACAGTAAAATATATTTTTTTAGAGTTACGCTAAAGTTGGAAACTGAAAGACGAGGGTTTGGAAGGCCAGGGAGGAGGCGTGTGGAGCAGAAAAAAATCCAAAATGCTAAATTTGAAATTGCTGTCACAAGTCTGGGTGAGAGCCCACTTTCCAGGGAATGTCAGGATTAGTCAGGCGCGGCGTGGATGACGCTGGGTGTGGAGGTGGCATTTATGAAGTGTCACGTTGACATCCGATATGGATGACTGACGTCCACGATGACTGAAGCGGTTTGAAATTGACCAGCTCACCAAATGTGCAGAAAAGAGGAAAGGGTTGCACAAGAGTTGGCTAGTCAGCAGTGACTTGTCATCACCTCAGAAGCAAATGACCCATGTCCAGACCTCTCGTCCTCTACGATGTCAGCAACAGTTGACTTCCTTGTGGTGAGAGCGAATGCAGTGTGACTAAACCCGTATACATCAAAGAAAAAAAAAAAAAAACCCTTGTGTGGCATTTGGGGTGCGTGAGCCACAGAAGGGGAATCCCTTACTCAGGAAACGCAGGGGTTTGTGTTCCTTCACAGACAAAAAAACAAAACAAAACAAAAAAACTAACAAACACTAGCAAATAACTTGCAGAGAAGGAATCAGTTTAGTGTTTCTGGATGGAGTGTGTACACCGGGAGCTGGCAAAGTGCTCTGCACAATGACACAATCAAACAGAATCCGCCAAAGATAATACTATCTTCCTGCATAATCGATTGGTAACTTGGGAAACAGACTTAGTCACGGGCTTGTATCCTAGCACCTGCATCTATATTGAAAATGGATGGACGTTCACTGTTTCCTTAATCTCTTAAGGAAACAAACAAACGCTTTAGCTGGGAATAAATGTTTTTCTTCATAGTGAGTGTGGCGGTGGAACCGTTTAATCAGAATACATGGGAAAGGGAAGGAGGCGGGACAACCTGCATGAACATGTGCACAACCACCCACTTTAGTCACCGTCGCACCCACACCGATCAGCTATAAAACTGAGGCGCTGGGGGGAGACAGCTCAGCCAAGTCCACTCCATCGAGACGCCAAAACATCCCGCTGCTGAGGTGAGTGATCTCGCTGCACAGTTATTTATGCAGTTCACATATTGATTTTTTTTTTTCTGTTATCTTGTGTTTAATGATGGATAAAAATATATTTATGTACAGAAAGGGCCGAACAATTCCACATCCTTGGATCAATGCAATAGGGAGCTTGTGCAGTTTTAGTTGATTTTGTTATTGCTGACGGCGTCCAAAACTTATTTCTTTTATACTGTATATATATAGTATCAAAGAAACGGCTGCTGTAAGAGTTTTAAATGTCAGCGTAAAAAATTTAAATTTCTTTTATATGTATATATATATATAAATATATATATATATATATATATATATATATCATATATATAGAAGATGAATGAATGATATATATATATATATATATATATATATATATATATATTCATTCATTCATCTTCTATACCCGCTATTCCTATTCAGGGTCACGGGGTCTGCTGAGCCTATCCCAGCTGTCTTAGGGGCGAAGGCAGGGTACACCCTGGATCGCCAGTTCATCGTGGGGCCACATAGAAACAAACAACCATTCACACTCACATGCACACCTACGGACAATTTAGAATATTCAATTGACCTCACATGCATGTTTTTTGGAGTGTGGGAGGAAGCCGGAGAACCCGGAGAGAACCCACGCAGACACGGGAGAACATGCAAACTCCACACAGAAAGGTCACAGGCCCGGGCCCCGGAATCGAACCCACGACCTTCTTGCTGTGAGGCGGCAGCGCTAACCACTGCGCCATATATGTTGCCTATATATATATATATATATATATATATATATATATATATATATATATATATATATATATATATATATATATATATATATATATATATACTATTTTAGTCTAACATTCCATTAGACAGACGGGTTTTCTCATTTGGTTCTGTTTATAAGTTGCTTCCTATTGGTCTAATGTATAACAATCAATGCAGAAGGTCAGTGCAAAAAAAAAAAATCAAAATTAAAAAGCTCTACGAAAAGCCATGCAGCAGAAGCAGCGGATGAGGGCTTTACTGAGATTACAAGCCTTGATAGATTTCCAGCAAACAACCTGATTAGATCTCTGCTGAGCGACTAGCGTTAGCAGTAAGAGCTGAGGGTGAAGGAGTTCAGCAGACAAGCAGCTGCGACTGCAGATTAATGGACGTGCTACAGCTGCATGTTGCTGCGATGGCTTGTTTTGTCAGGCTTTTTAATGACCTCTCCTATCCTTGTTAACATCCTCACTGAAAAACAAAAAACAATCACACTACAAAAAGCAAAAATGGCTTTAAAGGAACACATCTAAAAAAAAAAAACTAAACACTTGCTGACATGGCACCATCTCTGCAGAGATGACGAGAGTACAATGCTGTGGAGGTAAATGAGCATCGTGGAACTGTTAACTGTGGGCAGCATAATACAATTGCAGTAGTGCTGCAGAGCAGTGACTTCTAAACGAAGCTGCATCTTCGTGGAAAAAGGAAGGTTGCAGAGAGCAATCAAATGCCCAAATCTCTTGACAGCCTTGTTCTCGTGCAAAGAATTTCCTGCCTCGCCTGTATCTTTCATTGGTGAACACGCCTCGATTCTATCATTCTTCTCTCAGTTTCACATGTTGCATAACGTGGTTCCGTTGTTGTTTTGTTAGCGTGCCCTGTTTTGTCCAGCGAATGGAAACTTTCCGACTTCTGTCCGTCATCGTGGTGGTGATGAGTCCGCTCGCGTCCACAGGTGAGAGGCTCACTGGGATGAAAGGAGCCGTCTGCTAATGGGTTTGTCTGGGTGGCTGTAATGATGTGATCGTAAATGTGGATGTGAACAATGTTTGCACTCAAAGTGCTGAGTTAGCCCTTCTAAAAAGATGCTGTTGCTGCAAATGAATTGATGGTATTGGGTATATATATGATTATAGAATTACTTTGTTTGTGGTTATTTGGTTTGTTTGGCTGCGTTAAACTTATGGTTATTTTTTCATACCAAATGAACATTTACTTATTATTATTATTGTTATTGTTATTATTATTATTATCATTTCAAATTTCCATCTAAATTTCTATTTGAACTAACAGATTGATATTAAAACATCTGTCATTGTATATGTTATATGTTTATTTTAACGTTTATTTACCTCAAAGAACATCATTTTTTGATTCTGTTATCTCTTCTTTTAATGACAAATACGCCCGTCAATTTTTATGGTCTCACTCTTCGCCTTCTCCTCTTCAACGCAGCTCCGCTCGAACCAGATGAACACCAGTGTATCGACCTTGATGAGGAGCTCAGAAGACTCGTGATAGGGGAACAGTTTTATTTTGTGCCCTACGATATGGGACAAAACCTCTCCAATGATGAGGTGACGTGGTACAGGGACGACTCCTTAACTGAGCCAATCTCCACTGACCAAAACCAGAGAGTTCACTACCGGGGAGGTGCTCTCCTCTTCATGGACCTCAGACCTGAGGACTCTGGAAATTACACAGCTATGTAAGGGCATTCATCCGTGCAAAACGTTTTCATTACTTCTAAAGCGGGTGAAACGTAGAAAAACCCAATGTATAACTTTCAGCCCCAGATTTCTACCCTTCGAGGCACCAGAACCTCCAATCTGGGTCACATTTGTTCACCTTTTTTTCTAGAGAGAACACGCCAGAAGACTGCTACAAACACCACGTGGAAATAAATGTCTTGAAAGCGGCAAACAACACCTTACTCCTGTACGAAGAAATCAAAAACTCGTTCACCAATAAACTGATCCCGTGTCCAGATCCTGCAAAAAACATCTGTTTGACCATGAACGGGACGATGAGCTGGATGAAGGTGCGGTTCCTCTATCCACAGCCATATAGGCATTGAGAAAAAGAATTTAGAATCTTTGTTGTTATTGCATGTTACCATACAGCGACATTATTCCTCCCTCGTGAACACAACTTTTTTTTTTTTTTTTTTTAACATGTCCATCAGCCCACACAAATCTTTTTAAGGGGGAGGAAAAATTGGGAAGGTGATTGCCACCTTCATGTGGACCAGCCATTTTGGGTTTCAATTAAACTAACACTTCCTATTGAATGTGTGACGTGATATTAGACAGGTGGCGCCAAACTCATTTGCTCAGAAAAAAAGCCTTCAGTGCTATTTTATTCCATTGAATTTGTTGTCGTTGTTGTTGTTTTCTAATATGACACTAGAGTGTTTCCATCAAACCTTTGGCATTAGAATTAGCATCATGGAAACTGCATAACTTCAAACAACTTCCTCTAATACACACATTCAACCAAAAACCGTAACAGCTTCTTGATAGTGTTTCCTCAAACTCTAGTACTCTTCTGGTGGTTTTGTTGATCCCTGTTTAACCCAGCTGACACGCAGCTCTGTACTACACAGCTCTTCTTTTGTAGCCTTGTTAGCGTGCATCAAACTTTTTAAAACGTCCTCAAAGAAATGTTTGCTTAAAACTTCTTCAAAGAAGTGTTTGCTCAAAAAGTGACTTCCACTTCTGATAAAACTAACGACAGAAGCCGGTCTTATGACAACCTGTTCAAAAAGGAATTATCTCTGATGTTTTGAAGTACATGTATTTTCAATCAATCAGTCAATCAACTTTTATTTCTAAAGCACTAAATCACATCAAAAGGTATCTGAGAGGTCATTGAACAATCAAAAGAAAAACCAACTGATCTGTGCAAAGCAAGCATGAAGCGACAGTGGCGTTTAAAAACTCCCCAGTTGGAAGAAACCTCAAGCAGACCCCGACTCCGGATTGCGGTCATCTGCTTTGACGGGTACAGAATACTGGA
This sequence comes from Thamnaconus septentrionalis, assembly GCA_009823395.1. NCBI lineage: Eukaryota > Metazoa > Chordata > Actinopteri > Tetraodontiformes > Monacanthidae > Thamnaconus > Thamnaconus septentrionalis. Next base: position 6,539,656 of record CM020514.1, on the reverse strand, counting down.
GAGTTAGAGACACAGTGGCCAGGGAGAGTATTTAAACTTTGTTTAAGCTATTGAAAGAATTATAAAAAGGTATAAAGGGCTGTAATACATACAATACAATGCAATGCAATACAATACAATACAATATGTACATATACAATGTTTTTCATCATTATAACAGTGCATTCATACTCTCCCTCTGTTGTGTTCCGACTGCTGCAGGACTTCAAGCCTCTTCTAGGACAGAGTAAAGGTGACCTTCAAGTTCCTAATGCCACCAAAGACAGTGAGGGCGTCTACACCTGTATTTGTACCTGGAAGTACAATCAACGGCAGTGCACGTCATCTGCCTCCAGGAGGCTTAAACTGCTCGGTGAAATAGCTTCTCATCCTCATCTATGAAACCAATAAAAATATGTACAATTTGATGCAGAATCTGATGTCTAGTCCAACATACATTAATTTTTATTTTTTTTTACTTTGCTTTTAAAGTATTATATCCTTAAATCCTGGAATATTTTGAAAGTACATTAAATAAATTGCAAGTTACTTTAAAAATAAACAAATAAATAAATAAAGTGTGTAAGAGAATGGTAAACAAAGCTCTTGTCTTTGTTCTGCTTTCAGAACGAACTATCCAGTCAGAGCCACAAATCCTCTCACCATCCTCAGAAAGGGTGTTTGTAGATGGTAGGTACCATCCGTGAGATGTTCCTCTGCACCTCATTTTAGTTTCCTTTGCCGCTTTCTTCAATATATCCATCCCACCATCTGTTATCTGTGTTTGATGCTCCTCCACATTTCACAGGCACAAAGTGCGAGAAGTGAAAAACCATGAGGTGGTCGTCTTGTGATCTTGAGTTACAGAGGTGCCTTATTGATTTAATGGCCTGCATTTAAATATGTGTAATTTATTTTCATTCCAAGGACACTTACTTGTCCTTGTTACTTCTTTTTTTTCTGGCATTAATTGAATGCTCAAATGCAGCAGTACACGACCACAACACATCTAGCGTGCTAATTTAGACAGGTTGTAGATGTTTGCACAGTTGCTTTGGACTTACTCAAAACCATTGCACCTTTTTTTCCAACATCTTCATCGTCCACTACTTTAAAAGTAGCTCAAATTTAACCATATGTTGAAGACAACACGGACAACATTTTTCCACCATAAACCAAATGCACACTGCAAACTGTTACTACCTGAAAAATGGGACAAACACTAGGAGCACCTTGGCTTGCTAACTGAGACCAAAACCCCTCCTACGATGTCATCAACATGTTGATTGAAAGCATGAATACAATGGCATGTTTTCTCATTCTCATCTCATCTCATCTCATCTCATCTCATCTCATCTCATCTCATCCTCTCATATTTCTCACTGCGAACTTCATGCACTCAAATTTTTTAGGACAAAAGTAAATGGTAAGAAACTGTAGTGAAGAGGTGAAATCACCAGGTAAGACCGCTGGTTCACGCAGGAGAGTTGAGTCGAGGTTTGCATTCTCAATTCTCATTTATACTCGTTAATACATTATTTACCGTTTACCTGATGGTTTCTGAGGATCTCATATGTCAAAAGTACACGACGATTCCCCTCCAGTTTCTGCATAGGAATGGGATCATACATTGCAGACTTTGGATGTCTCTCATGATTCCTTTCATGCCCAACCTCCTTTTCTCCCCACCAGGTGACAGTGTAAGGCTGAACTGCTCAGTATTCTGTGGGAAAAAACCTTTAAAATGTAAAGCCAACTGGAAGATTAACGGACGTCCTCTCAGCCCGGGACAAGGATACCGTCAAACCCATCAAAAGTGAGCCTATTCCGTTTTGAATTTATTAAGTAAAATATCAAAATCAGGTGTGTACAGCCCACAGTATGAACCCTTTATCCAGGCACATCAGATGGATTGTGTGATGCAGCGTATTATACGCATCTGGGAAAGGCCCGAAAAAGCAAACATGCTACCTGATCTGCCTAATCTTCGCACATCAGCCCCAAACTGTGTTTCTTCATTCACCACGACTGTGCCGGGGCCCCTCTACAGCCCCCATGCTTCATCTGGACAAAGACACATTTGCTGCATTTTTCTGTCTGCGCACGATCAACCGTCCAGGCGTCCAACGTTTTTACCCAGCCAATCACGACAGCCATTCCGTTTCTCTTTGCCAGATACACAGAAAAGGACTTGGGGAACAGCATCGCCACGGCCGTGCTCTCCATCGACAGGGCGTCTGCCGACGACTTACGCTCTGAGTTCACATGCTTCGGAGAGGGTCCTTACCACGTCAAAAATAGAACTGTGACTCTGAAACAAAGGGGTCAGCGCTGGGTAACAGTCGTGTTGTGAATCACTGAGATTTCCTTTGAACCTTTAATCACCTCAATCTTTCTCCGTACTCAGACTCTATTGTTCACCTTAGCATTGGAGTAGTGTGCGCATGGCTGCTACTCACTGCCGCCCTCATGCTGGTCAAGCGCTTGGCCGTGGACCTCGCCCTGTTGTTCAGACCCTGCCTCTCCTTGATAAGTCACAGTCAAGGTACTTTTTTCACATTTTCAAACGTGGCAGTTTTGTCTTCCATGTTGCAATGTGAACCCATCAGTTTTAAATGGAGGATTATGGGAATGTTGCTCACTAGATCAAGAGCTTGTGCGACATGTCCGTGCAAATTCTTTCCATGTACGCGGATGACTCAGTATTTGTAAATTTGACTAGACTAAATGGAGTTTTTGTGTAGGCTTCCATTTGAGTGGACAAACATCACATTTCCCGCAACGTCGGGAGGTGTGAGTCACTCAACTTTTTGTTGAAAGAGGACGACGTCTGAGGTGGTCAACCTCTCGGTTTTCCCCAGATGCGAGGGCATATGACGCCTACGTGGTCTACCAGATGCAACACCTGGACCAGCCCACAGAGGACACTCTTTGTCAGTTCATCACGTCAAGCCTGCCATCCGTCCTCGAGGACAAGTGTGGCTATCGGCTCTTCATCCAAGGGAGGGATGACACACCTGGTGAAGGTCAGCACACGATTTGTTGTTTCAAATCTGGCCAGGGTGAGGAAATAAATCTGGCCATTTCCACAGGAAGCCACAGTCCAACACAGTCCATGCACATTTGGCTAATGCCTGGGATGCGCTCCATCACCCCTCCAACCCCATGTACAGGAGAAGCAGTGACACCAAACTGGTGGATGGGTTGATGGGAGATAAACACCATATTGGATATCTCACCCATTTGCAACTACTTTGCACAACTACTTGGAGATATTTGCGGATCAACGTAACCATTCTGGAGTTTCACAGACAGACATAATGGACACACGCAAACATTTAATAAACACACGCAAATACATACGGGGAGAGAAGAGGAACTGTCTGTGAGAAGTTATGTCAATATAAGATTTGGTCGTGACATGGTGTTCACACATTGGTGTGTTAACGTCACGACTAGATTGCCAAGTATTCCAGACACTCCACATGTGATGTCTGTCTATATTATCCAACCTCACAGACTATATGGAGCTGGTGGAGGGCCGCATGAAGCAGAGCAAGCGGCTGATGGTTATACTCACCCCAACGCCAGAACCGGAGGTGGCCGACAAGAGCCCCGCCTTGGCCCAAACTGAAGCATTGACAGAGTTTGACCTGCAGGTAAGATTTTTAAAAACAGATTTTGTTGTTATTTTGTCGAGCCACGATCTCCCCGATTGCAGAGGGTCGGAAATCGGACCCAGAATCGGGCCAAAAATCCTCCAGCTAAAATCATTCTAACAAGGAGTTGCTCATTGGTGTTTTCATATGTTTGGCAAACCTTTTAGGTTGGGCTCCACCACGTGCTGGTCCAGAGAGAGATGAGTATAATTCTGATCCAGATTGGGGAGATGGGCCCAGATCAATACAAGCACCTCCCTGCTGGTTTCCAGCACCTGATTAAAATGAGCGCCCCCATCAGGTGGCAGGCAGGATCCAGTTGTGCTGCGTTGCGGAACTCGCGCTTCTGGAAGAAAGTGCGGTACCTCATGCCGGCTGTCCCTGCCACTAAATGTAAACAGACAACCAAGGTTCCAGTTGATTGTGAGGGCGTTGGACTACGTGGTGCACCTCCGCACAAAAAGACAGAGCAGCTCTGAGTGTGGCAAAAATTGTCTTTGCAAGTGCAACTATTTTGAAAAGGATGCTAATTTATAGAAAGAAGTAAGTACTTGCTGGCTGGTTCTCATTGTATGCTGTTTTTGTAATAAAATTTGAATTCCATTTACATTCACACAGTCAGATATCAGCCGCATATTTCAAATCTATTAATTGAATGCAAGACGGTGACACGGTGGCGCAGTGGTTAGCGCTGCCGTCTGGGTTCGATTCCGTATTTTTCTGTGTGGAAACACTCTGCATGTGAGGTCAATTGAATATTCTAAATTGTCCGTAGGTGTGCATGTGAGTGTGAATATGCCCTGCGATGATAAAGTGCCCTAATGGGATAGGCTCCAAGACCCTGAATTGGAATAAGTATTGAATGATCCTGTTTTAAATTCATTGTTAATATATTCAACAAAAACATTTTATCTACGGTTCTCACAACATCTCATCAACATATAAGTTGCACTTTTCATACGAAAATGTGGTAATATCAGGACGAAAAGAATGATTTTGTAATGTCCTGCACGAGCACAGCTTGGCTGGTGGGCGGAGACCAATCTTTACAAAGTGCGTCATAAACTCACACACACACACATATGCTCAAGCAGTTTCTACTCACGTGTTAGCTGCTCATTGTGACAACATGTTCTGCCCGCTTCATTGTTTAAAGCTGAGGGATTGTGCCCGGACAAGGTCGATTCGGACTACAGGTAAATTAACAACAAAAACAATAATAATGAGATGTTCACCTCTGGAGTATGTGCTACCACTTTATTATTACTCAGTTCACAAAGACATTTAGCTTTTGGTGGGATGACTACAAGCAGAAATGATTTGGTGGTAACTTGCACATTTATTCAATTATCCAGCACATCTGCAGGAGTTAAAAATAGTCGAAATTGTGTCAAAATTTACTCAACATTACATTATGTTACAACAGTATGCCAAAAAATATTTTTTTCTTTTCACACACAATTGTTTGCGCTTATATGGAAAGCAGATGTCCCGACATGCAACACAATTAGGTGTTCGGCTTATTTGAATTACATAACAACCTCAGAATTTGTTTTTCCAAAAACAATTCTGAGGAACTTCAGATGTGAAATCAGCTCAAAAAAAAAGCACAGTGTGGAACAGCTATCTCATTCCCGATCAATAACAAATAGTGTTTTTATGATGCGGACAAGTCATGGATCAAGTCATGTCATCGTTGAAAGCTTACACAACACACACTGTGTTTGATAAGGTGTTGCAGGGAATCCCCGAATCATTGTTGTAGATGCAATGTTGCAACATCAGTTTTTAGCAGGAAGCTATTCTGAAAACCTTTTTTTTTTTTTTTTTTTTTTAGCTGGAGGCGTCAAACATTCCATTTTGATTTTTTTTAATTTTCTAATCCAGCCAGGTTGCTTCACTAATGTCTGGGATGAAAAATTAGGATCGGAAAGCAGGCGTAGTGAAGGACCTTTTCCTGTTTGGCACCGTGCAGCTCCATCCATATGTCCCCATGTGACCTTTTACACACTTTGTGGGCTGCTGTGAGCTCCAGACTGAGCCACCCCCAGATTGAACGTGTGTCTGTCTATAATTACATGTATATGTGTGTGTGTGTGTGTGTGTGTGTGTGTGCATGTGTCAGCAAAAGCAGCGGCACGGCACACTCCCGTCATAAAGGAGAGGGGGTTGTCGGGGCTGAAGGGGGCCGGCTGATGTTTGGCCCGGCAGCTGGGAGCTGCTCTGCACTTTTGTTTCCCTCTGACCCTCCATGACCCGGCACTCGCCCCAGTGTAGTGTCACACACACACACACACACACACACACACACACACACACACACACACACACACACACACACATGCACCTGCACACAGTCAGACACATGGCTGCACATAAGCTCGGACCTAAATATGTATGTTAATGTGGGAGGGCATGGATTTGATGTTGCTGGCCGAGTGAACTTCTCCTAAACAGAGTTGTTTTTTTTCTCTCCAGAGGTCGGCAGGATCGCTCGTTTCCCAGTTTCTCAGTGTGTCTTTGTTTCAGAGGTGCTTGTCAACGTCTAAACGCCTTTACGTTAAAGCAGACAGAACAGCTCATTGGGTTAGACTGCAGACTGTGGTGCGGGAGACCTGGGTTTGATTTCTGCTTGAGCAACTGAAACCTTTACCCAAGATTGTATTCCCATCTATGTGTGCTTGAGGTTCTTGTACACCCCTGCAGTCCTCTAATAAGAGAAGTGGGTAGCTTAGTGGGTTAAACCACTGACTGTCGTCAATGTGGGAAACCCAGGTTTGCTTCCTGTTCCTGTGTGTTTGGGGCTCATGTGGGACGTTACATTTTTTGGCACCCCCAAAAAATAAAGAGACAGTGTATAGTATAACTCAGCGTCTGGGATTCTTTGGACTCCGAAGGGTTCACAACTAACTCTGTTTGTACACTTTCCTCTCATTTCATTATAAACTCTCATAAAAAAAACTCTCACCTCAAATCGCCTAGAAAGGCTTGTATACACAATTTGTGTATACAAATTGTTCAGTATGTGTATACATAGATATACAAATTGTTAATTGTGTTTATATATGTGTATGTATATATATATGTATATATATATATATATATATATATATACACATATATACATATGTATATAACCTAATGGGTGTCAAGTCTACAGAGAGACAAAGGAGAATCCCTTTCTTTTTATTGTAAATGTTCAAAACATTTCTACCTTACTGAGCTTTTTTTTGTCTCGTCACTGACAACACGGCCAATCACCCCAACAGATCTTATTTTTTTTGTCATGTTGCTTCAAATCTGCTTCTATTTAAGCAACTACTGCTTGCTGAAACTTAAATCAAATGAAGGTATTTTTTTCTTCTATTAATATTTAAAATCCTTGTGACATTTGACACATTTAAACGGCGACTGCAGACAATGCCTGTTACTCGGGCCGATGGAATCGGTTGTCAGGGAATTTTTCTTGTCGCATGCCTTTCTTTTGAAAGTTCCAACTGTAAAGATGCGGAGTGGCTGGTTTGGCTGTTTTATTGCTCTTAATTATGTGGTAAATCTCAGCAATGTGTCTTTGCTTTGTGTCGCCGCTGTATCACTCCATCTCCATTACACTAAACGCGAGCCTGCGTGAACAGCAGGTGGTGTGTGTGTGTGTGTGCGCGCGTGTGTGTTAGTTTGGACTGCCTCTCTACCTCCTTAAGTGACCCACGGGGCACTGGGCCTAAGGCCATCCTTTTGTCACTTCAAAGTCCTCAGTGACCCTCCGTGCCCCTCCCCGCCCCCCCAACGTCTCTCTCTCTCTCTCTCTCTCTTTCACACACACACACACACACACACACACTGGAGAGGCGATAGAAAAGCATGCTTCTCACAATGACATAATTCTGTGCTAACTGTGCCTGCACATGCTCTCACCTATGAGGATGGAAACCAAACAAACAAGACCACATGGTGCGTGTGTGTGTGTGTGTTTGTGTGTGTGTGTTGAGACGATGACACCAGCTGGACTGGTTTTGGTTCCTCAGCCTGACTCCAGCCCTCAGGCCTTGTTAAAGACTAATCCCTGCTTCCTGGATGTGTGTCCAGCAGCCAGAGAAGATAAAGATGGAGGAGCCTCTGTTTCCTTGGTTGGAACGCATCCATCCGTCTGTCTGTCAGTCTGTCTGTCTGCTTGTCAGTCTATATTCAACGAAGGCTCCCCGTGTCTTCCCTTTTAGATTTTTAGAGCTGAGACATTTTAGTCGTGAGCTATATTTTTTTCTAATATTGCTAAAGTGTAACTGGAGTTCTTTTAAGTGCAGGTGTTTGGTGGTTCTCCAGATTTTGAGTCACTGCAAACATGAAAAGAACATTTGAGGCAGCCTGGTAGCGGCATCCATCACTACGAAATAGAAATTGCATTGTGGTTGTTGTGTGAATCAGAGAGATTTTTTTCATTTTGTACCATTGATGGGGAGAAGTGAAAGAACAACGGAAATATAAAATGACAAATGCATGACACAAAATCCCCCACTGGCTTATTTCACAGGAGTCGGCTTTCCCCCCCCCCACAAATTCTGAACTAACTGTCGCCTTGAGAGAATCCAGCACCGAATGTTTTTTACGTTAAAATTGTAGGAAATAGTTTCATTGACTCTGGATGCTCTTGCTTCTTTTATCATCTTTAAGAGGAACAGGAAAAAGAATGCAGGAACTCACGCATTAACAAATTTAACCAATGCTCAAAAATACAATCTCATATATTGACTGTCAATCAACACATAGTGCAGTATAATTACATTTTTTGACTCAGTTGACCTGACCTGGTTAAGGTTCTTTTTTGGTGTAAATACGCTACGCAGGTCAAATTGCTCAGACTCGGGACGCTTTAAACTACAACGGCACTGCGCAGCTAAGTGCTGTGCTGCGGTGCGTTCAAGAGCAATCTCAGGAAGGTGCAGGCTGGTGGTGGGGAGGAGGACACCTGTTCATCCTCTGACCAGGAAGCAGATGGTCCACATGGCTCCCGCTCCCCAAGGAGAAAACCTGTCAGCTGAGCCCCAATTAAGGAGTCACTGCCAGTCAGAGAGGAGCAGGCAGAGTGGAGTTAGGGCGGGGGTGGGGCTTAGAAAGCAGAATGGAATCTCATGATAAAATGACTGTAATGTGACCTAATTGGATTCTGGGATTGTGCCATTGTTACCGGGCGGCTTGTTAAAACATTAGGTTCTTTCGTCTTCAGGCTGCATCGATCCAAACAGCACAATTGTAACAATTGACGTTCTACAAAACTATTCTTTGTTCTATTATTATACAACGTCACACACACATGCGTGGGCGCGCGTGCACACACACACACACACACACACACACACACACACACACGTTATATAATAATTGTGTGGTAAATATCTGTTAATCAAAGAGTTAGGGGCTATTATGTCAAATTAAAACTGAGTCCTATCTCGCGTGAGTGGAGATGAGCGAAACAATGTATGCAGTATGACACGCTGCTCATGTCACTTAAACTTTTTAGTCTACTACTCATTAAAACGCTATTTTAGAAGTGCAGCAACATTTGTTTTCCACCGTGCGTTCGTAAAATAGGGATTGAAATGAGGCGGCATTCTTAACAGTTCAAAGTAATTTACAGCAGGGTGCATCGTACCGCTTTTCTTTTCACTTTGCGACCACGAAATGACAGGCATATTTGATCAGGCTAAAGTTCTCACACTGGCCTCCTGTCTGAGGCCTAAATCTTCATAGCAAGTCAGAGTTATGAATAATGGCAAAAAGATGCAAAATGTCTTGATGTGCTCACATGTTAAGATAAACAGACTAACAGACTAAGTTATCGTCACAAGAGGCACTGTGCAAACAGCATACTCAGATATTTCAAGAGGACAATTAAAAAGGAGTGGAATCCTGCTTTGACTGCTCTTGACATAGAAATAACTGTTCCATGCGGTCTCTGCAGTGGACACAGTTGGTACGCTAGCCCAGAACAGGTTCTGTCAGCTGTACTCGTCTAAATAGACATATGAGATGTTGATGGTAGTTAACACAAACAAATGTCCAAGGCTTTGATCGAATTACTGATGTGCGTTTGGACTAAACAGGAACTGCTGCCAGAGGCTTAGCATGTATTTGACAGTGTTTGACTAGACGCATGGGGGTTTGTCTGTTTCCTCTTTACAGATGGGGATGTGTTGAGATGATTTGTGTGTTATCCAGAGGCCTCCAAAGTTCAGGAGCTTAATTTTGCCCAAATCAAAGACACGGTTCCTTCTTCTGTACATAATCGTTATTTCAGTTGAGTAAAAATATCCTGGTTGAGTTCAGTTGAGTCAGAACACGATTGGCCATTTCCTCTTTGCTTCAAGATTTAGCTTCCATTCTGACTTTCCTACGCATTTTTGCCCGCCGTGCGTTGGATAAATGTGTCGCTCCCTTCTTGACAGGTTGCTTTGGCATGTATTCACTCTCCCCTCGCTAATCCCCTCTGTTGAAAGGTAAATCACATTCTGTTCTGCTGGCACCGCTGAGGAAAATAATAAACTTCCTCCTTTCTGAAGGTATAAAGGTCCGGGAGCTGGAACTGTTTAAGTCCAGCCTGACAGGCAGCCAGCCTTTGTTTGTGACCTCCTCTGAGTCCAGAAGAAAAACCCCTCCCGATAATCTGAGGCCTTTTGAAAAGGTTGCCGCCATTTTGTGAGGGCCGCCGCGCAGACAATAAAATCCGTCCGTCGCTTTTTCCCCTTTTTCTCCGCTCCAACTTCTTGGCATTGCTTCCTGTTAGCACGGGGCGGGGGCGGCTTTCTTCCCCTTACCCACCTGCTAATAACCTTAACACCTACTTTAGGAGCGCGCGCTACTTTTAATGGGATTCTTCACATTGTCTGAGTCAAGCCAAACCCCCAAAGCAGTGAAACAAAGAGTTGGAAAATAGCAGGCGTCACCAGCAGGCCAGGTGTTCCACAGGGCTCACTTCTTGGGTTGTTGGGTTTTTTTTTTTTTGTGAATTGCTTTTTTCCCCCCCTCATGTGTCTGTAAATGTGTGTGTGTGTTGTGTGTATGTTTGTGTGTGTGTGTGTGTGTGTGTGCAGCTGTCCACTAAGAGTCCTCTTTTGTGTCCCCCTCGAACCTCCACACCCAACCCCCCCATTGTCAACTCATGCCTTGTCCTCCATTCAGCCACTAGATGAGCTGGTGTGTGCGTGGGGTGTGTGCGTGTGTGAGTTTCTGCTGGGGGTGTTGAAGTGGGTGGGGATATCCTAGCTTATCTTGGTGTCTCTTTTCATTGGTGGATAAGTGGGTGATGTTGTGTATACAGAGCGTGCTGTGGTGGAGACATTAAAGCATGACTCTTCGCATTTGTGGTCCAACTTCTGCATTGGTGTCGGTCAGCGTCAGCATCGGGAAGGTGATGGTAGATGCCTTCCGCTCCATCTGTAAGTCACACTGCTGGACCTGCAGCCACAAAGGAGAACTTGGAGACTGAGAATTTTGAGCTTTAAATTTTTAAAAGCCGGGAACGCGCTTTTTTTGGATTTGATCACTTTCCATCGGATTCTAAGATTTTTGTAAATGATTCAAAATTATATTATAACATATGCTTAGTTTATTACAACACCATTGCTGGGAAATTCCACATGAAGTTCTCTGACCTTTATGCATGGTTGCTGGGATGATTTTTGGTAGCTTCTGAGGACGACGACTTCTTGGAGTTTTTGCTTTTTCTCCACTCGGCTGCCCGGAACTTTGTGGTAAGTGTCTCAATCATTTCTCACGCTTGTGTTTTTGACTTTGGCTTTTGAAATTGGAAAGTTCTGACAGTCATGCATCATATGCTTTTCATTATCGTTTCTGTCACACCTTCAGTCATTAACTCTTCCTAATTTCCTAATGCATAATGCACAAAAATTCACATGTTTGGATTCAATTCATTAAACGTTATTTTTCCGAAAGGAACTTGGTTCACGCTTAAAAGTGGCAGTGCAGAGACATCACTGGCGCATTTACAAATCCATTCATACAGAAACATTCATAGGTCAGCTTACTCATACCATAAATAGGCTTAAAAAAAAGAAAGACAGACGATGTCTTTGGAGAATGTATTGGTGAAACAAGGGACACAGTATTTTCTTTTTTAATGTAATCATGCAAATCCAGCAAAAGTCTTTCACCCAGAATCAAAGAGTTTTGCTGATTTGATTTTGGGACATATGGTTCACAATACAAAGTTACACACTGTTCATAAAAAAAAAGAAGACATTAATTGGCTTTTTCAACCTGTACGGGGTTTTCTCGGGGTTTCCCTTGGGCACTACTGTTTCACACATGTAATTTCAGTTTCAGTGGTGGAGTGGAACGAATGATCAAGCACAAAAATTTTCCTTGTCTGCCTCCTGAGTTTAGTCACTCACGCAGAAGTGGGACCAGACACACCCGAGCGAGAGCCGGCACAAAGTCAGAGGTGAAAGTGAGTGCCAGCCTGGCCCCCCTCCCCCTTTTACCCCACGTAACCCAAAAGGTCACATGACAGACAGTGCTGATATGTATGACTGAGGATGAATCTGGACACCACCAGTTGCAAGACAGAAGCTGGGGGAGGATGCTATCAGGGAGGTCCCCTGTGGCTTCAAGAGGCATCTGTTGTCCCCGCTGTCACAACCCCCCACCTTTCCAGCCGGCTACTGGTGCGGCAGCCTGGCTCTCTGCCAGCAAATGGCAAGCATGCGGCAGCCCAGAGGGACTTGGTCAGGGTCCGGCCTCGGGGGAGCTCATCCCTCTGTGACGCATGCACCGATCTGCAGAGCAGAGGCAGCGCAGGCAGCCTGGGTCACCGAGGTGGTGGTGGGGGGGTTGCAGCATCTGCTCCAGAAGCTAGTCGTCTCCATTCAAACACATGCACACATATATGCATTTTTTTTTTTTTTTCGTAGATGGATTATTCTTTTCATGTAGATTTTGTACTGCAATCCCTAGAGAATGTGTGAGAAAAACTCCTATCAGCCTGGGTCCTAAAACTGGCTCTTAGTGATTAGAGTTTTATTTATTGCTACTGCTGTGCAGGCGATTATTCAGCTTCTGATTGTATGATGATATGTCCCAATGCAACTTACATATTTAAACATTTTGTTAGATTAGTGAAGAATTGAATTTTGAAATACAAAAATAGGTTGTGGATAAATACAAAAGGATGATAAATGATTGTATCAGCAGATTAGACCAAAGGTCCCTTTATCTGTTTTATTACATTATGTGTGTGTGTATATATATATATATATATATATATATATATATATATATATATATATATATATATATATATATATATATATATATATATATATATATATATAATTTAATAAACAGATGCTCAATAAACAGATAGACATATATGCTTTAATATGCTGATACAAAAAACCAAAGCGGTCTTACATTTTGCCTATTTTTTTAAATGACTGTAATAGTTGTACTGGCCATAAAACGTTATTGTCCCCCCATAAGATTATGTTTGAAGTGAAAATAACCACAAAACTCTAAAAACATCAAATTAAAAAAGGAAACGTGAGGTGCACAATTAAAGAGACACACGTTAAAACGACATCAAATTAAAAGCTGGGAGGTTAAGAATGCGTAATAGAGACACAATAAAATAGAAAAGTGCAGGTATGATCTCGCACATGCAAAAGAAAAAAAAAAAGACAAGTGTGTGCTGGTGTGTGGCAGCAGTTAAGAAAGTTAAGAAATTTAAAATGATATCTTGTGGTGATTCGTTTTGTAATCACTCGTGTGCACTGTGCACTGTTGCCATTGGTACAGTCTACGGTAATGATGGACTTCCTTTATACTAACAAAAAAAGAATTGTTCCTTTGACGTTGATGACATTTCACTTTTGCCCAAGACATTTGCTCGCGTACAGTGTGTTATTACCGGGCACACAGGCAGGCAGCACCTGTGTCTCTGTGTCTGTGATGCTGATTCACACTTGCTGTGTCACTGTCACCTCTGCTGACTCCTCACACCGACCGTCTGGCAACCTGTGACCGGGCACACGGGTGCGAGTGCTAGGCTTTGAGATGACAAAAAGCCTGTGTGCGTGTGTGTGTGTGTGCTGGTGGAGGTGAACGGGTTTAGAAAGCCCCAGCCTCCGTCTGTGCATGCTGCCGAGGCTGCGAGAACAATGCTCGCGTCACAGTGGGACAGATTGGGTGGCAGCTGCATTGTTAAAGGACGGCAAGCCAGACACACTTCTTTCTTCCTCCCCCGCCCCCTCTCTCTCTCTCTCTCTCTCTCTCTCTCTCTCTCACACACACACACACACACACACACACACACACACACAGAGCAGAGCGGACAAAAACACACTCAATCTTTCCCTTTGTGCCCCTTTTATTGTCGGTGGACTAAATTATTCCAGCTCTCTTGTGGCATTCACTATGATGCAGTTGCTTGAATGGCAGGCCCCCCTTTTTTTTTTTTTTTTTTGGAGGGGGTGTACTGGGAGAGTGCCTGACATCTAAGAGATTCTCCACGAGAGGCGATTTGGAAAATATTAGCACATGTGAACACCTGTAATGTATTGTTTTAAATTAGCAAACCAGCAGACTTGAGTGTGGGGAATTTATGAATGCTTTTGGGGAAATGATCAAAAAGTACATAAAATATGGTAAACACAGTATGCATAGAAATGCTTACGTTAAAAAAGGCGACTTTTGTAAAAACACTGATTTTACCTTCTCACCATCTCACTTCATAATAACTTGAGAACTAACTATTAACTGTAATTAGTTAAATTAGTGGCTGTTTTTTTTTAAATAAAATAAAAAATAAAGTTGAGTATTGCTCATATGCTTCTGACAAGCAATCCTTTGTTTAAATACTGAAAAAATACAAAAATCAAAAAAAAAAAAACAACCAAGAAGACGGCATAAGTAAGAAGTCATTCATCTTGTGGTTTTAGAGGTTGTTGGATTTTCACAAGGCTTCCGTCAACAGCAGCATTATTTACTTCTCAAAACAAAAAACAGAACTTCCACATTATCCCGTGCAAACATGCACTCTCTGATTTTTTTTTTTTTTTTAATAAAAAAAAAAAACATCTGAAATTAGATCTGGCCTTCCTAGCAGAGATTTTAAAAGGTTTTTGTTAACTGTTTTGGAGTAGCTCTATCTCTTGGAAGTTCCCTTGAAGGGTATTTCCACCTATAAACAAACTGTGCTATGTTGATGCTATATGAGTAAACAGGTTTCAAAGTGAGGTGCTGTGTGTGTGTGTGTGTGTGTGTTTTCAAACACAGGCTAAATTACAACCTCTGCCAAAATACTGATCTCTGACTTCATCCTAATATAATCTTCCATTTATATCCATCATTATCTGCATCAAAACATAGGGTTCTATTAAAGATTGTTTGTAGAATTTTTTTTATCATTAAAAAAATCATGAATAGGTCAAGGAGTTTTTTTTTTTTTTTAAAACAAAAACATCTCCCAAGTAATCTTTCTTCATTTTTCACAGTTTTCCTTCCCAAACTGGTTAAACTGCTTTGAAGTTGTTTGTCTGATTATCATTAAAACATTTTTTACATTTTGTTGATCATCTAGCTCTGTATTAAATAATGCAGGATTATTATCCATCATAATGACTGCAAAGAAACACACACACACACACACACACACACACAAAAAAAAACAGAAATATAAACATTTTTATCTAGTGGTTTAGAGATTGTCATTTGATTAAGTCTAGTATTTTGCCTTTGGTCCTGGTCCTTCTAGTGCCTCTCAAATGAAAGAGCTCATCGCTGCTCGAATGCAAATCAGTAACAGCACAAATGGGAGGTGACAGTTTTCAACTTTCCCTTTTAATTCTTTAGTCGATCTGGTCTGCTCTGTCGTATGTTGGTTTGTTCTTGCTCAATTAAAAGAAGACACAGTTGGAGCACTAGAATCAACATTTTTGTGCGGAAATCATTTTGTGAAAATTGAGAACAAACTGAGGTGAGGAAAAAAAATGTCCACAGGAATTTAACCAGTCAATCCTGTTGTCTCTCCTCAGCATTATAACCGGGACTGCCAGCTTTGCTGTTCACTATCGGCAGGAACAGTGGGATCCAACAGGTGCCCAGCAGGACACGCAGGACCTGGAGCTGCATGTATGAGACGGCTTCATGGGCGTGAAGGACTATGTGGAGGATGGAACGGGCCACACCCTCAGCCTGCCGCTGGACCTGGACTACCTCCATGTGGATGGCGCTGAACGGCAAGCAAACCTGCACTCTGCGGCGGGTGCCGGGAGCGTACAGGTCTTACAGGGTCCAGGTTCAGCGTCGAGCAACAGCACCCATTCGGGCAGCAGTAGTTGCAGTAACCTCTTCGAGGAGAGTGCTGTTTCTGAGGGCGAGGAAGAACGCCTTCAACATGGGTCTGGCTCTGAGAGTCAAAACCCTCAGGAGGGAAAGAGAGCCCAACTCTTCCTCCAAGAGTCCTCAGTCAGTGGGGACCTGGCGCAAATTATATCCCAGGGAGATCCCTCACAAGAGGCAACACCGCCACCCACTGACCCAGACAGTGACTACCGTACCAAGGTGGATTTTGCCCGCAAGCTGGGGTACTCGGAAGAGCTGGTGGTGTTGGTAATGAGGAAACTGGGGCCAGATGCACTCACCAATGACATCCTGGGAGAGCTGGTCAAACTGGGAACCAAAGCCGAGACAGAGCAGCACGGGAGTTTGCCTACCTCCCAGTCCTCTTCCTCATCATCCTCGCTGGCCTGCTCCTCCTCCTCTTCTTTGTCTTCAAGTTCCTCGTCGGATTCCTGTCGGCCACTGTACCAGTTGCAGCTAAAGGACATAGAAAATCTTCGTCCCATCGTGGTGGATGGCAGCAATGTAGCAATGAGGTAAGGGGTTTTGTGGGAGTATTCACACTACAATTTGGTAAAAAGCAAAGCCTGCACAACCTGCACCAAAACTTGGTGAAACGTCAAGAAAATCTCTTTTTTCATTTTAATCCAAAACAATGAATGCAAATAAAGCCATTTAGAAGACAATATGGTTTTCCATCTTTGTTGAATGTGAGTCTGTCTACTCTTTCAGCCATGGAAATAAGGAGGCGTTCTCCTGCCAAGGCATCCAGTTGGCTGTTGATTGGTTCTTGGAGCGGGGCCATCGTGACATCACTGTTTTTGTTCCAGCCTGGAGAAAGGAGCAGTCAAGACCTGATGCCCTCATAACAGGCAAGAGCCTTTGCTTTGTTTTTAGTCCAGTATTTAAGATAATGTGCCACGAAGACTACATATTGAACCTTTCTTCATTTCTATACATCTATGGACATTTTCAGACCAAGAGATCCTGCGTAGACTGGAGAAAGACAAGATCCTGGTTTTCACTCCATCACGCCGTGTTCAGGGACGCCGGGTAGTTTGCTATGATGACCGCTTCATTGTAAAACTTGCCTATGATTCAGATGGCATCATTGTATCAAACGACAACTACCGTGACCTGGCCAATGAAAAGCCAGAGTGGAAGAAATTTATTGATGAGCGCCTGCTGATGTACTCCTTTGTAAATGACAAGTAAGCTCCCTCGGTCAAATAGGAATGAAAACCTTAAAGTGTACACAAACAAATTGTAACTGTTAACTGTATGTTAAGGTTCATGCCACCAGATGACCCACTGGGACGTCATGGACCAAGCCTGGAGAACTTCCTAAGAAAGAGGCCAATTGTTCCTGAACACAGAAAGCAACCCTGTCCTTATGGTAAGGACAAATAAATAAATAAATTACAATACTTAACTCTGAAAATAGTTCCAAATATAATTTAAGATATATTTTTTTTAAATATTTAATATTTATTGTTTAACAATTTTCAGTCCATATACATTGACAAAGCTTCCACATATTAGAAGGCTCAATTCAAGAAGAGTAATTTTCAAATTTGTTATCTTCATTCAGCAAAGAAATGTACATATGGACACAAGTGCAAGTTCTACCATCCTGAGAGGGGAAGTCACCCACAGCGTGCTGTGGCAGATGAACTCCGTGCCAGTGCCAAAATTTCATCAAGAGCCTCCAAAAATCTGCTAGAAGATGCACTGATGATGAAGTGCCAAAGTTCTGGTCGACCCGATGGACTTCTTGAGTCTGATCAAATTTGGGAAACTCCAAAGAAAGAGCCAAACCTTGGTCCTCAAAACCCTTTCAATGACCTTCTGGAGGACAGGCTTCGTAGTCAGTCCAAAGTAGAAGGACGCAGAGGAAGTAGCAGCAGCAGTAGCAGTAGCTGCAGCAGCAGCATTGTTGGGCATCTACGTTCAGGTGGACCCCCTTCAACTGGAAGTCTGGACCAATGGGAACATTTTGGAGGAAGTAGTGGCCGAAGCTCAAGGGTTTCTGGAGCCTTTGTGCCAGCTTTGGGTGACACTCCCCATCGATGTGAGTCTCCAGACCTGGGCTACACTTGTTCACTTGCGAAGGCCTACTCTAGCCTTAGTCTGGTAGTACCACAGAGTCCAGATCACTTCTTCCCAGCAGATCTGCGAGCCGGGTCACAGCTGTCAGACTGCAGTAGTGAAGGCAGTGTCAGCTCAGACTCCTTCTCCCCTGATCCATCTTTAGACGACGTCCCCAAATGCCATCATCACCACCACCACTATCCTCACCACCACCGCTGCTCTGTCCAGTATGCTTCTTCTGCAACCCTTGTTCCACCTGGACTCGGTCAGCATTCTCCTCTTCACAATCCCATTCCTCAAACACTGCGGAGAACACGCAACTTTGGCTCCAATGACTGTCCATCATCTGGTACCCCTGACCCATCTCCACGAGCCTTCAAAAACCCTTTAGCCTACAGCACACCTCAGCCCCTGAATCTAACCAGTTTTTCAGGGGATTTCCAAACTTTCCCACACCGGCCACCCCAAGCATCAGCCACTTACTCACTCCCTCAGAGTTCTCCATTACGCAGCAGTGGGATGGGATCGTCTTGGCAAGATGGTGTCTTACAGGACTCTCAAATGCACAAGGGGTCACCACTTAGTTTGAGGAGAAACCACCACTACCTTAATCCACAACCACACCACCAGATGAATTGGGAACCCCACTACCAGCGGTCTCCTAAGCCTTACTATGACCTTTTAACTTTACAGAACCATCCTGATGCCAATGAAAAGGTTTGGCCCTCTCCTTTGGGCAGGCAACCTCATTTTTCACCTCGTGGCCTTTCAGCATCAAGCCCTTCACCACTTCCACAGCTTTCCCTCTCATCTGTCACCCACAGAAGCCACATAGCCTCAAGGCCAAGGCATCAGGAGCCACCAACATTGGGTCAATACCATGAATTAAGGGAGGGGATATTTGTCAATTTGAGTCGCATCTTCTCTCCCGATCTGGTGAGGACAGTGATGACCAGAAATCCTCATGTGATGGATGCTGAACAGCTTGCTGCAGCAATTTTGATTGAGAAATCACAACACGGATCCTGAAAAATGAAGCTGTTCATCAAGATTCCAAATTGTTTTGAACTGTACTCATGTCCGCAAGTTGTCACACCTCTGGATGGGCATTCTGATGACCAAAAGCACAAGAAAAGCTTTTAGAGCTGCCAGTGGTCTATTTTAATTGCAGTAAGTTGTAGCAAGAAATTATCTTAGTTTAAATATTGTATTTTTGATGAAGAGAGATTCCTGAATGATATATCTGTATAGGGGAAAAAATGCCTGCTATTTTAGCACTTAAGCTCATTGAAGGCTTGGCTCTGTTGTGGAAGTCTGACGACTCCTCTAGCAAGACACCGGTGCTCTTATAGAAGTATAAATGGTGACACTGGTGTATATTTTAAATTTATTTATTTATTTCTTTTTAAGTTAAATACATATTTTAAATTTTATTTTGGCACTTTTTAATTTTTTTAACAACAATTTTGGGTTATTTTTTTTATTTTGGGCAATCATGTGAAATTATTGATCGAGCAAAAAACAACAACAAAAAAACACCTAAAACCTGAATGAGACACTTCTTTTTTTAAATCCTTCATCAGAGGGAAAATGTAAACAAATATAATCAACAGTTTCTCTCTCTGTCCATCCATGTCATGCTGCCCAAATTAACTCTACAGCTCTCACTCTGCACTCTCAGCCCATAGAGCAGATGCTGTGGTGGGAGTTTGCAGATCCACCCTAGCACCACAAACAAGGAAATGAAACTCTGCACTCACAAAAGCAGACAACAAAAACTCCATTAGAAAACCCCGAGCTTTTGCTGTTTACACTTGATGAAGTTTATTTCCTCTACTAGCATAATACTCTTGCCTGCAACCTACTTTTCATCTCAGTTTAATGCATTATCTTCTGTGGATTTGAATTGAGGCAGACTCCTTTGAGCCACATTGTCCCACCCAGGCTGTCAAACACATGGTTGCCAGAAAGATTAATGCAAAATCAAAACTTTTATGGTTTAATTTTTTTCTAAATTAATTTAATTTAATATATGTGTTAATTTATTATCTTCTGATATGTGTGAATGTGAATGTGGTGAATGAGACCATAAGTAGGAAAACGGGGAGCGTTTCAGTCCCTTACACAGGGTATAACTTTACCTAACTTTCCTTCTGTTCAAGGCAAAAAATAAGAGACCTGTTTTGCAGCTAAATGGGAGGAATCTAACTTTTGATTTTATTTTTTTTTCTGGAATGAACATTTATATTAGTAATATCAAAATCAACAGCAGTGATATAGCACAGACAAAAAAAAAAATCTGTTTTGGCCAAAACTGGACAATAATAAACCACTTGTCAGGATGCTTTTAAAGAGCAGCTTTCATACATTAAATATTGATATTTTAACAAATATTGCTAAAATAAATCTGAAAATCTAAAAACCTTTATTCACTGAAATTATTTTATTGGTTTTCACGTAGTCAAAATTTGGAAACAGGTTCCGTATCAGCTGGAGTTCAGCATTCATGATGATCTCAACTTTCCCCTACAGTTTTTTTCTTTTTTCTTTGTATTTCTCAGGAGTATTTTATTTAAAGTTGTGTCCTCCTCATGTAAATCACTTTCAAATACAATTTCCTCATTTTGAAAACCCCCATTAATGGGATCGTAGTTGAAAAGCGCGGAAGTGTTTGAGAAGTTATTACTTTTGCCTGAGTAGCGCAATACCTCTCGGTCAGATGACAACTCTGTTTGTTGATACAAATTGTATCCTGTAGACTGATAAAAAAAAAAAAAAAGATAGTTGTTTTATGTCAACATATGTAAAGCAAGAAATATTTTGAGTTAAATATTATGAGTATTTGTGGCAAACTTTGTCTCAGTTGGGACTCTGCCTTTATTTATATATGGAGCTTTTCTTACAGCTTCCTTTTTTCAAGAGCAAAACAGAGAGAAAAACACAATTCAAAACATTTTTTTTTTGTTGTACCAGTTGATGCAGTTAAGCAAAATTAGAAAATATATATAACAACATGGGGGACTGTAACGTATGTGCTGGTGATTAATTTCAGGCATAAAATTGTGATGAGTCGTGTTCTTACAAAATGCTCGACTGTGAGCAACAAAAGTCTTCTTCTCATGCGTGACGGCTTTTTCCCCAAGCTCGAAATCGTTTAGGACAGTGTTACCACAAAAGAAAAAGCTTCCACTTTTTTCCACTTCAGTACTGTATTATAACATAAAATTGGTAGTCTCAGGAACGTTGTTATTTTTCCCATAATTCACCCTGCCTGTCCAGCTGGCACTATGTGCAAGTGTTTACCACAGGGTTTAAGCGAAACAAACCTCTAAATATATCGCTTTAATGTTCCTTTCAAAAGAAGAAAATATTTACTGTATAAAGGCGTAAATGTATTTTTTTAATATCTATTTTTCTTGTGCTTCAGATTTTCTGACAAGAATGGTTCATGGTTAACACCACCGTTGCTTCATGAGATGAATGGTTCTGATTTTAAATTGTGGATAGATTGTCCACAAACAAGTTGTTTACAGAAGAAACCTCTCTGTTGTTTAGCAAATTGACTTTCCATTTATTTATTTATTTTTTTTTTTTTTTAGCAAACAAGACATTTTTAGTCTTGCCACCTGTTGTCTGATAGGGAAGTAATGCAAAAATGTTACGTGTTTTCCTATTTACAACCCATGTCCACCTCAAAAAGCTTTAATGTGGCTTTGTTTGCGCTACGGAAACAGCTTTTGTTTGTGCTTTCGATGCTTTCGAAACTCTCTGATCAGTGCTGGTGTTAATAAGCCAAAAAAATAGAAAAATAAATAAAAACAGGTTTCACTGCAAGGTTTCACTGCAAACCAAAACGCAATGTACAAAACTATTATGACTTAATGGGTACTAATGGAATCAACATATTTTTGGTGCAGTATTCACGAGCATCGCTTTAAACCTTGACTCCATTAGACCAAATGTGAAATTAACTTAAAAAACAAAAACAAAAACAAACGCTATTTCTACCTAACTTTTTGTTTGTAAAAAAGCAAAAACACCACAATAGGATAGCTCACTTAAGAACTTTGCACCAAATTGACACCCAAGACTTTGAATCCCAATTGCGTTTTGTCTTCTGACAGTGTGCAAAACTGAGCAATAAAAGTATTTTAAAGCTTTACTGTGTTGTGTCTGATTCCTTTATTTGTGTGTTTCTCTACCTGCTTGAACAGGCAGAGAGCTCCTCGCAGCACAAGGGAAATGCCTGACCAAAATGTACTGCCTTAGCTAGCTAGGATCACTAGCTGGCAGCTACTTATGTTAGCTAGCAAGGTAGCGACCGTACGCGAGATTTTATTTCCCTTGGAGGTTTTTGGGATAACCTCGCCCCGAACTCACCCGAACTCACTTCACTGGTCGCTGCAAATTCTCTCACTTCTATCTCGAGTGCGCCACCTTTAGTGGCTGAGCTTCTGCAGGATCATCTTATCCGTGCTATCCGTGCGATCGGCAACAGTTCACTTTAAACAATATGTAGCGTCTGTGGATAACAAAAGCACAGCTCAAGACCTATTTTGTAACTCCTGTTTTGAAATTTCAGTGCTGTTATTCATATCCGCACTGTCTTGAGTGTTATATATATATCCTTATAGTGAAGTTTTAAATGTATTTATTTTTTTGATGTTTTTACTTTTCATTTCTGCTTTGTTAATCATTTGTACTTTTCCCCCAGTTATACTCTATAAAGCACTTTGAGCTGCATTTCATGTAATGAAAGGTGCTACACAAATAGTAGTAGTAGTAGTAATAGATTTCCTAGGCTACATGTGTTGTCTTTTATGTGTAATCCAAAACATCCAAAAGTTGACTTTCAGAGTCTCCGCTTCCTGTCTGCTTGCAGTATTGACAACTTGCTATTATGGCAAAGCTGGCAATGTGGCAGGTGTTAATCATCAATCTATATGATGTACTATAAAAGAATACTAGGCTATTCATTTTACCTCGGTGACCGAAGGTGGCGCATGTAGCTCACTCCATGTGAAATCAGCAAGCAAAAAGAAGAGACGTTGCAGGGACCAAGGGAAAAATATGTGTGTGTGTGTGTGTGTGTATAAATATATATATATACACACACAACAAATATATGTTCAGTGTGAATTCACGCAGTGCAATTTGCAATGCTCCGGAAATCGTCTCAAAGGACCCTTGAGACCATCATGTAGTTCACAAGTTGGAAATATAAATTCATTCTTTATTGTGGGGCAAAATAGATATTTTGAACAGAAGTCGCAATAATTAAGGGATGCCCATCCAGATGATAAGTTAGCGAAAGCAACAGTAACAGATCAACGACAAGGACAGCCAAACTAAACAGGCTACAACGAGTTTATAACAACACAGAATGACAAAAAAAAGAACTCTAGAGAGAAAGGGAATGAGACAAATAAGGCGTTCTTTTAAACAAATTATTTTTCAACCGGTGACAAGTCAGATATTAAAGCTTCATCGACAAACGCAGCGGCATCATTAACAAGCCATGGGCGGCCATTTCACTTTCTCACGTAAAAGCATGGCCACAAGTATTTCTGTCCGTTCTCTCTTTCGTCTAGCGGCCCGTTTTGATTTATTCTGTTGTTTTTCAGTTATCTTGCATGCACCTTGCAAAACTGTCAGGACTGTTGAAAGTCATGGACTTTGTCCACGCTTGACAGAATGTTGCTTGGTAATCCTTTCTTTACAAAATATTACAAGACCTGATGTTGTTGCTGTTTTTTGTTTTTTTTTTTTTTTAGGAGGGGATGGGGTGGGCGGAGCTAAAAAACAAACAAACACCAGCATATAGCAGGATGATTGGCCAAACGCTGCTAGGCTTTGGCGAGGCTGAAGCTATGGAGCCCGTTAGTCGCTCTTTCTCCTGGACAGAAACCCAAAAAAAAAAAGCAACAATGAGTTCCAGGGGGCGGTGGCAAGGTTCGGGCTTGGTAGAGAGAGCGAGGCGTTGGCATGGTGACGACACTAATAATCGTCTTGTCTCGTCGTCGCGTCCACCCTCCGTCCGGGTTCACATGGACTCAAATTCGTCGATGCGCTGCTTGGTGTTGCCCTGGCGGATCTGCCGCAGGGTTTTGTACTTGTCTCGTCCCGCCTTGACGTTCTCGGCGTGCAGCATGTCGTTCGGCGTCTTCTTGGTGTCGTCGCGAGCTTCGGCCAACTCCGAGCTCAGGGCCTGGACGGGCGAAATGAGTTGGTGAGTTTGATTTTGTCAGTCTAGTCAAGCTTTTAAAGGTTCAGCGTGTAATAGTTGGAGATTTTGAAGAAGGAAACAGCGACATCAAGTGGTTACATTTTAGACCGCAGCGTCTTTCACCCTCACTCCCCCTCCTGAGCTTGCCAGTGAACTACAGAGGCCTGCACACAAATACCTGGATACCACGTCCACCTTCTTCTTCTTCGTTGGTTTAATTGAAGACACAAACAGTCACTCTAATTACGAAATGCTCTCATAGGGGCTGAATTGTCCACACGAGGCTTCCTGAGAAACATGGTAGAGCAAGATGGCAGCTAACTAGGAGCAAGACCCTTCATCTATGTATATTCTTATATATATATATGAGAACCGTTCTAATGGTAGAAAATCAATGTACTTTTATTGTACTGCAATTATTCACGTTTATTAATGTATTTATGGGCAGTATATTAAGCTTTAACCAATATAAAAATCATAAATCAAGCCAAATATAAGGCATCCTTTAAGCAATCAGACTTTGGGTTT
Organism: Thamnaconus septentrionalis; assembly: GCA_009823395.1. Taxonomy (NCBI): domain Eukaryota; kingdom Metazoa; phylum Chordata; class Actinopteri; order Tetraodontiformes; family Monacanthidae; genus Thamnaconus; species Thamnaconus septentrionalis. The sequence continues at coordinate 6,514,822 of CM020514.1, read as the reverse complement.
GGTTAAATTCAGACAAGCTTTGGTTGTATCAAGGTAAATTTACATCAATTAAATGTTTTCCGACAATATTCTGTATCTCGCGCCCGTCATTTCCAAGTCTGCTCTAACTTCCTTTTACTTGCTCAAAGGAGACCCTGGACACGGTTCGCCCACTGAGACCTCATCAGCTTTGTCCCCTCCCAAACATGCGGAGGTCCGAACGAAGGGTCAGTTTTAGCAGGAAGTGAACCCCCAGCCAGCTGGCAGAGGGCTAAATGTGCAGCGTTGTGGGGAATTCTGGGTGATCAGACGCACAAAGCTGAACCCCTGGAGTCACGGATGAAAATAATCTGAAATGATTATAATGTACATTCCTTTTAATTGCAGGTTTTCTTTAATCTAAGTAAATTATTTACTGTGACGATAAAAATTTTCTTATGTGATTTTGCTAAAATGTCCTTTATTTATTTCAGATTTATTTTCTTGGTTATCCAGCTTCAAGAGGCTGATCTTATGTCTTTCTGTGAATTTTACGTGAAGGGCTTCTGATTTTAATGCAGCTCTCACATTATTAATTGATTACATGTTTGTTTTTAACTCTTTTTTTTGTCAAATCAACAAAATAAACAATGATCGTAAAACAGCAAGCCCTGTAATTGGAGTCAACGTGAGCCGCCCAAGGGAATCCCACCATTTATTAAGCAGAGAGCAATGCTTCCTTCCAGGGGGGCGATGTTGAGATTTGTGCTCTAAAGCAGGAGGACCAGATTCACATTTCACACCTGACTGAAATAAAACCTGCGGTAACGAGGTGCAGGTGCAGCGCCAGGTGTGAGAAATGTGAGAGCTGATTGGCTGACCAACAACAGGTGTGTGTATCACCGTCGGCGAGGGCCACACCTGCGCCTCAAAGAACACACACACACACACACACACACACACACACACACACACACACACACACACACACACACACACACACCCCTGCCCAGCCCTGCCCAGCCCTGCCCCTCCCCTCCTCACCTGCAGCTGCTGCTTGACGCGCTCGTTCTTCTGCGCCTCGGTGACGCGCTCCTCCTCGCTGCGCTGGCTCAGGACGCCCTCGCTCAGCAGCTCGGCGCTCGCCTCGGCGCTCGTCTCGTCCTGCTCGTCGTGCTCGGGCGGCGCCGGCGCCGTCATGGCCGTCTTCAGCTCCTCCTTGGTCTTTTCCAGGTCATCCTGAGCCGCGATGGCCTGAAATCCAGTCCAAGCGAGACGATCAGGTGCGTCCGGACACGCTGACGGCCAACTGTGCATAACTGCTGTTGCACTGCTTTGGGATTATTGTTATCTTTTTTAGTTCACAATCTTCATATTTTACTTTTTGTGTCTTTTAGTCAGAACACAGCAATACATGCCTTGTAATAAACTCAATGAATAAGTATCAGATTAACTGGAGCACTAAAAACTGACTCTGACAAAGCATTCTAAAATAACAGCACCCTCTAGTGGTGCTGTTAAGACTTAGTTTGCAAGCAGGTGAATAGATGTAGATGGATATAAAATGTCTGCCTTTCCTTAAAGATTTTCCTTATTTTCAAGTGGATGGATGAGGGTGGCTTGTTGAAGGAAACCTTTCAATAGACTGACTCGGGTTGCCAGATGCTGCTGGAGGGTGAGAAGGGTGTTCAATGATGCCGTGGACTCGTGGTCCCACTTACTTTATGTTGCCACTCGCTCGCCTCGTCCTCCTTTTTCCTCTTGGCCTCCTCCAGCAAACTGATCTTGGCCGTGAACTCTGCCAGCTCGGCGGCCTGCGGGCAGAAACGGACGATCAGGACGGCAAACCTTTCCGGCGCCGACCTCTCACATCCCCACAGTGCGTGCGACCGACGTACCAGTTGCTCCTGGGTCTTCATCTGGTCGAACGCCTGCTGCTCCAGCGCCGCCCTGGCCTCCTCCGCCGCCTGCTTGTCCTTCTCCAGCCGCTCCGCCTCCTCCTGGGCCCGCTTCCTCTCCTGCTGCAGCTCCAAGGCCTTGCGCGTCTGCTCCTCCAGCTCTGCGCGCACAAACGCCGAGCGAAGCGCCGGACGTTTTAGAAAAAGTCTCTTTCCTCTGTATTTGTGCGCGTTCCAATCAGGAAATTGTGAACATCGGCACGGGCAAGTCGGAGACGCAGCGCGAGGGAGATATTCTGGCAGGTGTTTCACAGAACTTTGCTATATTCCAGTTTAAGCGTCATTTCTCCGGCTGATCACTTCTTATTACATTTATAAGGATTCCTTTGCTTTATGACTGTCAGCGTCCATCCTTTCCCTCTGCTCACAACTGCAGCTCTGCATATCTTTGCCCTCTTAAAATAAAGGTCTGAGTCATGTTTTAATGTTTTTCAAAGAGAGAAAACTGAAAAAAATTAACCACTTCTAAGATATTGGTTTGTCATTTTACACAGAAATGTTCTGGCAGAAATTATATCGCCGTCGCAAATTATTTCTGAAACAGTTCGCACATAATTCACGTTCTTGACGAAGGTCAGGGGTAGGTCACATGATCTGTTCAACTGAGGATGCAAACTGATCATCCAGCAGATTATTCAGGACTTCCTCAGACTTGTAGGTATCGTTAACCGCCTCACCTTTCTGAGCTCTCTGCGTCTGCTCCTCGATCATCTTCAGCCTCTCCATCAGCTCCTCCTTCTCGCGCTCTATCCGCTCCTTCTCCTTCTCCGCCAGCTCGCGCTTCTTCTTCTCGTTCTCCAGCTGCGCCCTGCACAGATCACAGGCGGTCATCGGCCGAACGCGGCGGCGGCGGCGGGCAGCGAACCCCGGACGCGACGCGACGCACCTCTCCATCTGCTTGTGCTGCTTCTCCTCGCGGGCCTGGGCCTTCATCTGCTGCACCTCGATGGTGTCGGGCTTCCTCCTCCTCATGTACAGCTCGTGGTTGCCCATGCACAGCGCCAGGATGCGCTTGTTGATCCGCAACCGCGGGGCGTAGAAGACAAAGTCCTGCGAGGCCAACGACAGGGAGGCGACTTTGAGAAAAAAGCGCAAAGTTGTTTGTCGTCAGGCGGGGCCGCGGCGGCCGCACTCACCGGAGCCTTCTTGTCGATGGGCTTGATGACAAACTTCTTGTCGTTGAAGGAGATGTTTCTGATCTCGCTCCAGGGGAAGCCGATCTTTGGCGACAACCTGGGAGACAGGACAAGGAAGCGAGATTATTTCAAAGGGATAGAAAAAAGTGCTTTCAAGGTTCCTGATCCTCAGTAAAGTCACTCTGGGTTTCTAGTAGTTTCATCTAGTATTTATTTTTCTCTTTTTTTCTGTTTACAGAACTGAGAGGTGCCCTGATATTACCCGTCCAGTTAAATGTGCTTGTTGTCATGACTTGTGCTATAATTGTGCTATATTGTTTGTGTATGAATGCGGATTTAGCGACAAAAGAATTGCCTTTAGTGGGACCAATAAAGTTGTCTGAATTTGAATCATTCGCTGTACCTTTTGCAAGCACTAGAGGGCACTGTGGGCAAAAGAAAATAAGTATGGAGAGAGATAAAAGGACTTCATTGTTTCACTAACAAGGAATGCTACAGAAAAAATACTACTTGTATGAGCCAAGGCTTTAAGAAGGATTAAATCAGTAGCTGAAACATGCAACTCATAAATTGCCGGCTAAACACTTCTTACTATCTTCAATGTCCAACAGTCCACCTATTTGTAGATATTTTTTTTCACAGATAGAGGAGCAGCCTAACACTATTTCTTGTCCAAAAACGTCTTGATGGATCTCTAGAAAACTGCATATTTAGCCCTCTGTTTAGCAGCGTCGTCTTTGAAGTGGGAGAACCACTGGTAGAAAACTTTGTGATTCGTTCCTCTGAATTGAGTTGCAGCTCAGACACGCTGTCGGCGGCTCTTGGAAGCGAAAGCCGGATAATGTGCGCGAGAGGCTGTTGCTGCTGTGGTCATCGATCGTAACTTCTTGTGGCGCTTTCTTCCTCTTTGTGAGCAGTTTAGATGAAGTGTCGCTCGTGAAAGTCGGCAATAAAGTGCATTGCGGTTTTTGGTTGATTATCTCGAGGAAAGCATTCAGTTAAAGTCGGAAGCTAGTTAGCCTGCCTGCTGCGCGCCGCTTACTTGTCCTCGTGCTCGTATATGTTGAGGCCCAGGGCGTCAACGCCGAGCCACAGCTCTGTGCCCTTCTTGTTTTTGATTTCAAAGTAGTTCACGCCGTACATCTCCAGGTCCTGTGCGATCTTGAGGTACTCCATCATGGCGTCCTCCCTGCACAAACACACAGAGGAGGAGCTCCATTTGGTCTCTTTGAGGTCACATCAACAACGTATGCGCCGGATTTATTTCACAAATCCATTGAAAATCATGAACAACCCCTGGTGGGTAACTTCATATTCTTCCTAAAAATAAGAAGACAAAAAATACAGGGAACACAATCAGATTTCATCACACAGACCCCACTGATGATTGTGACAACTTTATTGAAACTGTTCCTGACAGGAGGAATCTTGTTTTGAAGAGGTTTTCTAGATCTTTAGTTTTCTGGATCTGCAAGCTGACCAATAAAGCAGCTTTGCAAGGTCGCTATACTATGCAGACTTTGGTTCCAGATGATGTCACCAGTGCAACATGTCAGGGGGGGTTTTGTTTCAGCGTTGCAAAGGGTGAAGATGAATCACCCACCTTAATTTATCTGAACCCAGATCTCAGGGTAGAGCCTTTGTAACAAGAAACAGCTGTCATCATCCATTACACAATAATTACACTTGGTTAAGTGAGGTGATTGCAAGGTGACGTCCAGACACCTTTATGTGGTAAAGCACTTCTCTCACAAACACACACACACACACACACACACACTTGTACACACCTGAGCATGCTTCTGTGTTCCTCGTGCCAGGTCTGTATTCTGTCTTCCCACTGCTCCTTTGTCAGCTTGTGCTGCTCCAGAACTCTAGGGGGCGCAAAGGAAAAAGTTACATGGCTGCAACTGCTGGAGAGACAAATGTAAACGCAGTTCAATGCTGACCAACACAAATCAAGGATTTTATGCAATTCTATCAAGTGCCGCTCCTGCTTAAATAATAATAAATAAATAAATAAATAAATAAATAATACATTCTATTTATAAAGCACTTTTCTTTACAAAATCTCAAAGTGCTACCGATAAAAACACACACACACACACAGGCACGGACATGTATGCATTCACCCGTGCAGATTCCCACAGTTGCTTGGCTGATTCCGCTCCTCGCACTGCAGCCTATCAAACGGTGCCTTTGACCGGAAGCCGAGGGACTTTGCAGCAAGTAGGCTGCTGCTAATAATAGCCCTATAATAGCGATTGTAATCGCTGAATAAAACACGTTCCATTAACATTGCGCAGTACTGCGATTTTAAATTTAGCCACCAGGGGGCAGCAAGTCGCAGTCTACCGCATTAAAACCCTGTGTGACGCTCCACAGTGGCAATAACCTTTGTTTTGGAGCCACAGCACATTTCCACATGGCACACGGCCATAATGAGTACTTTTTCTTATCCAAAAAGTCACGGTCCAGGTATCATGTAGTTGAATGTGTATTTTTTGCAGGTACCTTTGTGGCAGGAGGCGGTCAGAGGCCAGGTAGCCCGGCTTGTGCACGTCTTTGTTGAAGTCGGCGTACTTGGCCTGGACAGCGTAGGAGCCCAAGAGGACGGCCGTCTCCGGGGGACAGTAGTTCTCATCGTTAAGAATGGCCTCCTTCACCTGCATGCACACACACACAAACACACACACACATGCCGTTTTCCCACATTGTATGACTAGTATAACGATGCATGATTGCATCATGGCGCAACTCTGCACCTGCAGGAAGAAGAGCTTCTGCGTGATCTCCTGGATGAGCTCCTCGGAAACTTCCTCCGGGAAGAACTTTGCTCTGAACTTGAACTGCAGTGGATTCTCCTTCTTCACGTCCTGCTGGGTGACCTGGAAAGAAACACATAAATAAAAACATGAGTCTAATATTTTCTGGGGGGCAGACATATAAATAAATCAGCAAGAAATCAGAGCTCTTAAAATGTGTTAAAGGATAAACATTTCTGTCTCCTGCTGTGAAGTGGGTTCGAGCTTCCACCAAAGAGAATCTTTAAGGCTGTATAAGCAGCACCACCGTGCGCAGTCTTTCAAGGATTGATGCCGAGGAAATAAAACTGGGGACAGTGAAGTCCGGACGGTGGTGTTTTTCAGTCCCCTCACCTTCTTGTTGAGTTTGAGCCACGTGATGTAGCCCTTACTGTCAGTGTACTGCAGGCCGAAGAACCACACCTCCCTCAGACCCACCGTCTTCACCACCTGCAATCGCACAGTAGTGTGTGGTCAGTTTACAGCAACAACAGCAAAACAAAACAAAACAATCATGATAACATCAGGAACATTCTGGATGATTTTTACCTGAAAAGAAATAGATAGAAGTTACATTTAGCAGAGTGATGTTACAATGTTTTGTACTTAATAGCTGCAGTGCACTGTGCAACATTTCCAAGGCAGATTTCATTATCGTGCATTCTAGTTGGACAGTTAATATCTGCCGAGTCTGCAGGTACCATGTACTGACACTTTGTTGCGGCCTTCCATGTGCACGGACGGGGACAAAAACAAGGCTGTGCATCTGTTGTCGCTAAACTGGAAGCGGCAGTTCCAGAATGTTGAATCGTTCTAGCCAGCGCGCACTTGGTCCAAGCAAAACAAAGGGGAGGTCACTAGCATGATAGTAGCTACGTTTCCATTCCAGTTTTTCGCAAAGAAGCAATATTTCTAAAATTTCGAAAAGGTACAATTGCGATTTGCAGGTGTTTCCATTGAATGGTGTGAAGCGCATAAGCCGTAATTCTCGCGCGAGTTTTACGAGAATAACGTTTTTTTGTTTACGTTTGTTTGCTGTCAAGAATGGTTGTTATATTTTTCTCTTTGATTACTTGTAAAAAAATATTATGTTTCCTCCTCCATCCAAACATAACGCTCCATTTTCACTTGAAGTGAACTGGTCACGTGACCCCGTACGTCGCGTCCGGTGACGCGTAAATGTGAGATGGACCAGTTTTTTATTGCGATATTTAGGTTTTGTGCAATTCTAGGGGTAACGGAAATGCAGCTAGAGACACACGTTGTTGTTGTAAAATGGGTGTAAAGCAAATTTTGGAACAACTTGGAACCCATAAATGTCCGGTCAAGGGACCGATAGCATCAACAACACGACTGCACGCCACCTTCTGTTAAAAATAAAAAGTGCATTTTTGCTGCACCATCATTAGCTAACTGCAGCGTTTTCATGAATCATCATTACAGGAGGCAGACAAGTTCATTGTGATGAATTTGTTGGAGATAGAATGAAGATTTATTACATGGCAAAATGGGAATCTATTTATTTTACCGCATTCTTATTCTTCTAATACTGTAGAGCACGAAGACTAGTTATTTCACTCTTACAATGAATAATATTTCAGGAAAAACACTGACTTCGGTCCAGTTTCACATTTTGCTTTAACCTACCTTCCCACTCCATAATAACCATAGTGGTTTTATCATCCGGTCCAAACAACAGGAGAAAAGGGAGACTCTTTCTTTCTCTTAATGGGATGTATGCAATCAATACTACAGCAATTCCAGCTGTATAATTGACTCCAGACAGAGGAGCTCACATGCTCGCGCAAATAAGTGCAGATTCCAGAAGTGGCGGAGGAACGTGGAGGAGATTCAAGGAGATGTCGCAAAACATCTTCTGAAGTTTTAGGAGGAGACGGAGGGGGGAGGGAAGTCGGCCAACATGAAAGGGTCACCAAAGTACAGCCGAGTGGCAGCGACATGAAACGCGCGTGGTTCTTCAAAGTGCTGGTGTTCAGAGGCAGGCGATGTTTTGGAGTTTAGCCTGATGAAAAAGCTCTTCTGTCAAAGCGAACGCCTTTTATCACCGCTCCTTCCCTTTGTGTGTGCGCGCCTCAGCTAGATTGAGGTTGTTTATTTTGTGGCCTTTAAAAAAAAAGAAATAGATTTTTATCAATGGAGCCCTCGCTTCATTCGCACGTGAATCCGCAGCGTTTAATTATGAAAACAGCTTTGAGGGGCTGAAGCTGCCACTAGAGTGACTCACTGTGAGAGATGGAGGAAGCCACACGGCCTCGGACTTGACTAATGTGTTCCAAATATGAGAAAAATAGATCCCGACTGTATCGTCATCGTTCGTCTGGAACGATGGAGTTTTCTTCACTGTCAAAGTGAAGTGTGTTTGTTTGGCACTTTTGGAAGAGAAGCTCGACGGCCGTGTCCGAATTCTTGCAGATCCGACCTGAGAAGCTCCGATCTGTGGCGAGTTTACAGCGGAGCGCGATCGTGAGAGAGCACGAAAGAGGCTGGAGGCGTACGGCCAGGATTCTGTCAAAAACAGGAAGCTGCTGCCGGCTAGTAAAGAATAGTGGTTGCACTGTGGAGATGGTGCAATCTGGGCAGTTAAAGCAGAGGTTTCTTTCTTCACTGAGAGGAGGGCAAAAACTACCACCAAAAGTTTCCCCCTCCACTTCTGACTGGCTTCAAAGTGTAGCACTGTGGCGTATACAGACTACCTCAGTGCCGCGATGAATACACGGGCAGAACTGGAAATACTGGGAATACTGGTTCTCATCGTCAGACTGGGTGAATCACAAATGAAACAACTGATACAATAATATCAAAATATCATCATATAATAATTAATATATAAAAAATTAATCATTTTATATATAAACATATTTTATATATAAATTAATAATACATATGTAATACCACCCATTACCACAGGGTGGCGACACACTTTGATCAAGACTCAATGCACTTGATGCCAATAACATTTCACAGCATAACACCACAACGATAGCATCATTGCATTGGGTAAGTGATGAGAATCCCAGTGAGTCAGAATGAAACTTAAGCTACAAGACTCACTGCAGCCTCCGCCATCATCCAAATGCTCGATTTGTTGTTTACACATATGTTTAACACATAAAGCAACACAAGCACTGCTTAGAGGGACGCTGAAGAAATCTGATTGGCCAGATTTGAACGTGTCTGTCTAATCAGCATCAAGTTTATGTTGAAGAACCATCCCATCCCCCTTTACCAACTGCTTTTGTGAGCTCTTTTCCACATGGATACGTGATTTAAATCCGACAGATTAGGGAAATATGCCATCTGGCCAGTTATAAGCTACGTTAGCTACATTAGCTACATCGACGGGCACGTTGAGGGTAAACATGGTCGGGGTTCAGCGATCCCACAAAATTCTAAACTACACATTAGTTGAGTTTCCACAAAACCTTTTGCTGCGCATTTTGAGAATTGCGTCGGAAAATTGACAGCAACAGCAAATTTTGGAAAGACGTTTTTAGAGTAAACTAACGCAGCTGGTTTTGTTTACGTTCTTCTATCTATCTTGTTCTGGTTATTCTTTAGCTACAACAAATAACTTGAATCATTTAATTCTGACCTTTATGAATTTGTCTTTGAAAATTCCGTACAAACTCAACTATTTCACCTTCCCCCGGCCTCCCCGTCTCTATTTCGACGTGGAAAACAACGGGCGAGCGGCTAAACGATCTCGGCTCTCTGGTCTCTCCACGTCAGCCTCACAAAACAACGGCACAAAGCTGAAAGCCGCCCTTTCACATCGCAGGCACACATTCACACAGAGCCACAATAACACTCACGCACTGTCTCACCGCCGCTCCCACTTCAGACAAAGAACACTGCGCCACAGCTTCGCACCAAAACCAGTGCCAGCCCAGAGCTGCTCCGCCGTTCGCACGCGTTCGCTGTCGTTTCTCGCTCGTTGTGCCGAACAAAGTGCGATTCTTCCGGCAAGATCGCCGAGTTCAATTTTTACTCTCACCTGGTCAAACAGCTGCTTCCCTGTCGTGTTGGGCTGGATGGCAAACTCCAGCTCGGCGTCCATGGTGGTGACGCGCACGTTGATCTGCAAGACATGAGAGAAACTTATTGAGCGGATGGATTCATGATGACAGAAATCACACTCCAAGTTAGGGATGTTAACAATTAATCGACTATCGATTAATTGTCGATTAAGAATTTAATCGATTAAATTACGTTTGTCGCAACTATTTGAACATTTTTTTAATATCTTTCTAACAGTGTAGTGGCACAAAAGAGCAATTCACCTGTAGATACTGTGATGGTCATAAAATAACTAGAACAAGTTACTTTTAAACAAAAAAATTGAATTGTGACCCATTAGAAGTCAACTTAAATGCAGAGAGGATAGATATTTAGGGTGTTTTTACTGTTCTCTAATGTAATAATGGGTCACATTGGACCCTCAACATTATTTAAGGGTTAAATAATGAGTTCCTTTCACATTTTTCATTGTGAAATTTCATTGTGAAAATCTGGAAAAATCACCGCCAATCAATTAATTGTTAATCGATCAATAAGGTCAATCAACTAACGAAACAAATAAAAATCCATCATAAAAACTACAACTCTACATACTGGAAACATGAGTTTTGATGATTTCAATGAAAAATTCACAAATTCACACAACAGTGACATAATGTCATGGATGCACGGCATAGAATATGAATGCCCATGGGAATTTCTTTCACTCCTGACAAGTTACTGAAACAAAGGATAAATGAAAGGATACAAAAAGAGTATCAAGGACCGTCACCTTGTTAAGAGAACGCTATATTAGCAATGAGCATGGAAACACTGGGCACTTGGATGTGCATTCAAAAGTTTAGAGGTCAGGTTAGAGAGCATTCGACCAAGTTATTGTCAGTAGTGTATGTCAGCTCTTTCATCGCCCTAATTTCACTGTTTGTAATTGTTTTCTCATGCACCAAAAAAACAAAACAAATGTTGCTGCTGTACTAAGTGGCTGATTTGAGGATTGACAGCTGAGCCCTGCAGGCCCTGCAAAGGTGAAGCATGTGTCATCATTTATTAATAGCGGTGACCGCGTCTAAAAATATTTTCCCCGTCACTTTTGTGAAAAGCCAGCGCGTGGAGGGGCAAGCATTTGTCTCAGTGTTGCAAATATTTAGTACATTAAAAAAAATATATTTCAACGCTGATGAGATTGTGTGGAAGGACAGAAAGTGTGAATGAATTAAAAATGATACAGTGTCGCAAAAAGAAGCCGGGAGCTGAGAACAAGAGAATCCTGTGAACTAGTGACCCCTGTGTTGGTGGGACGTCCTGTTCTTGCGCACACACACACACACACACACACACACACACACACACACACACACACACAGTTTGGTGTTACAGCCAGTGTCCATGTAAGGCTGCCACTCCTTCTGCCAGGAAGCAGCGCAGAAGAAGGTTCCTTTTTACTTCCCAGTAGCACAGTCCTGACCACACACACACACACACACACACACACACAAGTACAGTGGACCTTAAACTCTTTTTTAAACACACACAAGCGAGCACGCACATAAACACACACTCACACACTTGCACTCTCTAGTTTCTTGAGGTGAGGAAAACCAATTTGGAGGTCCATTCACGCTTCTCCTACTCCACTTACTCACTTTGACGAGACCTCTATACGCCAGCGGAGCATAAAGGGTGATGGATCTGCATGCGCCTATGGCAACTCTATGGCAGTATTGTAGTAACCAAGCTGGGGGAAAAAAGCCACATTCCCTGCTCTTCCTACACCTCCTTTCTGATACTATCAGACTGCAATGACTACATAGAGACTCTGTGGTCACTGTCAGAGCATTGAGTATCAATATCATCACATCCTTATTGAGATCATAATCCAAATACAAACGCTTTCACAGTGTGGATCCAGGCGGCAGGGGGTAGTTTTGCTCTAACTGCCTCTTTCCTGTATTGATCCTAAATTAAGGCCAACATTGCAGCAGACAGCAGCATTAGTTTTGATATTTTATTGTCAAAACAAAATCACACATAAATATCACACAGTTTCACTTAAAAATAGAAAAAATAAGGACAAAAAAACGAAGTTGTTTACTACAAGAGAAAAAGTCAGTGTTAATCAAAGCATCTCAAATTTGGCATCTGGAAAATTTTTATTGTGCTGCCACATCAAAGCTCGCTGCCATTGTCTGCCGTGAAACTTGACATTTTCATGAACTGCGTTGTTTGAATGCTCCAGCGCTGACTGGCGCTGTCCCTGAATAACCTCCGTTGGCAGAAAGAGTGGAGAGAAACGGCAACAATAGAACTCGGCTCTGCCTGCTGTGTGTGTGTGTGTGTGTGTGTGTGTGTGTGTGTGTGTGTGTGTGTGTGTGTGTGAGACTGAAAACGCCTGAGGGTCAACAGAGTGCATGAATCGGAAGAAAGCCTCAGTCAGAAAATAACGACTATGGACATCTCTGCTGACCTGAGAGAACACACACACACACACACACACACACACACACACACACACACACACACACACACACACACACACACACAGTCAATTTCTGCTCAAATTTTCTCTGATAAAAGTAACCATGTGCGGTTATTATTAAAATAATCCTGGTCTCTTTCAGTGAGCACCACCTGGGGAAACTTGGAGCTGCTGGACTGTTGTGCATTGATGGCTGTTTGCGTAGAAGAAGGTGGGGGAGGAGGAAGAGGAGCGAGTGTTTGTGCAGTAGACGCTGGGAAAACAACCATATGGTGCAATTTTCAATGTGCAACATGCGTGCATGCAAGTGCACCAAAGTGACACAGACAGCTGTACCGACGAGCGCAGCCAATATGTTGCCTTCACGTGCATATTTGTATGCATGCGCGCACAAAATCTGCATTTTACACTGACAAGTTTCCCACTGATCAGGTGTCCGAGGCTATGCAATTGTGGCCGGTGGCAAAAGTTTCCGAGCCTTAGAGCGACTAAAGGAAGGATTTAGTTGGGAATCCGGACAAAGTCGGGGATGGTGCGACGGGACACGTCTGAGGTTCAGTTTCCACCTCTAATGCAACATTTCCTTCGCCTTCATTGGAACCTAAACGAGCTGGGTGGGGGTGCTGTCACCAACCTGGGTGAGGACTATGTGCCCTTTCTGACATCACACAGGGCTAATTTCCACAGCGAAGTGTTTTAGCGCACATTTTCTAAAAGGTGGAGCAAGTAGAAGATGTGGAACATGGAATGTTATCATTCCCGGGGAGTTCCCCGGTTAAAAAACAACAGCAACAGTGTTTAGTTAGCGTGAAATGGGACCTTTGAATTGCTACTTGCAGCATTTATTAGGAATTTAAGATGTAAAACATGGATAGGTACTGTGCTAATGGTAGTAGTGATAATACGCTGTAATTTTTCACCTACACTATAGACAGCAAGAATTCAAGTGGTTGTGTGTGTGTGAGAGAGAGGAAAAAAAAAGAGAGAGAGAGAGAGAGACAGAGAGAGATAGCCTGTTTTCAGCTGATAGGACAAAAAGCAACAGATAAAAATTAACTGTCAGACCCCAACTGTCAAGAGTGCTGAACCCTCAACCCTGCTGTGCTTTCAACAAAAGAATAACTGCAAATGCAAATTATATGAATAATTTATTAGTCGTTAGTTGACTGACCTTATTGATCGATTAACGATTAATTGATAAGCGGCGATTTTTCGCAGAACCTAAATTTCACAATGAAAAATGTGTAAGGAGCACATTATTTAACCTTAAATAATATTGAGGGTCCAATGTGACCCATTTTTACATTAGAGAACAGGATAAGCACCCTGAACATTTATCCTCTGACTTTCAGTTGACTTCTAATGGGTCACATTCAACTTTTTTTTTTTTTTAAAAAGTTGTTTAAAAGTAACTTGTTCTAGGTATAATATAACCATCAGTGTCTACAGGTGAATTGCTCTTTCCTGCCACTACACTGTTGTAATGATATTAACTCCCCGTGTAAAAAAATTCAATTAATTTTGACTAATTTAGTTTAATCGATTAATTTCTTAATCGACAATTAATCGATAGTCAATTAATTGTTAACATCCCTAATCAATATACTGTGGGCATCATCATGTCAACAGGAAGAAAAAAAACACATCATTGCCACAAATGCAATATATCAGCCACAGTAATAAATAAAAAAAACCCTGCAAGTGAGCAGCTTTTTATAATGTCAGGTGTAATTTTAGCATGTGATGAAGTTATATTTTCTGAATCACGTTCCCTGAATCACTTGGAATCTATTCCTCGCTAGATGATCCTGAGCCAGCTCGCTTCACTTTATCTGGCTGATCTGTTCCCTGTACAATTTATAATAACGAGAGGAACAGGAAGAAAAGGAGGAAGGAAAACAACAAAAGGTGGAACAGTGCACAGGGCAACGGGGGAATTCCCGAGTCATTCATTCATTACTCTGGTCACAGAGTTTAAATGTGGCTCCAAATGAGCATCGACTTCTTTTGAGGCTTTTTTTTTTAAGAAGTTGCCCCTAACTTTACCCCGACCTTTGACCCGTCCTGTAAGAGTGCACGCAGGTCGGGTTCACGTGCCCGGCTAAAGTCAGAGAGGGCAGGCGAATCAAAATTCGCCGCAGCTGCTCTAAATGTGACCGAGGCACCGAGGAGAGACCACCAAAACTTTTCACTGCATGGTTCTGAAAAATTCAAAATTTTTTTACAGACATCTGTCCATCATCCTGTAACTCTGTTGGCTTAAAGGTCACAAATTGTTGGGTGTTCTCTCTGTTGCAAGCTGTCAACAAACAAACTCCTCCTGCAAACCATTCAGCTGTGACATCACCACCTTGTTTTTTTCCCGCTTCCAAATATGTGAAAGGTCCCGTCATCTGCATCAGTTTTACCGGAAAAAAAATTGCATGTTTTCGCGGGAGGCTGCAAACAGAGGGCTAAATATGCTTCTGGATGCCCAAATCTTTCCTGCAAAACGGCTCTACAGAGCTACTAACAAGGAAAACATGGGAACTTCATATGAAAACTCTTAGAGATTCCACAAATGAGAGCTTCTTTCACTTCTCCGCTACCAGCCTGATCTGCTGCACGTCTCCTAAACAAAACACTCACGTGTGGCCGCCGGAGCCATCATCACCGCCCACGTGTTAAGTTGACGAGTCTGGTTCGCATCTTCGTAATTACACCGTTGTGTTGACACTATCGGCGTAAGCTGCTATTTTGTTTTTGCGTCTTGGCTTGTAGGCGCTCGCGGGACGGAGTCGGCTGTGTGTTTACCGCCGTCGCCCAAAGGCCGCTCACTACTCCTAACTGGTGGTGACAGCTAAATAGGCAGCCTCTGAGCGCCTGTGTTTGTGTGTGCGCGTCCAGGTGGAGGGCGTCTGCCCGCAGAGCCCACCTGTCGGCCATGTTTGCCAACCACTCAGACAGCCATAATTAAAAGCTGTTGCTAGCTAAGCTGTTTAGCGGCGGCTTTAGAGGCGAACGGGGTCATGCTGCCCTCGGCACCTTCGCTGATCGATGCCCCCCTACCCCACCAGTCAACCGCCAGTGGGCCTTTACACTCATCAGCAGTACATTTTCCTCCCTGACGAGAAGAAACAACCACGGTGAAACCGAGTAAAAACAAGAACAAAACAAAAACAAAGTAAAATGAGGTAACAAAAAAGGTGGGAAAACAGAAACAGGAAGTAATGCACAGAAGTAAAAAGGGGAGACGAGACTTTCAAAATAAAAAAGGAAGCACTAAAACAGACGACACAGCGCTTCCAAAATGTTGCTAGGTACGTAATAAACACGCAAGACATTGGTATGGTGCCGGCGCTATCATGGCTACAACTTCAATGGTTGCATTTATGGCAATGCTTGAAGGAAGTCAATGTCAGGCAGCCGTGACATTGCATGCATGGTAACGACATGTAAGAAAAACCACATTATCCTCAACAAAACAAAACGAATGCAATGAACTTCGTAAAAATGAAGCTAGTTTCAAATTAAAATCACTGCAGAATTTTCAAAATATAAAGAAAAATATTTTCAAAAATATTCTCTATTTAAAAAAATGTTTCTGCTCTATGAATGTATTTTTTAAACATAACTTCATTTGCACGATATGAAAATCAGCCCGGGAGGAATCTCTCGGTGGAGAGAGAGAGACCGTGTGCCGAGTGACCGCTACACCGACTGGCTGCAGGCGGCTCCTCCCCTTTCCAGCAGCCCCGGTGTCAGGTGTCGAGGGGCCGTCTCTCCATCACCCTTCCAGTTCAGGCTAACGACGGCGTATGAGGCCGAGGTCAGGGCTCGCTTATGCTCCTGGTGAGGAAGCCCCGGCAGCTGGGCGACGTTACAGTGACCACCCAGTCCCTCCCAAAAAAAAACACCAGGGTGAAACGTTTGTTTGCATAGTTTTGTAAAATGCAAGTCAACGCCGACACAGTGAGGAATACAGAGGCCTGGATAACCTAAATAACTTGTGGGAACGAGAGGATAACTGGTACCCGAGAGTTTATGGACTCATGGGAACGAGATAACAGGCGTCGCTGTTCACCCCTCAAAAAAAAGAGCGCGGGAGGTTCCTTCAAGTCTGTGCAGACGGGGGTAGTGAACTGTCTCCAGAGGGCCGGCCGGCGTCGTTATCTCCCGCTAACAGTTTATTTCATGTCTTTACTGCAACTGAATTAAGTGTGTCGCTTTAAGGAAAAGCACTGATTCCCATGAGTTCATACCTCCTTCCGTCCCAAATCGTATATGTTCTGGTTATGGGAAAAGTTCATATAAAATGCTATTTGTGAAGGAATAAATATGTAATAAATGTATTATTACATCCAAACTCTGTAGGGGTGCCAGCCCTCAATCACGCTGGGTGCAAACCTCCGCTGTCAGGGGTTAATGTAGCGCCGGCTTAATCCCACGTCTCCATAAAGCCCCCCCCATTAGGATTCATCACTCCTGAGAGGGGGCTGGTAGGATTGGGGGGGGGGGTGCTCACGCTGGCTCTCCCCCTCCAATTTAGATTTAGCCAGCAGGATAATTCCCATTATATAAATGAAATTGGTCCCTCTGAAATATTCAAGGCCTCCAGTGGAGACACGCCGGCCCTGCCCGCCTCCAACACCTCGACTCATCCCCGCTGCCCCCGCACCCTCTTCCAACCCCCCACCCCCACCCCTGGGCGCCATCGCCGGGACGGGCGACATGTGCAAAATGCGGCGATGAATCAATAATGCACGACCGTCCCACCGCATCTCACACCCCGGAGGAGCAAGAAATGATCAGGTGCACGCACGCGTCAACACACACACACACACGCAGACACACACGGTCACTGGGGATGAACACATACAGAAGCAAATGTGAAAAATCAATAACACAATTTAGCCACCGGGGTGAGTGGCTTTGTATTCCTGCACTGCCTCCTTGGCTGCTCTTTGTAGCC
Source organism: Thamnaconus septentrionalis (assembly GCA_009823395.1). NCBI lineage: Eukaryota > Metazoa > Chordata > Actinopteri > Tetraodontiformes > Monacanthidae > Thamnaconus > Thamnaconus septentrionalis. The sequence continues at coordinate 6,497,501 of CM020514.1, read as the reverse complement.
CAGCGTCTCCCATCCCCCTCCCCCTCGACCCACATAAGGGGAATCCTCTGCACTAAAAGACAAACGCTGTTCGTGCATTGTAGCGGCTACAAAACAAATAGTGTTAGATTTGAGTTTAGCAACATGGACGTGCAGGACTCCAGACTCGGCTTGATGATGGATTCTTGAGCTTTGACTCCATTTCTTTCTGAACTTTGCACATTGCAGATGATTTTTTTTTTTTGTCGCAGCAATGCTTCGTGCTAGTAAATCTATTGCTACTGACTGTGGTTATGAGCTTCTGGTGCCGCATAGTGCAGACAATCAGGAGCCAGCGAGGCACCAACAAAGCACTGACAACAAATAACTGTTTCCATCGTAGAAGTATTTATAATTATTTTTACGAGACAGCCCACTTGTAAGGATGAGGCACCTCCGAGGTGGATCTGCTCAGGGTTCCTCCACTGTCCTGCGACAACCTTTTGAAATATAACGCTGCCTCTCTGCTTCCTCCAGGAACGACCTGCGTTGCGTTGGGGCCGTGCAGGCGCACAGGAGCGCCATTAAAACGCCACCTCAGGCCGGTTTTCGCGACCCAGACCACACTCACTTTTTAATGGTCCGCCTGGAGCCGCCCAGCAGCCTACAAAACACTCTTCCTACGGCCAAACCCGGCTATTGTGGAGCGGCTTCCTGACCCCTCACCTGCATAATTCTTTTTTTTTTTTTTTGGCTTCGCAATCGCCCTTTTGTTGCGTCTCACAGACTTGAAGTGCTGAGTGCTGGGTATAACACAAGGAGGTTGGGGTTGTCCGGTGCGGCCTGCAGGGGCGGCATCGCTCGGGCTCCTAATCCGACGTGACGTTCAAGTGTTTCTTGTGTGCAAAACAACAGCAACCGCCCAACTCGCAGGCCAAACAGTGAAAGGCCTGATGTGTTCACTGACCCACTGGCAGGGCTGAATGTCAGTGTACAGCCCGAGGTAACCGGAGTGGAAGTTCCCCTCCGGGCTGACAGGAGTGTCATCTTCCTTGGCTGTGTATGAACAAAGTGGCCGTCACTCACCCGGCTTCCAAATTCTCCCGACTGCTGTTGTTAAATCCCCCCGCAGTCTGCCTCAATAATCACAGCCTGACTCTCTTTAACTTGTCTCCTGTCCATCGTTACAATTCCGGAATTCCGGATGCACAAATTCCCTTTTTCGCACTGATTTATTTGTGAGGATTTTCCTGGTGCCTGTCATTTTCTCATCCAGCTCAACAAGACGGTTTTATTTTTGTATACCACACTTTTAAAGTGGCGATATGTGATTTTTAACCAAAGCGGAGCGCAGAATTTTAACCAAAACAAAAAGACTTTGGCCATTTCCAGTTTCGTATGCAATGCAATTAAGAGTCGGTGAGACCACAGCGGAGCGAACTCGACATGCAAACGTTGGATATAACCTTAAATTCAATGGGTTGCCGTCTACTACCAGAACCGTTGCATGTGCCGTTTCCGAGGGGACCACCATCAGTGACGGACTTGACTCCGACGCGGAACTCCGCTACCACATCTAGGGCTTTTATCTTTAGGTTTTACATATCAAAACAAGTCAGTTGAACAAAATATTAAACCACTCGTGTATTTCAGCAGAGTTCCGTGCCGGATGCAGGTCCATCACCAACAGTGTCCCACTTGGAAACACAACATGGTTACCAGAAAGCGACCTTTTGAATTTAGCTATAGCTAGCATAATTTAAACTAACTATACCCCACATGGAATAACACCACTAGAACGTCAAATACCAATCTTGTATTATTCACATATGAATTTCTTATTACCATCTATCCGACTATGATGAAAAAAATCCTGCATTGCCCCTTTAATCCCATGTGACAGAGAGCAGCTGTTTCAGACCGCACAATCTTCCTTTTCGTCATTCTCCCTCATTTCCATCATTCGTCACCTTCGTCTCTCCCATCCTCTCACCAGAATGTAGTCAGGTCACGTGTCCCTGCTCTCTTTCCAGGAACTGGGCCTGGCCCAATTCCCCATTACTTTGATTGACGAGCGGTGGGGCTGTGCGCACCACCCTCACAGCTCTTCCACTTTGGTAACAGCACTGGCCATCAAATGGTGGCAGCGTCGTTGTCAAGTTAAAATCCCATCAAAAACGCATTGAAGGTACGACTAGTTTTAGGTGGAAGCTTAAAAATGATGGTTTTGGCAAGAAGGCTAAATGTATTATTTGCAGGAGGTCTTTCCAGGTTATTTTGAATATGCAACTGTGCAAGGCTGCTACACCAGAGTCTGAAGGTAAAGATGGAAAAATGGGTAAAATATTGGGAATGGAATATGGGCAGAATGAATATAGAGAAAACAATAAAACCCCAACACATTTTAAGTGATTTTTTATTTTAAAGTTACTCAGTTGTTACTCAGATGTTGATCATTTTGTTTAAATTTGGGATGTAATATTTCAAATGCATGAAAAACTAGACACAACTGTCTAGAGATCCTCATTTTTTAGGCTGCAGAGCACCTTGAGTGCGCGCGCGTGCGTGTGTGTGCGTGTCTGAGTGACAGCAACATGAAAGCTCCCACTGTCCGTCGGGCCAAAAATAGACCAGAGAAAGCCCTCTTTGTGTGTGCTCTGTTCAATAGGCAGGCCAGCTCCACAAAGTGACCGACTGTGTAGTTTGTGTGTAGTGTGTGTGTGTTTTAGCCAAACTGCCTTCTCCTGCAGCACCTTTTGGCTATGACTGGGAGTTGCTGTCTGAGGGGCCGCGCCGAAGGGTGAAGAACAATGGCTCATTTCTGCCTGTTTTCTTATCAGTGGCTGAAACTCAACCTGCGCTCGCAGCCAACAACTGTTCTGAGTCAGAAACTTGAACCCGCTGAGTATTATTCAATGAGGGGAAAATGGAGCCGAGCGTGAGCAGAGCTCAACAGTCGCACGGCCTCGAAAGCGAAAAAAAAAAATAAAAACTCTCACAGAACTAACCGTTGTATCAGTACAAGAGCACTTGAGTGTGTGTTTTTCAGGTCACCAAGCAGGTGAGATTCTGCAGATCCTGTCCGACAGCAGCGATCTTGTTATCTATACAAGTACAAGACTAATGGCTCCTTAACCTGAGGCCAGTCGCATGCATAAGTCCATATTATAGCCATTAACACCAAGCTTTTTTCTTCTTAACATCGAAGATATTTGTGCTGAACAACAGCCACTCAAACTCATTGTCTGACCTAACATTTTTCAACTGGACTTGTCTGTGCCAATGGAGTACCTACATTGACGTAGCTCAACTCTGGAGTTCAAAAGTTCACTTGAAGTTTTAGGCTAACGGAGGCAATGGCTACAAAAGAAATGGTACAAATTAATTTCAAAAACCAGGTCAAAAGCTAATGGACAGACAAAGGGGCCAATCCAGGGTCAGTTGGTTGGTTCAGTTGTTGAAAGGCTGAAGTTTGGAAGCCATGTCAATGCTGCAGCCTCTTTACTGGACAGGCACGCCAACACTGGCAACCAGTAGAAAAGCGACAAGTGAGCAAGAGGTAAAAGAAAGTTGCCCCGGGTAATTATGGAAAATGTGCCCTCAATGATAACTTGACAACTACTACATTAAACAATTGAGTCGCTTAAAAAGGGAATTGCATCCATGGAAATTACAAATGCTGCTACAACCTTTACCTTCATTTAATAAATAAATTAGATTGCTGATGAAAAGGATGAGTGTGCTTGTCATGAAAAAAAACAACTAAAAACTAAAATACAATGTAGTACACAACTTCCTTACCGGTTTGGGCATCTTTCTTCTCTCACTCGTCGCCTGTTGCTGAGAAAACAGAAAGAAGTCGTCCTCCGTCTTCCTGCCTCCGTCCGGGGCACCAGAGCCTGGAATGCAGCGACAACACAAGTCAAGACAAAAGTGACAAAATTAAAATGTTTCTGTCACACCCTGAACCTGAACGGCCTTTCGTCCACCTGTGAGGCAAGTGGCAGCCGAGTATGTGCGAACTGCATCCTGTGCTCCTACAGCGCCCTCACCCGCCACTATTTTATTTGGCTATTGCACAATATTGCTCAACAAGTCCAATGAAAGGCAACGCTGATGAAATGCAGACATTAAAGAATGAGTGATCAAAGCACGGAAAAGATCAAAGATTTCGGAACATACATCAACGGCGAAGCGCAGCTGTTTGTCACTTGGCTGAGGTCAAGTGAAAAAAAGCCGAGGGGAAACGAAAAGGAAAGGAAAGGAAAAGGAAAGGAGAAGGAACCAAACCCTCTAAGGAAGCGAAAGAACCTGTGGAATATGGCTCGCAAGAGAAGTAGACCAAAGGGACAAAGACGACGACGACGACGACGTGGAAGAGGCAAACGAAGACAACAATGAGTGAACACAACTACACGGTTAAAGCTAAGTGTAGTGTGAAGGCACAACGGATCAAAAATGGAAGCAAAAAGAAAAGTAATGAGGATTGACCTGAAAGGAAAAAAAAATCTAAACTTAGACCAGAAATCCAACACTGAAACCAAACATTTTCTCTACTGTTTTTGAAGAATAAAAGGGAAAAAATTGGAAAAACTACCAAATGAAAGAAAATGAGGGAAAAAGGAAAATAAATGAAAAACGAAAAGCAAGCAAGAAGATGAAGCAAAAAAGACACTGAAGGATAAAGAAAGATCTCGTAGGAAACAAGGCAGCAGATCAATCCGCTCCGACTGGGGCAGAAGGATATGGAAATCGGAAGAGCGAGAAAAAAGGGTGGCAGTACAGCAAAAGCCAGGCAGCAGGTTGTCTGAAAAGAACAATGCAACTGCAAAACACCCCATAAGAATGAAGACACATCCAGAAGATAAAGGGAGCATATGTTTGGCTGCGCAGCTTGCTTTCGAACACTAAAATTATTCCAAGTGGTGATGGTTTCTGAAAAATGTCTGTACATGTTGAAATTCTTGAATAAAAACAATGACACTGTTTGGGTTGTTTTCTAAACCCTAAAACACTTGCAGTCTCATTAAATAGTGTTGCAGACCCACGAGATTCCAACCATCACAACCCCGGTGGTGTGCATTCCTTGAATGCAGAAATTTCAGGAATGGTGTTGGAACTGGGTGAGTAGCTGAGAGAGGGACCAAAGCAAACTCCCAAAATAGAAATGTGGGCCCAAACCAAATCTCATTTTTGCCCCAAGAGTCCCAAGCAGTACAATTAATCTGCAGCTTGTAATAAATATCTTGATTTGACTTCAACCTCTCATCTCCTCATTCAACCGATCAACGAACACGCAGAGGCGGGTAACTGCAACACACAGAGGGACCAGAGGTTCCCCTCGCTGGTCGACATGTCCCACAGATTGCTGGAACCTTTGGCTCAAGACAGAAATAGAACTCTCAAATGTCAAGAGGACAGAATAAAACACCGAGCTGGGAAATTCATAAAGTCGTTCTTAGAGCCAAGTTGAAGCCAAAATTAAGCTTAAGCCTAAATGTCTCCATCTCTATCAGAACCTCAGAATCTCAGCATTTAACACTTACTGAATATTTCAAAGGCAAAACTGCACGTTTTATAATCACATCAGACAGCATTCTAAATACACCCAGGGAAGTGTGGCCCCAATTCTCTATTTCCCATTAGTGCTCAGAGAAATTCCCTCTGATGTTCCACATCACCGCTGGCCGTGCCTTCTAAATTAATGCACCAGTGTCACCCAGCCTCAAATCTTCCCATCAGAGGGTCCTTATGGGGGCTGATTCTCCACAGTATAGAGTTTCAGGCCCCAACAATGTCAGAGCGCACCAAACTTTCTCTGAAACACTGCCAACGTCAGTCCCATGGCTCAAAAACAACAGACTATGTTATTTCTTGGTTCTTTCATCCCTGTGCTTGGTATGGGGTTAGATATTCTGCGTGTACCTCTGCATAAAATGATGTTGTCCTGTGATCTGTTTCAGGGGGAAGTGACAGTTGGTGTCCATCCAGCTCTGCCCTTGATGGGGTTACCATGATTTTGGGTGGGAGTCAGGTTTGGGCTGAGGGTCCACCTCCTGCTATCGTGGTTCCAGACCCCCTGGTTAGCAGTGGTCCTGACATAAGTGAGGCAGAATTTCCAGAGGTGTTTTCCACATGCGTTGTGACGCGTGCGCATTCAAAAGCCACGGAAAAGGTTGATACTCCTGAGCACTCCTGAGCAATGTGAGATGTCCTAATGTTCCCTGGTCTATTTCCCACAGTGAGCTGGTGAAGGAGTAGCAGGCGTATGAGTCCCGGAGGGTTTTGCTGGCAATGGCTGTCCCTGGTGGTGAGGTAAAAAATCTTGCCCAGTGTTATTTTGTTGAGAATGATGTGTTGCTGAGAAAGTGGGTGCCACAGTGGGAGAATTTTGTTTGGTGATCCTCTTTACCAAGCTGTGGTACCATCTAAGCTTTGCAGTTTGGTGTTGCAGGTTTCCCATGCTGAGTCCGGTCACTTGGGGATCAGGAAGACATATGACCATATTTTGAGGTGGGTTTTTTGGATCCATTTTTTGGATCCATTTTGAACTAACAAACTAAAAGCTTCTTTTTTGTGGTTGTGGACTGCATGTACACCAAAAACAAACCAGCTCCCTGCACGTCCACACCAGCCTGTCGGGAAAAACTACAAGCAGGACCTTTTAAACATTAGCCCTAAGATACCGTCAGTCAGCAGAGGGAGGGATTCATAGGAGTTCAAAGCCTGCTGTGACCCATATACCTGCCGCCAAGAGATAGCAAAGACAGCACAAACTAAATTTAACCAAGGCCGTCCCATTCCTCTTTGACTAATCCTCAAAGTGGAAAATTACGTGAACAGTGTGCATGGATTTACTAATCCATGCTTCAGTATTAATGATATGCATAGCTTAAGTACTAGGGTAGTACAAAGCCTCATTTGAGCCCCTTCCAGTTGTCGTGTGTGGTTGAGGCCTTTCTATATACAATGGGTAACTACGCAAAAATGAGTAATATTTGCATACAAAGTGACCAAAACTTCAACAAAAATGAATTTTGGACAGTGGACTTTGGATAGTAGGAGGCAGGTATAGTACCCAGAGAGAACACACTGACACATTTAGGGATCCAGGTTTGAGTCAAACCCGCAATGTCTTACTAACCACTATAGCACCGTAGACAAAATAGACACCCTTGACAGAAACCATTTGACAACCAATCTAGTTGCAGGTGTCGTTATTGATTTAACTGAAATTCAATCTTTTACTTTTAAGCTATTTTTACCACTAAAAAGTGCATACAGCTGGTTGTTGTTTTTCATATGAGTCAACATTTTGATCAAATCTGTCACGCAGCAGAAGTCACTGAAACTGCAGAGCTCAGTATTTTGGGTGTATGCAACATGCTTGGTTGAACCAGTCTGACATGCTTACAATATCTGTGGACGGGCTGGTGTGTCAGTAATGTGATGGGACAGATGGTCCCATGCTTTAGCACCCTCACAGGAATGTTTTCTCCAGACCAAAACCTTCCTCTCTCTCCCAGAACCTGCCTGTCAGTCAAAGACTGGTGTCAGTCACATGTTAAACTATATCGGATAGGATACTAGCATACTAAGATTTTAACTTCATTGGCCATTGGATGATTATTTTCTCATCATACTTTCAAAGAAAAAGAAGAATACTTTGGTGTATGTCCTCCTACAAGCTAGGGGTCTGCTACCATTAATGACGTCTGTGCAACCACTAACATTTTTCTGATCTATTTGCAATTACCTACGTGGAAAAGAAAACCTTGTTGTGTGTAAAACCACTTATTACCTAGTTCAAAGAGTCCCCCCCTATCGTCACATTCGCCTAGTCTTCTACTCAGTAAGGTGAAAGTGATTACCATTTACTGATCTGACTGCTGCAGGCATTGTGGAGTCCATCAGCTTCCTGCTCCCTCCTCCCTCCCACTCTGAACACACACACACACACACATACACGGTGACCTTTTCTGCTTGCCTTGAGCGGAACCATCCAGACCGTTCCAAAGGAACACAGGTCTGCTGTGGTGTTACCCCCCACTTGCTTGTAAAACCTGGTTGTATACCCCTTCAGCTTGCATGCGTCTGCGTGTATGTGCGAGAGTCGAGCAACAGGGGGTCTCTCCTTAGCGGACACAACTTCCAGATGGCCATTCATGCACATAGAAACTGTGCTCTTGGTTCAAACAGCACTCCTTTATCTCACACTCGTGTGATGTAGTCTTAACACAGTGCTGCATTTGACACGCATACACACACCTTTTTCAGATGCCCCAGTGTTGCTCTCTTCACCTCAAGTAGAAGTAGGATGTCAGGGGTCAACATGCGGGCTACGTGCAAAGCAATGTGATCCCAACTTGGGCAGTACGGGGATACAGGACACATCCAATCAGGCTAAATACTACTTTTAACGCCACAACTACTTTCAAATATATTATTCAGTAGAGTAATTTGACAGTTTAAGTCATTTGAACTAGGGATGTTAACAATTTATCGATTATCGATTAGTTGTCGATTAAGAATTTAATCGATTAAATTAAATTAGTCGCAATTAATTGAACATTTTTTACACTGGGTTTTTATTGTTAAATGACATGGTGTATACCTGTATACCTAGAACAAGTTACTTTTAAACAACTTAAAAGAAAAAAGTTAAAATGTGACCAATTAGAAGTCAAATAAAGTCAGAGGATAAATACTGAAGGTGTTTTTTCTGTTCTCTAATGTAAAATTGGTCACATTGGACCGTCAACATTATTTCAGGGTTAAATAATGTGTTCCTTACACATTTTTCATTGTGAAATTTAGGTTCTCAGGAAAAATTGCCGCCGATGAATTAATCGTTGATCAATTGGTAAGGTCAATCAACTAAGGATGAATGAATTAATCAATAATTTGCATCGCTAGTATGAACTGATTACATGATACGCATTTTAAATCTATCAATGCATGTGCAGTGGGGAAAGCTGCGTAACATCCCCTCTGTCAAGTGCCACGAACGCACAACGCGCACAGACGTCACAAAACTCACGACAGCTGTTGCAACAACAACAGGAAATTGTACCAGCTGCTGCTGACAACGGGGCTCCTTGTACAGCACACGAGCCAGCGGATTCTTCGGCGAGTGTTAGGAGGGCAGGGGGTCGCGTCACACAAATGGCCGGCTGAGGGGTGCGACCGCCACACACACGGCGGCAAACGGCACTGGCACTTGAAAACAAACGCAAAAGTTTCTCTGGTGACGCCGAGAATACGCAGAGAGGCCGAAGTGTCAACGTCAAGCTGCGTTCACTCACGGCGACGGGTCAAAAAGCTAAGGTGACACTGCCACCTCTCTTTGTTGCGTTGATGTGAACGCCCAGTTTATCCAGTCCCTTTGTCTATCCATGCTAATCTGTTTGGCATTAGCAATGCCTGCATTGACTTCCTTCACTTCCATCCTCTTTTATTTTTTCTGAAGTTTTTACTGCCGGCTTGCAGCTCTCACTTCCTTGGTAACGACTTGGTAGCAAAACCAGGACATTCACCATTGTGCCTAAACCATTTGATAACATAAAACAATGCATGTATCAAGCCGCACTCATGTGAAGGGCGTAGGGATGTAACGATTACCGGTAAAATGATAAACTGCAGTAAAAAGGAGGAGACGGCAAATTCTAATTTTCATCAAAACCGTGCTTGATTCCCGCAGTTTGAAAACCTACTGCTCATTGCTCAGAAAAGCAGCAGCGGTCCCTCAGACACAGGCGCGCATGCACAGCATCTTTGGTTGTAAACATGGCGGAAGGCAGTTCAGCGGACAAGATTTTTTCACTGTCAAAAAAAGACAAAGTCCGAAGTCTGGGTGTATTTTGTCTATTCAAAGGATGCTGAGGAGAAACTGGTTAAGGATTATCAACCTGTCTGCAGAAAATGCCATAAGAAAGTCTCTGCAAAGGGGCCATCTCAGTGAACACCACTCACAACTAAACAGCGAGTTTAAGGTAAGTTAACTTTTAGCTGAATGCATAACGTGGGGACCTATGAGGGGAATAGTGGAAATGTGTAGTTTATCTGTTACGGCACATACAGCAGCAAAACAGCATCTTGAGTTTCGGTACGGTGGCTGCTACTTATTTATTGCTGACGCTGCGTCACAATAGTGCTCGTTCTTTTATTTGTTTTTTCAAAATAAAACTTGGTTAAATGATTTTAGTGTGTGTATAAGTACTTTTTTTTTTTTTAACATTTTGAGCATGTTTCAACAATATCGTGATAATAATGATTATCGTGATAATTTTGGTCAATAACCGTGATGTAAAGTTTTTTTCATGCCGTTCTATCTCTACAGTAAAAGGACGTTAACATGCTCCAGTGTGGTTGGTGTCAGACCTTCACTGTTCCACATTCACATTGCACCGAAGCCTGGAACACAACAACTGGCCTGACCAGGTGTGTGCTTATCCTGAATTCACACTCAGCAAAATGGATGCACACAATTTCCGACTTGAAGTCTCAGCCGGTCCAGAGGCCACGTGTTTTCACAGCTGTCGACAGGAATGCAAGACAAGGGTTTCTGTCGGCCCATCGTTCCAAAAGACTGTGTTAAAGTGAATCAACAAGGAGCTCAGGACATGACATTTAAAGCAAGTGCAACAATTCAGTTTGACCAGACTGTGTTCACTGTAAATATTTGGAACATTTGAGGAGAAATTGACAAAAATCCAGTTAGGAATGAGAGCAAAAAAAAAAGTTTAATTTCCCTGAAGGACTTGGGCAATTAGCCCGAACTGATTCACTACCAGAACTGGGTTCAGTGAGAGAGACACGAGCGTCTTCTCACGGGTCGACAGAAACCGCAGGAACAGCGAAACTACAAGTACACAGGGACTAATAACTGTCCGACAACCTGACTCAACTTTCACCCACTGTACACGTTACTAATGCATGCACGCACCTCCACAACACAGTGAATGGTCACAATGGAGCTGCAACCGCCCGCTATATTCTTTGTTGTGTGATTATTTCCAGTTTGTTCACGAGCGCCATTCCTGAAGTCCAACAAAACACCAATCCCAATCCAGACGACTCGCCGCTTGTTGCCATGAATAGCACGATTCCTGCTCTGCCAGCAAATATTTGACACTTCCAGCAAAACAATTTAGCAAAACATTATTCAAGAGCCAAGTCTGGGAGCAATTAACATGCTATTAACCTCCTTAATCAGTCAATGTTAGTTCAAAAATACAGTGTAAGCATCCATGACCATGAAATTAAACAGAAAATCCACATGTATGCTTTTAGTAAATCATGTCAATAACAACTAAGAGTGAGTAGCAGGAGGACGGGGGAATGCAACACAAATGGAGCGTTGCTCAAAGAGAAATGTTCCTTCAGGCGACTTCAGTGGGAACGAGTCGACGAGGACATCGCAACCGACACAGGGACGCTGTGGGCCGTTTTTGAGGCTAACACAGCTAGTGTGCAAAGACATCGTCAAGACTCCAAGTCGTCGACGACGACAAATAAAACTGGATCAGTTCGACCCTTTCAAAACTATTCAAACTTCAACGTGTCTAAGGTTGGGTGGTGGCATCCTCCCTGGGGGGCTTTCTCGGCTGCAAAACAACACAAAACAACACTGAGGCGTCACACGCTGGCATGGAAATGCAGCCCTGACGACCCGAGTCCGCGCCTGTCGTCTGGAGCCGTAGATGATTCAACAGGTTGCGTAAACAGGCCGGTGGAGAGAAATCTAAAACCGGCTGTCAGAGGGCATCTCATGTTGTCATGATGCGGGCCAGCCTCTCTCTCTCTCTCTCTTTCTTTCTTTCTCTCTCTCTCTCTCCTCTCTCCCAAATGAGCTGTAATTTGGTCCTCGGGCGGAGGGGGCGGGGCTGAGAGGAAGGGAGGGAGGGAGAGCAACAGGTGGATTTGAGCGACGGCCACGGTAGCCAGTGATATTGCGCCCCCCCTTTTTCTTTGCCTTACAGTGGCCAATCAGAGACCCCCTGACGGTCCAGGGCATCTGTTCGTGGCAGATGGAGTCGCTGCGTGTGGGCGCGTCAACGTGACTGTAGCTATTCGGGAGTCGCTGTTTACGCACAAAACACTGCAACCAGAAAAAAAAACAAGCGCGTGCTTCGTTGACGTCAAAAGACTTTGAGGACACGCTTTTCCCCTCGGGTTCACGCGTCGTACTTAGCGCCCCAACTTCCTGCGCGCACGTTCGTCCCACTTCGCCATAGTAACAGGAGAAAGACGGATTAGTCACGTGACCGGAGCAAACTGGTGGTTTTGGCTCAAAGTTTCGGCGGCTGTGTGTGTGTGCGTGAGAGAGAGAGAGAGAGAGAGAGAGAGAGAGAGAGAGAGACTTCCGCCGAGGCGGACGCACGAGAGACAAGAAGAAGTAGACGAAGAAGAAAAGGAGAGAGTCAGCGGAATCTTGAATTGCGAACTGCGGTCACAAACGTCAAGACGGTTAAAAGTTGATATCGAAACGCGGTTTACTGTTACATCAACGCACACGCCGCTACGGCTTTTCCTTCTCGACTGCTGCAAAATTGCGAGTCGTCAGTCGCATGGAAAAGAGGAGCTGCTTTTAAAAACAAAACAAAAAAAAAAAGTTGCAAAGGGCGCAAAAAAACCAAAAAACCAACCAAACATTGTTTCCGTTCGGTGCTTCATAATAGAGCGGGCAGATACACATCTAAACCCGAACCCGGCATGTGTGCCCACATGCTTGGTTCATTTATTTTCCAGTTATTAATTATGATATGGGGGCGGCGTAAACATTCGAACGTGGCCCCGCAGACGCACAGGACACAATCCAGGTCACCGCGGCTAAAATTAAGAAGGGCGTCTAATTAGCCCGCGACTCCTGCTTTAATAAGCCTCGTCCTGTTGCGTAACAATTGGGCGCAAAGTGACACCGGTCTACTCACCCCGAAGAAGAAGAAGAAGGAGAAGAAGAAGATGGAGAGGAAGCCCGATAGAAAAGAGCGAACAATCCCCCTCTTTCAGGGCATCAGTTGAGCAAAAAGAAGAAGGAGCAGAGGAAGAAGAAGCGCGCCGCCTTCGACCTGAACCGCCGTGTTATTTAGAAGAGGAGTTCCGCTATCCGGCTCAGCAGCGCTGGGAGAAGAAGCTAAATCCTCCTCCTCCTCCCCCTCCTCCTTCTCCTCCTCCTCCTACTGTTGCTGCTGCCCTGAACGGCTTAGGGAGCAGATCTCCACTCCGACTCACCTCTTATCTGCCGCCTGCCTGAGGATGCGTCTGTCTGTGTGTCACCCCCCCCTTCCTCAGTAGCAGCAAGTCCAGCTGGCCGCCGCCGCCGCCGCCGCCACTTTATATATCCACCACGGGTAAAAATAGCGCCGCCGGCTTCGAGTCCACTCGGCTCGGCTCGCCGCCGTCCTCAGCGCCCGGCCGAAAGAAAAAGGTGGTGAGAGGGGAGAAAAAAAGCGGGACTTTGGGGAGGAAAAACCGAGAGGTGCGGACAGTCAATATGGCTGACTGACTGAAATGCGTGCAACCGTGCCGAGGCGTGGTGGTGAATCGAGTCCTGCGGATTCACCGACACACACACACACACACACACACACACACTCAACACACACACACACACACACACACCCTTCTCTCTCCCTCACCCCGCCCCCGCCGCTGAAACCCTGCAGAGGAACAAGCTGAATGGGGGGCGGGGGGGTCCACGTCACCCCACCCCCACCCCCCCAACTTTTGAAGAGTCTTCCGGGAAACGACTCGGGTCACACGGTAGCGACAAACGCGTGCGGATCATGCATGACTAACCACTCGTCATGTACGCGCTCCAGTCATTGCTCACACTTGCAGTGCATAGTTTCGTGGTGAAGATCCCCCTCCCGGCGGGGGCTTCCCCAGCCTCTTCTGGAAATGTCTATATTTTCCTATTTTACTACCACCGTCACCACACACACACACACACACACCATTTAATATTCACACAGACATAAAAACACACATACAGAACATATTAAATCAAGACATATTTGCCAGTGTGTGTTGGAATTACTCCATAAGCGTAATGCAACTACTGATTACTCCTTAATAAAGTAATCTAATTACTTCTTTACCTACTTTGTTTCATAAGCAATCAATTACTTTAGTTAAAAGGGATAAAGAAACAGTCGCTCGGTGATTTGGAATGAACTTTAATAAAGTGCAAATTTTGCAATCCCAAATATTGCCTCTGTCCTCTTAACACAAATGAATGTTTGCTCTCTGAACACAAACTGCACATTTCACAGAACAAACTCGTGTACAGCACTGGTGCCTTTTGCACAGCCCATATTGTTAAAATAATTAGAAGATTTCGGAAAGGTAACGAAATCGTTTCTTGAGAAAGTAATTATGATATAATTACCAGTTTTGCCACAGTAATCGAGTTACATTACACCGTTACTTAAAAAGTAGTTTAATTAGAGTAGTGGATTACTTAGTAATAGATTACTCGACAACACTGGTGCCCAGCCAGCATTATCTCTGTTTGTATGTCTAACAACATCTTGTACATACCTTTGTATATCTTTTAATGAGACACCTGCACTGAATATCCAAGAAATGAAGGTCTGACAATGGGTAGAATATGGAAGCTTCAACTGTAAAATTGACAGTCATATTCATACTCACTTTCCTTTGTTATTAGCATAGTTTCAGAGTATGATTTTGGTTTAATATCAGCTTGTGTGAACATGAAACCAATGAGGCTAAAAAATGTTTTTATAAAAACATATTCTAACTCACTATTATGATTTTTTTGTGCCCCTGTATGGCAATTGTTGTTGCAGCAATTCAAACAAAGAACATATAGAACATACAATCATGAGCCAAGGGGGAAAGGAGAGTAATACAGTAAGCTGAAACAACAGAACATTTTAAAATGACCGGCACAAGAGAGGGAAAAAGTACAAACATCAACATCAACTAGGCGCAACTCAGGTTCGACTCCTCGTTCCCCGTTCTGAATTCCAGGAGGAAAATATTGTCGGGATGAGTGCTTGTACCTGCTACTTTTCGTGCTGGGTCAAAAACTCAGAATGGAACTCAGAATGTAAATGTTGGAAGCTTTTGGCAAGAATGTCATTAGCCTTCCCTAATTATCTGCCTGTGAAATAGGTCTGACAATGTGCAACCGTTTTTCAACACCTTTGTGGACACCATCAAGTTAATAGTTTCAGGATGGTCCACTAATGTTTTACAAAAAAAAAGGTTCCCTTGTAAAACTTTATTTCGGACATGTTTCCCTCCTGCGAGGGCTGCATCACCGATTCAGCGACATTTTGCAATACCCACATGCTTCTGTGAAGCTCTTCTCTCCACCCCAACCTGATCGCACTCGCCTATCTCTCCCCCGCCCCCCCAAAAAAACCTCCGGCCTCTCCATTCATCAAATGCCAGTAAAATGAGAACTTTGTGAAAAGAGCGGCTTTGTGAAACCTGGAATTGTGTGGTTGTGAGGGGGAGAGATGTGTCATCCCCGATGGGCGCTCTGAGTCACTGGCATGTGCAGCTTTGACCCGGCAAGAGCTAATGATTAGAGCACGTTAGGGTAACTCTCCTGTAATCAGTGACGAGGCTGCCGTGAAGTGGCGACGATGCCGTCCGGGGCAGCCAGGCGTAACAATCCATCAAAAGTGGATTGTTACGTGTAGGTAATGATTGAGACATTCATGAGAGATTCTAAACCCTTGTAGGTTTGATTTACAGTTTTAAGTCTTGTGTCGATGCTCCCTTGACTTATGACTGATGTTTAATATACTTGTATTAGACAAGTGTTATTTTATTTTTTTTTATCTCTGGTTCCAGATATCCATGTCTTGCCAGTGGTGAATTATGCTTCCCATTTTTAGAATTGACATCATCATCAAAAGTGCCTTTTTAAGGCTGTTATTTTTCCTTTTTTTAACCAGGAGTGGAGCTGCTTTAACTATCTTGCACACAGTCTTATGCTACTTCCTGTATGTCCGATATTGTCAAATCCACATTGTGAAATAAAAGCTCTTTTAGGGACGTGAAGAAGAGGCTCAGTTAACGCTGCTTGCACTTCTACTTCCTCAGAATTCTGCTGAATTAAAGATCTGTCTCCGGAAGTAATTTTTGTCTCTAGAGTTTCCTATTATCCATCCAAAAATGAAAAAAGTCCGGCCTTTCCCTCTTTTGTTTGTTCCGCTTTTCCAAAAAGGGCGCGCTTTTACATGTGAAGACCAGCCCTCGGTGTGTAATGTCTCCACAGGGGTGAGGACACCTCGTGATGTCAGGTGTTGGCTCTCACCCTCACACCTTGTCGGCCTCTTCAGAGACGAGGAAGCTAAAATCTAGCATTTTAACAGGAGGCTTTCAACAGAGGCCCTAATACGCAGTAGATCTCCATGAAAGCAGGCGTTTCAACACACGGAGGAGAAGAGAGAGAGGCGTTACGTGAAAATGGAGGCCAGGTTATACAGGCGCAGATCCCCGGGGGCTGATTCACTGCATTCACATCTCTGGCCTATTTTAACACCCATGACATCAAAGTCCGATCTCGTAACTAGATTGAAAGCGGTGCAGAATTTGAACTGCACAGACATGAAGACGGTCGTAACGCATGACAGACAGTCAGAGACAAATCCAAGCGTTCATTGATCCATGTTTTATAAACCTTGATATAGAAAAGGTTAATTAGGACAACTTCACTGTTTTTTGTTTTAATGACATTTCACTTCACAGTTGTCTGAGATTCTGAAGGAAAGGTCATGTGTGTATGTATGCTGCCTGGCAACACCTGCCGGGTTTCCATTTCAGTCAAAGCACATTTGTGACTGAGAGGCGGGGGTGGGGGGAAAGTCAGCTTCTTCTGAGTCATTTCATTGGTTCCAGTTATTGTCATTTTGCCTCCCGTGTTTGTTGTTGCCTCTTCTTTCTTTTTTACGTCATGGCTTCAGAGCCGAGTCCCCTCACTCTCACTCCTCAGTGTGTTTTCATCTGGCTGTTTCTGGGGGTTTCCGGGGTAGTTTAAATGGGATGGGCGTACACCAGTGACAAAGCCATAAACTTTATTGTTAATTGAGGTCCTTAACGGTCATTGTGAAACGATGCAACAACCGAAGTCACACGTTTTTATGTTAATATTTTTTATAAAATCACCTGATTACTGAACCCATTAAGATTTGAACACACATTTTTGTCAGACACATGTATCAGAAGGTGCACTGGGAGTGTTTTACTTGAGTGTTTTTAGTTGCTATTTTAGAGCAACGTGTTTGCCATGGGGTTTGAAAACGCGTCCAAAAATGTCACCATTGGCTAGTTGTGGATTCACAGGGTCCTTTGCAAATTGTGTGTGTGTTGTTCAATACTGACATCTGCAGGTGAAGTATAGACATTTCAAGCGTAGGATCGGATTCAGAATCAAATACATATCGATTATTTCGATTATTATAAAATAGATTACTATTTTATAATAATCGCAATTTATTTATGTATATAAAAAAAGACCTGTTGTCTTTTTTTTTTTTTTTTTTGAAAGAGCATTTTGTCTTCCAGGACCAGAAATTGATACAGTACGTCATGTGATGGCCTGATGATCACCAAAATAGTTTCTGAAAGCACCTTTCTACATTAAAAAAAAAAAAACCTTTACAGAAGATACATCTAAATAAAAGAAGAAACACAAATGTATTGTATTTGAATATGATTTTCTTTTGTGCACCCACACGGGGGCAGCAGATCCCCACGCTTGCGTCATGCTTTGAGCGCCGCTCGTTATCTGAAATATTGAACAAACAAAGCTGAAGAGTTTAATCCTCTGTTTACGCGCCGTATTCTCTCTTTATGATTCATCGATGTTCAGAGCAAATAGACATTTGTCGTGTTTAACAGACGAGTCACTCACTTCGCATTATCGCTTTACTTATGACCGACTACACAGTCCCTTTGCTCTGTGTTTGCACATGGAGGTGGTTTGACATAGTTTGTTGGAATGAATGCCCTCGGGCTGTGATTGATATTTGGCGTTTGAAAGAGAAAGGTAAAGATTAGAAAACTAAGACAGTGGGCAATAACTTATGGTGCAAAATCAACAACAGATGATTTATTCATCAGTTGTGCTCAGCCTAATCACATTTCACCGAAACATTAAAAACAATTTTTTTGTGAGACTGTGGTGAAAATTGTCATTCAGGACATGAAACTTACTCTGAAACTTACTCCACTTGTCCGAGATTTTGGTTTTTATTTTAAATCCCTAAAACTTTAACAATTGATTATGTTTTTTCAAGGTCCTACAGCTTCACATCGAGCCAGATGTCGTCCATTTCCCTGTTATCGTAAAATAAAGCTTCTGGGTCATCCAGTTCTCATATTCACTGTGTTTCTCTTGCCCCTGCCAGTGACCTCTGAGACACGGACTTTCTAGAATTTCCCCTAACTAGATATTTCCAGTGATAAGAGTTTCGCTCTCATCAGATAGCCGCTGCTCCATATATCCACTTCTCCCTGTAAACTTCAGATACATGAGCTCTGTTTGGGTGTCGAGCTCTGGCAACCGCTTCCAAACAGAGGTGGACGTGCTCTGGCTTTGCCTGCAGGTGACATGATGTTTTGAGCAGCTGTGAGGAGAAACAGGGAGGGTGGCCATCAGAGGAGATACTAGAGGCCAAACTCAGCTATTATTAATGTGGAATCATGCGCTTGGTGGAAAATAATGTTGAAGAAATACATCACGTTAGAGTGCATGACTGCGATTATGAATAACTTATCAAAATCCCCCTATTGTCGCTACTTGGATGTGGCCTATTTGGATGCAGAACAGGGGCTGAAATCAAAGTCGGAGGAGGAGAGCGCGTCACTCTTTCGGTCAGCACGATGAAAAGGACGAGGAAATTAATGAATTGTTTAACGCTGATTGTAGCGATGCATGAACAAAGGGGGGGGGCAAAATTTCCAAAACCCATCATTACCATGATTGCATCATCATTGTCAGCGTCATTACTGAAAACATCGGCGGCCTCCTCACAAGTGGAACCGGGGCAAATGTGAATATAAATAGTTATGATTTATAAATCATTCATTCATTTATCATAATTATTTATCTTGACTTCGCTAAAATTAGGCATTTGCGTTTTTGGAAGAAGAAGGAAGAGTACCTAAAGTATCAGAAAGAGTATGACCAGCTAGCTAGCTAGATACCCTTGTTTTTATGTAGCACTTTGAGATTTCTATTAATGTAAAGTGCATTACAAATAAAATTTATTGTTTGATAGATAGCTCACTAGATAGCTAGCTACCTGGATAGATAGATAGAGTAGTTTTCCCTTCGTTTCTGGCCCCGCAGAATTTCTTCCTGTCACGTTAGACACACTCTAACACTTTGACTCAAGGCCTGATCAGTCACGGTGACACGTCGCACGTGTCCTCTTCACTTCCAAGCCTTTATATGGTGGAAAGGATGAGATCAAAGAGCGCTGGCCAGAAACCTGTGAGGTCGGGGTTAGGGGGACGGGGAAGGGGGGGTACAGGAAGCATAGTCGGAGGCGATGTTGAAATGGAAACTCAAGTGAGGAGAAAAACAGAGCAGCGGAGCGCGTGAGGGAGGGAGTAAACAGGAAAGTTAGTTCGGGAGGGAGAGCGGAGCAATGGATTAATCCTACAACGTGACTCCGATTTATGACGACTTATTAAAAAGATTCGCCGTTTCACGATGAGCCCTGGATCTGTGCCCACCGGGGCGGATCCGGGGCGGCACGTGCCGAGGGTCAAAGAGTTTAGGGAAGATTATTTTCACCCTCCGAGGTGTGTGAGGTGGAACAGCGTGCGAGTAAACACTGAGGCGGGAAAGCGGCCATGTTTTCAACAACCCCCAGCTCAGGTCACTGGATTAGGCGGTCAGTGGCGGTCCAAGGGGGTGTTTCAGGGACACGGGATAGTTTCGAAAGTCCAGACCGTCAAAATATTATGTTTAAGAGCTGCGTTTGGGTTTCAGAATATCAGCGCTGGCCCGCAGTTACATGTCAGTGGCTGACGTTATCAAGGTTGCGTGCTTGTCGTGTCCTCGCCGTCTGGCAGATTTGACCTAATTTGGTGTTGGGACAATCCCATCGTCTTTCGGGAATATACAATCAGGGACTGGCGGAGACATGGAAACAGAACGAAGGGGACACTGGTGAAAGCGGTGTGTCATCCTGTGCGCCCTTAAAGAGAAATATGTGTGCGTGTGTGTGTGTACACGCACGCACTCACGCACGCACGCCCGTGTTTAATCCTTTAATACTTAGATAAATGTAACAGATTGGCTTTTGATGTGTTTGGCAGAGGTAATCACTAAGTTATTAGCCTCATTTCCTGCCTCGTGCCGATTCCAATTTATTGACATCATCGCATCTGCTGATTCCCTAAAAAGTGATTTTTGTAAATTCACCAAGGTGGGCGCACGCAGCTCGAGAGATAGTGCTGCAGCGGTAAACACAGGCGATAAGTGTGGATATGATCTCAGAGCGTCGGTAAACGTGACTTGCAGACATAAACACCTGTTTGGTGATGTTTAAATTTGCTCCCACTGAATAAATATTTTCTCAAGAAATTAACAAATTTGGTCACGGGTCCGCTTGGTCACACTGAGGAAGCTGAGACGATGACTGAATAGTTTTCTACTTCATTTCTGTGTTTCTGTAGTTTTTTTTTTAATGTATTATATAGAAATAGGATTATAGAAACAAAATGATCTTAGGTCTTACCAGTGGGAATAGGAATAAATGCACAAACTGGGGGTTGGAAGCACAAATAACTTTCAGTTTTATTGACACAAAACTAATTTGACAGCTGTTGATAAACATATAGAAATCTTTCCAGGTTCCCCACAATGTGTTTCTCTATGGCTGGCATAATCTGCCACAATTGAGTGGACAAATGAGAACAAAAAACTAAATTTTTGTTTCTGTAAATAAACTGCAAGAGAATGACGTTCCAAATGATGTGTTTCGGTTTTTACCTTTAATCAAAGTCCAAAGCAAACATTTGTTCAGGGGTTGGACCTTCAAAGGGAATTGAAATGTAAATTGGATGAAACTTCTGTCTGTCGCATTTCAAACAAAGATAACCAAACAAAAAAGCACCCCGTCACTGCCCTGTGGCTAGCCGCTATGCTAACCAACTTTTTGCCAAAGCCAGACCAGTTAAGCCAAACATTGTATTTCACTGAAAAAAAGCTTGAAGCACCAATTTTGTTCTTCTTTCAACACTAACTACGACCCAGTTCTGCTATTACGGCAGCATTCTAGGCTCTCACTCACTACCTGAATTGAGTTTTGAAAAAGTCACTCCTTGGCTTTGTCAAAAACAAAAAATACAGAGTAAATTGGCCTGGGAATTCAAGACCCCGACTAACTGAAAATGTTTCATACAGGGGCTTGGCAAGGTGGATGTGAAAGATTTTTCGACAGTTCATCTGCATTGCATGGTTGGAAGTGGATGGAGAGGTTTGAGTAGGGAGAAAGTGAAGGCAAAGTTGGTGACCAAAGTGTGGACGTGCGGAATGTGGAATAGGTTTGTGTTGGGGGAATGTTTCAACAAAGCATCCATTTGGAGTTTTCCAGCAGACTGTTAGTAGGCTGCTCTGCCAGACATAAAGTTAAAATCAGAGCTTTTCAAAACAAAAGGCGGCGTGCTATATGTTTTTCTGTCTGCCTTTTACTACCCCCCCAGGAAACCCCACTATTGCCTTTTTTTTGGCCATCCGGTTGACATCAGGATTTATTAGTCAAACATCATTTCTGTATTTAACTTGGCAAGTGTACAGACCCTGCAGACCTTTTATGTTTGCTTTGTCTATTCTGTGTTTGCATTCTTTTGCCTTTACATCTACTTTTTAAAAAAAATCCTCTTGTTTCTGCCAAATATCTGATATTTTTTGGCTCTTGTATCCACATACTTAATTCTAAAAAAAAAGGGGCCAGATTCCATATAAATTTCGGCCAAAGACTACATGTGTTCGGCTGCGGCGAGTCAGTCCCTGCTCCGATAGGAGGATGAACAGGTGCACAAGTAAAACAGTTACTCCACTGTCTCTGTTTTACTTGTGTTACAGTCCAGTCACATCATCAATTAAAGCCTTGTGACTCCAGGATAAACTAAAAATGGCATGTCGAGTGATAGGTCTCCTCAATCCACTGGAATTATCTTGTATTCATTTGGAGAGAGAGGGAAACTTGGAAAGTACACGTAAAAAAACTTCCCGTTGATCACTTTTAAGTTAACCAATCCAATGCTAATTGCACCACAGAAAGGGGCAAGTCTCGTCTCTGTGTTTAAAATGTGCCTCAATCAATGGTCATCCCCAATCAGCAGCAAGATTCACTGTTGCTTCCTGTCTTTTCACTTTTCGGGCCTGATTTACCAAGCTCCCAGATAGCAAGCCCAAAATTGATTGCATACGCAAACATATTGCGTTCCTTCTGTTTTTCTTCCTAACTTTGGGCCTGCTAGCCAGCTCTGCCAATGCACAACAATCTACCGTTACCCCTCCGTCCTCCGTCCTCCATCTCTTTCCTTATTGAGAAGAAGTATCCTGATAATCTAGAGTATTTTTTACTCTTATCTCCTTTATTTAATGGATTTCTCTTCCCCCCACTTAAATCTTTATCCTCCAGCATCCAATCTTAATCTCACGTGGAAGCAGCACAAGGTGATTCGTACAGGAGTACGTGCCGCTATCAGATCCAAGGTGGCAGATGTTGAACTGGGAGGCGTACCGTCAAGAGGGGGCCTCACTTGGCCCCTGGTGGCAACACGTGAGCGGGAAAGAAACCTGGACGGCAGGGGAAGAGTCACGTTCGAGTCGGAGTGCGTCACGATGACGGAGCGAAGACTCGCCTTCCCGGACGACCCTCCGATGCTGATTTGGCTCTTGCATGTGCAGGCACAACCTGGCAGGTCTTGGCTAAACACACTCATCCATCTTCTTCACTGCACAATATCTACAATCAGTTCCAGCGTTCGTTGCTCAAAACATCCCAGAGACCCCAGTAAAAATCTGTGAAAACAACTGGATATCCCCCACTTTCCCTCCGACATATTTACATTCCACTGTCCATCCACAGATTAGGACTTTCTCTACGAAGAGACCATCCTGCCGATATTGATTAAGGTTTGTATACTAGGGGGTGGAAGAACTATGTAAGGCCGTGTGTTTTTTGGCATTGAAATGGGAAAAGGAAGATATTTCATACTGTAGTTTTAAATCAGTCAGTCACTCAAGACTTCGCCTCTAAAAATAATTAAATTTTCAGAACACCGTCTTCTCCATTTCTCAACCTGTGTGCGGGCTGGTGTTCCTGTATTGGACAGAGAGAGGAAGTTGTTTGAGGAATGTTGGGTTTGTCAGACCAGACGGGGAGTGTCCCGGTCCGGGAAGTGGGTGGCTTGGTTTCTGGATGACCTCGGCGTGTGGAAGCAGCTCTGCGCTTGATTCCTGCCATACCACGGAGGGTGAGTGTGGCAGACAGCAGTTGATGTTTGTGACACCGAGATCCCTCCCGATCTCGGTGATCTGGTTCGTTTCACTCTGTACACTGAACAATCTTATTCACATTGAGCCAACTCTCGGGATGCAGGCCTTCATATCTTCTAGCGATGTCCACAGTTCATTGACAGCACTTGACTCCATCTTCATCTATTTGTTCTCGCTGTTTCCCAAGTTGACCGTGTTTTATCGATTTACACCTGTCACTCTGGCCACTAGGGGAGAGCCAATCTCTCTTGGAATGTTACCCAGTTGTAGAGGAACCTTGCTAGCTCTGTCCTAATCAAGCTTTGGCATGTCTCCCACCTCTTTCTCCTCAATTGATTGGTCCTGTCACATTCAGTCAGTCTCAAGATATCATAACGTCCCAAATTGGATCCCTGTCCTTTTCCACCATTGTGGTCGAGCTGGTCTCAGTTCAACAGTCTTAAAGGTGCTGGAGTTCATTTTGGTTTCACTGTACCTTGAACTTTTCAGCCCAACAGGTTTCCACTGGAATCTTTGGCTTACTTTGCATATTGTCTATCTGGACAAATAATAATCAGGATGTCTCTTGATTTTCTTTTGTGCATACTTTCATTCAGAGAGCATCTGATGATTTGACATGGTTTAAACTGTTTAACTGGACCATGTCCACATGTGCGCGCACAAACACAGACACAGAGAGTGAGAGAGTGAGAGAGAGGCATGCTGATGGTCTGACTCTCATCCCAACAAACAGGCTGCCAGTGACTGACAGCTGGTGAACTCTCTTTTCCCTGACACCCGTCGGGTTGTTAGCCAATAAAAAGGCAAAAAGTGGGTCAGTGTGGTAGATTGTACTCCCATTAACGATGGAGACGTGTCTCAACACCAGTTTGTCCTCCTTTTATTGTGTTTTGTGTCAAATATTAAGCAAATTGTGAAAAATCCTCTGGGGGCCACTTAGAATGATTATTTTAATCAGCTTGGGGGGGATTGGTTATTTCTAATCCATGTGAGGGATTTATTAGGATGATGGAAACTGGAAATTGTACCACTTGCTGGGAAAGCTGCTGCTCATCTGCCGTTTGACAATGTGTTATCCTGTTTCTGGACTATAACCTGCTTACAAATGAGTCAGGGAGGTTAAAAAAACACAACAGATTATATTCCATATAAAATGAAGCAAAACCAAATGTGACATCACAATTGATTTTCATTTTATTTTATTTATTTATTTATGTTTTTGTAAGCAAATCTTTTCTTTAAAATGGACCAAGTAGAATGAGTAAATTATTGGACTTTTTTGTGGAGTTTACTGAGAGGATAGAGATACCACTGACTGTATAAAAACATGGAAGGGGCTTTTGGTTTTACAAAGGAGGCCAATATGGAAGTACCAAAAATCTGCATTCCATCGTTTGATGATCAGGAACAGCCAAAGTTGGTTGCGAAAAGACACGATGACTCCATGCATCTTTATATACACTCAATGATAATTACATAGTGCTGAGTAAATGTAATTATATTTTGTGCTTCTTTTAACCATCATGTTGCCTTCAGATCCACGCTAATGCTCTGACCAGCTTTATGTAACAATGAGCTCACCTGCATGTGTTCTGCAATAAAAGCAAACCTGGGAATCTCAAGGGTTCGACTCTGTTCTTCGTTTATGAAACTAATATTGTGCCGAATTTAAGGGGTCCAGCAGGTTACGTCACTAATTATGTAACATGTGACATTTATACAGTATCCAAAACCACCTTTCTAGGTGATGAGAGCATGCCTGCCTGGCAGTAAAACCGCGACAGGCACAAATTCAGGAAATTAAATCCAGGCGAGACTTCGGCCTGAGTGTGGCTTGAGGGGGATGAGAGAGGATGAGAGGCAGGCAGGAGGTTCAAGAGGGTTGTTTTTTTTGTGTGCAGGTTTAAAAAGTATAATCGCTGTCAAAGAGGGAACAATAGGTCGAAGCGGCGAGACAGAACTGGAGAAAATATAGAGAGGAAAGGAGACATTGGGTCATTGGAAAGGAAGAAAGAGCAAAGCAGATCGGACTGAAGAATATTAGAGGCTCTATATCACACAAAACTCACTTTACCTCAATAAAAATAATTTGCTGACTCTGTCCTGTCAGCGACCTCCCCAGAAATGACAAATGAGTTCATCCTTTACTTCTCTGGCACCACTATTAAGAAGTGTTTGTCCCCTCCCCCTTTTTAAATTACAATTTTATTAAAAAAAGAAAAAAAGAAAAAAGGGTAAACAGTTAATCTGTGGAAATAAACAGAGATCAAGGTTTCACAATGACGTCATGATCTCTGTAGGCCCAGCAAGGAAACAACAAACAGAGCAGATGTCAACATTTTCTGATTCCGAATGCTGTCGAATGGGTGGTGCCCTCACAGTAACTGATGAACCGGCAGCGGCTGGGTGATCAGACCAGGTCTAAATACAGATGCAGTTGAGTGGAAGGCAATCAGGCGAATCAGTGGCAGGTGAGTCGTGGAAACAGGTGTAGCCGATAACACTGATGAGCCTATGTCATATGTCCCTGTTTTCTGTTTTTCCACTGTTATTGCTGACATGCTAGCAAAACCCACAAATCTGCAAATAAAATAAATGATTAACACGAACACTTTGTCTGACATCTTCCACGACAAATATCGACAACAGAATGTAACAGAAGTGCATTTATTTTTTGCTTATGAAATTGAAGCATCAACTATTGTCTTCTTGAGCTATTACCTCCCCGGACCTGATGTAACATTTTGGCGACGAACAAGTTCTTCTTGAGACCCGCATCGCCTTCAACTGAACACGCTGGGGTCCATCCATGAATTCATTTGTTCTTCCATTTAAGTTCTCCGGTGGATAATAAACGATCCCTTGGCGTTACCGCTTCCAGCTGGCTTCCCTAACTTCATAGAGAGACTTCCATGGCGGATTGTTTCATGGTGTCATTTGCAGTCTCATTAGTCCGTTTGTAATCGTTGCAACCACCCAAAGGCCCGTTACAACGATCACTTCGCATGCTATAAAACCTAACTGGCTGAGCTCAGCCATTGTTGCACAAGAGATAATAGCGTTGTGCGTCTTATTACCTTACAGCAGTCAGATGTCTGAGCAGAGCGGCAGAAAATGGGCAGTTATGTTTTGGCCATATCAAAAGTCTCAGACACCCAAGCCAGGGAGCTGTAAAAAGACACGAGTGCCGTAAACAAGAGCACTTACGTAATGGGGGTCGGAGGTCTTCAGTGCAGCAGCCACCCCTCGGAGAGGTAATGAGAAGGAAAAGACACGCTCTCCAACCCTAACACAGCCGCGGTCCCAACAAGCACGCGCCTGTCAGCTTCCTCCTAAGAGTTCAGGATGTTGAGCCACATTCCGGCTGCAGGTCGGCAGAACGGACCGTCTAATTAGTTCTAATTGGAGAGAAAGTGGGCAGACTCGGGGTTCTGTCGCTCCACCGAGATGTTCGCGGGTCAGAAAGTGGTGCAGCTTCCAGCGAGCAGGTTAAAATGCAGAGTGTCATCCTCAGACACAGCGTACAAGTGTAAACAACCTGGTGTTGTAGCGAAAAAGCAACAATCAAATGTGCCATTCTGATCCAGTTACTTTAAAGGCATTGTGTCCTTCAAAATTCGCTTTAGCGGAGTTGCCTAACAGTAAGCTTTGTCTCTTTCCTGTCAGTGAACTCCCCAGAAGTGAGAACATTTCATGCTTAAACATTTGCTGATACCTCCTCTCAGTTTAGAGCAACCACGGCCAGCAAGGTGTTGGCTCTGCCCTCTGAGAACACCTTGCCCCCTCCCCAACAAAACACCAGATTTAAGAGGAAGTTTAAATCCAGCAGTTGGAGATGCGAAGCTGCTTCAATGGAGCTTGGGAGCAAATCAAAGATTTGGATACCAGTACAATTCAATTCAGGTCGATTCAAAGGAAAGAGCATCAGCGCATTCATGTATTCAACAATACTACTTGACAGTAATAATATGCAGTAGACATTAAACCATTTGTAAAATGTGACAGAAAAATTATCAAATCTCTAAAAGCAGTGCAGTCTTTACAAGTGATCAATCCAATCCAATCCAATCCAATCCAGTCCAATGCTCGACAGTGATCCACTCCAGCTGGTATGCAGAAATTGAAGACCGATTCAATGGAGCTCTCTGGTGGACCTGAAGTCTGCAGAGTTGTCTCAGATAACACAGACATTTGGCAAAGGTGATTTCACTCTTTGGTTGGAAGGTGGTTTTGTGATCGTCTGGAGGGAATCTAAGTGATTCATCCAATACTTTTCTTTTGGCTGGCTGGTTGTTGACTGACAGGTCAGGGATGATCGAGAGGACCTTAAGGAAATAAACAGTCTACTCCTTAGTAGGGGGGTGGCGGGCTGCTTGAGATCAAGGTATTTCAGCGATTTCAGGTCATCCCATCAATCCCAAAACTGACTGATGTTTATTTGAGTTTAATTTTGGGCCTGAAAAATACCTCAGTTTTTCTTTTCATGTGTAATGTATTTTTTCTACTATTGGATTTACCAACAAGCTCTAAGTTTTCACCTTTCACCTTCACTTTCCTTTAAGGCTACATAAGCTGCATTATTTCAGTTACATAACGTGTTTGTGCATGTGTGCGTGCGCGCGCGCACAACGGGTGCGTTTGCTTCATGTTGAAAGGTTGTGCTGGTAACAAGGGGTGGAAAGGTGAAACTTGTCTTTTGTAGTGTAAATTACACGCTTGACTGAACAAGGTGGTGACTGACTGGCTCCGGAATTAGCATCAGCCGTAGGGGAAAAGCTCACGACACCTTCTGTCTTCACCCTATCTAGGTTAAAAAAAAAACAATGTTTTTTCAATGGGGGTAAAGCAACAGTGAACACACACACACACTGATCTATAAACAGATCACTTTATTCAGCTGGCACTTTGACCTGCAGCCCAACATGACGCGCCGACGCATCCATCATCAGAGAGGAACAGGGGGTGTCGACGCTACCGACAGCTTTGGAGGCCTTGGTGTCTGCCAGCAGGATGCCGCTGGTTCCTGGTGTCCATTGCTTTGCTCATAGGTCACGGCGGCACCATGATAAAGTTCACGCTAAATCCAGCCCTTGAATGTCACATGCATTTGCTCATTTAAGTTTAGACTCGTTTACTGTAAAGACATGGGAGCTTTAAAATAGAGTGCACATATGAACAGTGAATGTGTGGGGTTTTTTGCGCGTGCTAAAAAAAAGCATCTAATTTACACAGGAATTGCCTTCCTGTGTAAATTAGACTGTAACCCCTCGTCAGTGTTGGCGAGTAATCTATTACTAAGTAATCCACTACTGTAATCAAAGTACTTTTTGAATAATGGAGTAATGTAACAGGATTACTGTGGCAAAACTGATAATTACGGTATATCATAATTACGGTATATCATAATTACTTTCTCAAAAAACGATTCCATTACTTTTTCCAAAAAAAATCTGAAAAAAGCTGGAAATACAAACACTATTCTTCTCTAACTCTATCCTGTTTTCTGACTTTTCCTTTTTGATTTCTAAGGAAAATAAAATTGATCACCCACAAGCCCACTGATATGGAGGCATGTGGTTCATCGCCACCTCAGTAGACTGGCACGCTTTTCTGAGCACCTGCACGGTTGTTGTTTGAATATAATAAAAACAGGTAAGAAAATATCTGTGACAGATTGACTGTTTATCGCGTTAAAATTGAAATGCTCGTTCCAAATATACAAACAGCCTTCACAGTTATGCACGTAGGGATTCTCCAAGAGATCTGGCGAGGGTTTAGGGCCAATTCCAATTCCTCACTTAACTCCTCAATCTCAACCCTCGCCCTTAACCCTCAATCTTTGGCCCTCAAAAATAAGTGTAAGGGCTATCTTTTGACTAAGAAATGGGACACCCCTTGAGTGCAGTTACGTCTTCAGACTGTGGGGGGCGGCCTTACGCCAAAGCTACGTCCAGTCTGTCAAGAAGACGACGTCGACGAAGAAGAAGGAGACGGAAAAAGATGACGACGAAAACAAAGAAGTCCTCCGTCGCTACACAATGAGGGACCGCCGGTCCGGCTGACAAACATCGTAAAGTAAAAAATAATAAATGTTACGCAACAACGATGTCAATAATCCATAAAAAAAGTCTTAAACTAAGACAATAAAATGGTTTCATAATATTTATATCTTTATTAACTAAGAAAATACTTCCATTTGTAGCTCGCTTTTTTCATCGCCATTTTTCGAAGATGTCTTGGCGAAAATACACAATGCCTTCTGGGTAGCCCTTACTCCCAAGGGTGGTGCCGGAGAATCTCAATATTGAGGGCGATACAGCCCTTAAACTTGTCCCTCAACTTGAGGTTCTCAGGACAGCACTTGCACTTCGCGGGAGCGCGCATTTTTGAGATTGAGGGTTGAGATTGAGGGTTAAGGGAGGAATTGGAATTCACCCTTAATGTGGCTTTAATTTAGAAGCACATTAAGCAGTCCAACATGATTACCTTTAAGATCAAAGCATCGCCATACATGACCACAGACCTGCAGTTTTGTGCGTGTGCTTTAGTCACAATGAGTAACTGGAGGGAGAATTAACCCGACGGCTAATTTCACACCCTTGCTGCTGTTGTCGACAGATTAGCACGTGTGTGTTTAAAGTTTACAGAGGGGACTGGGATCGGCCGCTCAGACAGCGAGTCTGAACCGCGTAGGCAGAAAGCCGATAGAGACGGCAGCCTTTGTAGATGAGAGGAAGAGCCTGTCTATTGTTGGAGGCTTTTATCTGAGGGGGGGCCTCGCTCAGCGTGTCGCAGGTACAGGCCAACCGCACCTCTAAAGGGAATCGAATGAAACGCACGACTGTCGACGGTCGCAGTCTTTAGATTTTATCCAACAGGAAGAGGTCGGCGACATTACAATAGGTGCGTTGGGAAGCCGTGAAGTCATGCGAGCTGTCAGCTAATCAGCCGCGGCTGGCTCTGACGATCCCCAGTCACGCCGGCGGGGAGGGGGGACACCAACGGAGGCGGGAGTCACTTTTTTCTGCATGACACTGGCCGTTAACACCGCAGCCCCGGAGACCGAGCGTCTGCTCAGCGTCGCTTTGAAAAGCGCAGACGCGACGAGCATCACGGGGAGAACAAATGAGCACGCACGGGAAAGTAATGCGTTATTTGGGTTTTCACGCCGCGGACCTTCCCTTGCAAGGCGGCCCCATGGCCGAGATTTAGACTTTGAAATTGTGCACGTTTATCTACCCGGACAGGCTCCAGAGCTTTTCAGTGTGTCGTTAACAAATCTTCTACTTTTGAAGAAAGCAGGAAGTGGCTGCTGCTGCGCTACGCTTGAAAAAATGCAGAAGAAGTGCTACTGAGTGCAGTCACGGCCGCCGTCGCACTGATATGGATTCTGACGAACCAACAGTTTCATCCGAATGGTTCGATACGGTTTCTTTTTGGTTTCTTTTTTCATTTATAAGCAATGAAGGGCAATTAAGGCTAATTGTACGTCTCCTGACTGGCTGGTTTGAGTAATCGGATGACAATACGGATTTGGACTGTTTCCACTTGGTTACTTTGTGTGATTTTTGTCGATCGGAATACGAAAAACGCTTGAAATGGCCAAGTTCAAACAGGGCCTGAGAGAGGAGGATAAAAGATTCGAGAGAAACACGACGACACAAGCCGGCCAATCCGGAAGTGAGCGAGGGTTTTGTACGAGATTGTATTGGAAAATTGAGGCCCCTGAGTTGCAACCGCATGGCATTGACAATGCTTCACTGTCATGCTTTGAATGCGACAGACAAGCCTTGGAAAGATTCTCAACAGAGATGGAAAATAAGCTTCTGAAATGTTCAGGGCCTGTTACAGCGACTTCAAAGATTAAAAATAAGATTAAAACATGGGTTAAAACTTTCAGGAGACGATATTTACATCATCACGTGCGAGAGGATTATTATTATTTTTTTTTTTAGAAATAGCCTCATTTGACTGCAACAAATGCTAATTTCCTCTGTGCCACACTTAGCGGGGGCGGCGTAAAGTGGATGGTTGGGTTTTAAATTGCCGGACTTTGACATCGGGGACGGACACGCTAGGAGTCTAGACGCTGGTTTTCTCAGCTTTGTTGGTTGAGGCCGAGGAAAAGTTCCCGGCTCGAGTTTACACACGGGCGTGTTTTCTGCAGGAAATCATTTGCATATAAACAAAATCTCCCGTCGACCTCTCCTCTCTCCTGTGCATCCCGATCCCCTTTGCTCCTTCGTGTTTTAACATAAATCCTCTCCTGCTGTTATGCAACCAAACTTAGCTGGAGGTCCTAAATTCTTTGGTGCCGGCCCTGCAATTTGCGGTATTTAGATGTAAAACTGTCAAACAACGAGCTGACATGTTTGCCTTTAAATGGTTGTGTACCTCCACCGATTCGCGCAGTGCACCCTGCAATCACATTCTGTGGGCTCCAGCTCCAACGTTACAAAACACTTGGTTCCTTCGCATTAGCCGCTTTCTCAGCAGGGCTTGTAAAAAAATGGGCTGCAAGTTGGCACGGCTACAGCATATGCCCGCGTTATTCCTCAGTTGTTGTTTTCGCAAGTGGAATCTTAATGGGCCTCAGATGCAGGAGCCTACGAGAGGGGATTCGTTTATTTCGCCTTCTCTCTTTTTTTTCTTCTTTTTTTTATTGCGACACAACAGCGCGAACAAAGCAGCCAAAATGTGTGTCAGGAAAACAGTGTGTGGGAATATCGGGAGGGTTCCTCTGCAGGGAGTTGCATGCTTTTCCGAGTGGGTCAACGCCGACGCGCGGGGAGCAAAACACGGCTAATTGCTGTTTTGACTGAAATTCACAAGCGGGATAGATCATATCAGGCGTGACCTCATTGCGCGGCGAGCTCCGAGCCAGCCGGGGGGAGTCTGGCCAAGCGGCCTTCGAGCTCCCTTAGAATAACACGTCTGCAAATAGGAGCAAAGTTTTCTGTTGGCACGAGGGGAGAAACCGAGGACCCGAGTGTGTGACCCGCATGTCACCCAGCCAGCCAGCAAGGCTTTCGGTCTGAAAAAGAAAGAAAGAAAGAAAGAAAAAACCCAGAAATAACAGAGAAATATTCCACCTCTGATCTGGTGCTCCAGTTACTGCCACATTATAAATGAGTCATGTGGTCAAAAGGCCTCACTGCCACTGCTACGCAGGCAAGAGAACGTGTGCATCTCTCGGTTTAACAAAGACAGACGCCAACTACACATCCAGTGCAGTTGTCTTGGTTGTTGTCAGTGGAATTCAACTGGTCATTCTGGAAGTGGACGGGAAACAATGCTGTTGGCTGCATCCGCGGACCAAAGTGTTTGTGTGGATCAGGTGGCAGTTGATTGGCTCCCCAAAGGATTTGTTTAATCTTTCCCCCAAAAACTGTCCTCACCAAAAAAAAAAAAAAAAAAAAATCTCCTAAAAAGGCCAAAACAAATGCATTACACTTGATCTGTTGGTATGGATGTAATACATTTAAAAATATTAAATACCCAATTAAAACTTGAAAACACAAAATTATAATTTGCATATGAATTGATCACATCTTCACTCATATTATCATATATTTAAAGATATAGTCAAGAAAATACACATTTCCCTTTTTGAAATATAAGCCCTTACACCTAACAGTACCAGCACATTTGAGCCGATAATATAACAAAAACATTATTTCTCTATAAATACACAATTCGGTTTATATTTATATTGATACATGATTCGGTTTAAGTTATTCTAGTCTAGTTTAGTTTGTTTTTGTTTATCCACCTTTTTTAAGCAAAGACAGCGCTGCCGCAGACATTCATAGTTTACCCACCTTTCTTTCATTTTACCACGACAGCACTTCCTGAGATGAAAATGTTGAGCTCAGGATGGACAGAATCACGGACGAGTCAAAAAGCAATTTTCCAGGAATAAATAAAAATAAACCCGTACATAGAACAGAAGACTTCACCTTACACTACAATATTAGTGTGTATTGTGCAAGTGCATGAAAGTGTGTTACTGTAAAAGCACTGACACAACCGCGAGCAGTATCTTCAATTTGTTTGGTATTTCCAGCCAGACTCTTTCAAATTTGTGTTTTATCTGTCAATTTTTTGGGGATTTGTAAAGTTCCACAGTCAAACATCACTGATCAAAACCCACATCTTCACAATAATTCCGTGCACAGGGCTCTTCATGTGCAGTGACACATGAGCACACAATATTATGAATGCAATGACAGGGTGCATGAGTCTCGTAAACTTCAGTTTGCTTCAGGTAAAGCGCCGTCCAGGTATGCCGTGCCGCAAATACCAAAGACTTCTCCACACCCTGCTTACATCACCCTCCAGGTCCCAGAAAAGGCAGCGCAAAGGTAACCAGGCATAACCTATGTTTAACAGCAGATATATCTGCAGCCTTTCTGACATTTCTGGCACGCTGTGTTCCCTGCGTGGAATTCCCCAGTTGTGACTTGAAGACAGCCGCATTGACCCTGTGAAACAGCTGGCCGCGAGGCGCCTTGAACTTTAGCCTCATGGAAATAATTTAGCACAATATAGGGGAAGTTGCGAGCCACGTTAGCAAGCAATGCTATTGCTAATTAATACAACTGTTATCATTAAAGGGGACTGAAGAGGATCAAAACCAGACTTTGAATAAATAAAAGTTGCCATCATGTTTTGCTTTTGCTGATTACTTCCCTGATAAAGATGCTAATGGTGCGTTTTAGTCAATTCACTAATTTTGCATGTTTTCATCTTTTCTTTCTTTTGTGTTCCTCATCAGTTATACTCTATCATTATAGGCAACACACTTTTGTACAGGTTGTGCGAGTCACTATGCAGCAATTATCGTTCCTGCGCCCCAGTACAAATTAACCAAGACAGTTTTAGAGCAGTGATGGAAAACAAAACCAAAGTTTCATCCCCAAATCTAAAGCGTGAACCTTGCAATTTAGCTCGATCACTGCAATTTCAGATCTGAAGTATTACTTATCCATCTTGAAAAACTCCAATCAAAAAGTTAGGCTATAAATTATTAGTTTCATTCAGAAGGAACCAGTCACCTTCCTTCCAGTCAGGTTAGGTTAGGGAGTTAGGGTTGACTTTTCCCACATCAGCTCCAACATCAATACCTCGCTAGTTTCGTTGCAAACAAACGTCAGTTTTTTCATTTTTATGTGCGCATAAATCCGGAAGCTGACAGATTTGGCGCTCCGGGTTTCTAAAGCTAATTAAAAAAGTGATTTGTTGCTAGTTTCCTTCTGTCCTGGTACCACTAGAAACACATTTGACTCTCGGGAGAATTAAATATTACTGCTACTCACCGGCCATTTAATGACACTTTAAACATGCGTATGGGCGAAGTTAAGGGAAAATTGAAAACACGCGGCGGGGCCGCTGCGAACAAACACACACACACACCCTCCCTTGTCACTCTGCACTGAATCCAACCAGTCCGATGGAACGCAAACACCGCGGCGCAGACATGTGAAGAGGCTTGTCGTCTGCGAGTTTGCGGTTTTTATGGGCCACTTTGACATTATGCAACCAAATTATATTTGCCTTACATCACCTGAAGTGCCAAGCAACCTGTTGCCATGAGGAACATCAGGCCGGCGGCTCCCCACCACTGCACCGCGTGTGTACCCAAGCTTCATGGTGAATAATGTAAGGAGTACTAGATACGCCACAAATCTTCTGACCGGTCTGTATTTGTGCTCGCTCCGTCATCCGAGCAGGTTTTAATATATACGAGCTGGCCGTGATGGTCTGTTTTCTGTTGAACTGCCGATTGGGCTTAGAAATATGGGCACGAGGCCTCGCTTCATTCTTGTGTTTGTAAAGAAAAAGGACGCATCCTGGCGGTAAATACTCAGATCAGGTTTGCACTCACAATTCAAATTGCTTAAACAAACGTTTCTGGGGCGCTTTTGGGCTGCAGTCTAAGGGGGAACCGCACAGGAATTTCTCCATGAATTATTTCCCAAACCTCAGCAGGAATTGTGTAACGCTTAATCCTCCCTAAATTTCTCATGCCCGCAACCAGTGGATATTGTCCAGTTGCAGGTTTTTGTTTTTTTGAGTTTTTTTTTTGAGTTTTTTTTTGTTTGTTTTTTTTAAACACAAAGCAAGTTAAACTGGCATCAGATAGTAGTTTCACAAGAGCGACATTTATTCAAAAAAAAATCATTAATGACACAATTTACAAATGGTGCATTTTGTAGCAAATATACTTTCTATAGAGAGACAGCAGCAGCAGAATTGGGATGTACAAAAATACACATTTGATTTTCTCGCACTCACGCACACACACGGGCATGAAAAAACACGCCTCTCTCTCTCTCTCTCTCTCACACACACACACACACACACACACACACGGGACAAACAGAAGTAACAAAGTAATATATTTATATATAATTATATATTTCTGTATTATAAATATGCAGAACTTTACAAGTTGAACATTGCTGACTGTGGCAGACAGAGCGGCATGGTTAAGACTTAAAGATGTGGAGGCCATTTACAATGGCAATGCTTGGATGGAGGTTGGCCTTACCGACGTGAAGAATGCGCTCGCAATAACACTGTGTTAAAAGTATTTACATATATATTTGTACATAATAACCATAGTAATGAATGAACGGTGGAAAAAATGTCACCTATCACAACAGCAACGGCTACCAGCTGGAATATTATAAGTCGTATCATCACGGACCAAACAAACCACACTTGGGGGGTGGGGGGGGGTACGACAAAGTCTTGACTGTTTCGTACGTACTTACACATATTTATAACACACAGACACATAGGAGTGATACACCTGTATCACTCTGGACTGGGAGGACGCCAACATTGAAGTGCTACGAAAGCAAGAGGAGCGAGTTCTCTCACATTCCCGCTCAGGACGCGCCGTCAATGATCACATTGCAACAGGCAACAGCAGCGACACTTTTTCGTACACACACACACACACACACACACACACACACACACGGGTCGTTTCTCCTCACTCCCCGCTCTCCCCCAGCTCACAGTGATATGAACCAGAGCCGCGGGTGACAACACTGGCCGCAGTGTATCTGTGGAAACGCGGCTCAGGTGGATAAATACGACTCAGTTCTGACGCACAGAAACGCTTCTCAAAGTGGTGGACGATCAAGTGTCTCGGCCGTCTCGCAGATGCAGTGGAGTCGAGGTGCTGCTCGGTTGCTGGGGAGCATTTAGCAGGCACGGCTGGAAAAAAACCTGCCTCGGTGGCCCGAAATAAACATCTCAGGTGTTGCTGACCAGGAATCCGGTGAAAGGTTTGAACTACTCTTTTCCGCTCAAAGCCCAGCGGAAAACGTTAGCTATGCAGCATGAAGCCATTGTTATAACAGATGTGGTCAAATTTGCGAAACTTTGCGAAACACAAAGCACGTCTAAGCTTCCAAACCATCTTGACCCCTGCTTTTCCTAAGAAAGAAACATCAAAATCAAAGTGTTTCTTAATGTTCACAAAGGTTACGCAGATTGCAACAGAACAGCTGAAAACAAGCTCTGATATTTGTTTGCTGGTCCAGATGTTGAACTGAGGCCCTTTCATCTCATAGATGCGAAATAAATATCAATTTTTTTTCTTCTTTCAGGATTACAGATGCGGCAAAAGTAATTAACGTGACAATTAATTACGCTGAATGGAAGTTTCATCATTGAAATAAAACCAAAGGTATTGACGGTATCTGAAGCAGGAAGTGAAGGGTTTGAGCTGCCAGGAGGAGAGAGGTGTTTACACGGAGGCCAAATCATCACAACGGTTAAAGACACTCGCACAATTATCAGTCACTGAACAGTCCGTCACACGCTTTCGGTCCCAAAAAGTCTCGTTCACACGTACGACTCCTCTGCGAAAAAGAGCTGCTCGAACTCGTCCACCCGGGGGTCGCTGCAGCGCCTGCTCTGCCACTCTCGCTTGCCCTGCACGATGGCCAGCGCCACCTCCTGGCTCCTCCTCAGGCAGGCGTCGGCGTTGTCCTGGCCCTGGGACGTGAAGTAGTCTTGGACGGCCCTCGTGGCCGACGGCGACAGGCAGAATTGTGTCTCCCTGGGCGGGCCGCCGCCGTCACCGTTATTGTCCTGGCCCTGGTACCTGGAGGGGCGTGGCCGGCCCAGGGTGCGGCTGCCGGAGGCCAGGTTCAAGTTCCTGGCCGCGGTCGCCGGCTCGGAGGCGCGGCGGGGGAGGGTCCTCGTCCGATTCTGCGCCTCGACGGCGGCGGGCGCCGGAGGGGGGTTGGACTTTTGCCTCTGGAGGACCAGGGCGGAGCCGCTTTGTCCGAAGAAGACTCCCTGCGGCGGCAGCGCGCCGGCCTCCGGCCTCTGCGTGACCTCGCTTCCTGTGGGCGGGGCCGCACGATCGTGGAGCTGCCGCAGCTCGCGCACCGTCAGCGGCTTCTCGGCGCCCCTGTAGAACGGCGAGCGGCTGTGCTGCAGCTGCAGCAGCGCCTGCTGGTAGGACGGGGGACTGCTGGACCGCCGCCGGCAGTTCCTGTTGGTCGCAGCATCCTGGACGCCGGCAGTGCCGTTGACAGCCGGGTGAGTCTTCCCATTGGCCACGGGCGGCGGCTCCTCCCCCTCCTCCGCCTCCAGGTTGCCATTGTCGGGCTGCTTGAGCGAGAGGCGGCGCTCCTTCTTGAGCCACGTGTTGGGGTGGAGGCCGTGCGGGTTGGAGGGGGCGTGGCCAGTCCTGGGGGGCGGAGCGTCCCGCTGGGGAGGGGAGCCGCGGGGCGACTGCTGGGGGCGCCCCGGGTGGGGCACGGGGAGGAGGAGCAGCGGGGGGGCGGGCTCGATGTGGTTGGAGTTGTAGTCGGTGGAGTACTGCGAGAAGGCCGAGTCCAGCGAGCTGAGCGAGGAGCCAGTGGGCGAGGTGGCGGGCGATGACAGGCTGGAGCAGCTGGCGTCCAGGCGCAGCGGCGGCGGCGGGACGTGCTTGGCCCTCCTCCGCCCGCCGCCCTGCGCCTTGGCTCCCACCTTCTCGCAGCCGCCGATCCCTTCTTCCTCCTCCTCCTCTTCCTCCTTCAGCTGCAACCCGCCCAGCCGCTCCTCCAGGAAGACCTCGTCCACCGCCTGCCCCTCCATGGCGGCGTCGTAGCTCGCCTTCCTCGCTGCCGGCCGGGTGGAGTCGGCGTTGCGAGGGATGGGCGCCGCGCCCTCCAGGGCCAGGGCCGGCTCCGAGCTCCGGCGCAGCCTGCGGGCGCCTGCGACGGCGAGCCGTTGGCCTGCCGGGCCGCGCGCTGCCGGCCGGCAGGGTTGAACCTCCTGGGCCGGGCCAGCGGGGGGAGCTGCAGCAGGAGGTCGCTCTCGTGGTCCGGGTCCGGGTCGCAGTCGCTCAGGGTGATGACCGAGTCGCGGCTGCGGCTGTCCGGTTTGTCTTTATCCCGCAGGGGCAGCTCCTCCTGGTAGGGCGACTCGGGGTCGTCGTTCAGCTCGTTCTCCAGGCTGTCGTAGGACGAGTCGTTCATCTGGAAGGACGACACGTCTGTGGGGCAGGGGTGACGAAAAAGACAACGTCAGTGAAAAGACTAGTCTCTTGTCCTCAACAGTATGACCAATGCATTTTCAAGGTACAGTGTGTACATTTGTGTCATCTAGTGGTCAGATTTTAGCATTGCAGGACTCATTCGCTCACCCTCCCTCTCCCGGGCTTGCCAGTAAACTACACTGGCCTGCGCACAAATCCTTCTTCTTCATTGGTTTAGTCGAGAATACGAGTGTTTACCCTAAATACGAAGCGCGCTTTCAGGCAGCTGAATTGTCCACACCAGGCTTCCTCGGAAATTTGGTGGTGTAAGATGGCAGCTACCTGGGAGCAAGACCCTTGATCGATGTATATTCTTACAGATAAATAAGAACCGTCCTAGCTAGCAATCACTTACTGGGAATGTAAAACTCATCCCGTGTCAAGAAGTCTTTAGTATTTCTTAAATTACAAATGCAAAGACTTTGGGGCAGGGAAAGTGTATTCAAACAACTGAGCACATGCAAAAAAAGTGATGTTTCAACACATCAAAGCACTTTTATAACCCAATACAATTGGTTTCAAATGTTTTAGAGCGGGAGGACGGACATCGTGCTTGTTCCTTGACCCGCGACGTGTCATTCAAAGCGTCGGGGACGTCAGTCGGCGGAATTTCATGAATGAAGAGATTCAGTTAAGTCGGCACCTGTGACCCCCCCGGCAATCAGCGCAATTACCGCTGACCCCAATCGAGTGACACAGGGTTGCGCTTGTCCTCCTGGGACCACCTCGTGGCGACATCTCTTTGAGATGCAGCACACTGAGGCTCTGTCGATGAACGAGGGCTTTGAGCGAGCAACCAGTCCAGCTGCCGGCTGGCTATCTGCGCCCCCTTCAATGGCGCCTCTTGTCTCGAGTCGTTTCTGCTTCTCCTTTGTCTAAAAAAAAAAAAAAAAAAAACGCCGCTCACAGACAAGCGGAGGTATTCCGTTTGCCCCACCTGATCCGTGGTCGCTGCCGCTGCTCTTCTGGCTGAAGCTCCTGAACAGCGCCGTGACGTCGTCCCCCAGGACGCTGCAGCAGTTCTCGATCAGCAGGCGAACCAGCTCGCACACCTACGAAGGGAAGAGCGAGCTCGGGTTAAAAAGACACAGGAATGCACCGACGGCTCATTTCTGTCTGTGTTTGGGTTGCGGCAGAGGTTGCAAAAGTATCTGCATTCTTAAAAGTACAGATACTTGTGTAAAAATATATGTTCCTCTAAAAGTGAGAGTACTGATTCAACTCCTTCACTCAAGTCAAAGCAAGAAAGTAAATGTAAAATCTGATCCGCTTTTATATTTCACTACACAACAGCATTGGTAACAAAGTATTTGTACTTCATTGCTTCCAACCACTGGGTTGCGGCGATGCCTTCGGTGGACGGCGGCCAAGAGTTCAGCGCCGGGCTCGGCGAGCAGCTGCAGAGCTTCGGCGCCAACACGATGAGTAAACTCTGAAATTTGCTAAGTGGAGTCACGTACACAAACACGCACGGGTGTGGAAAAATAAAGATCAATCTACCAACGCCGCCCGGTGGGCGATTTTGACACGAGTCGAATGGAGACGTGATGGAAAACATCGAACGCGTAAACACCAAACTCCTTCTTCCGAGACCCGATAACGTGCTGATACTATCTGACGTCATGGCTTGGCTCCTCATTTGAATACTTGTCAGGTGACTCAGAGAGAAAAAATACACTGTTTCTGCACAAAAACAGGTTTTATGTGTTGTGAGATGCCACTTCACTCGAAAAACATCACATTATATGAAGTGATATCAGCGGCCTTCTACGTCAGCGCCGGACCTCTTGACTAACATGAAAATGTTGAGACATTCTAAACAGGCCTCAAATTAAAAAGAAATTGCTTCCTCTCCAGAGTTCGTTTTGAAAAATGCAGACAGCGCTGTTGCATTATGGGAAACGCCGACCCACTTGGAAGCATTCCCAAAAGAGACTAAAAAAAACTTCTGAAGCTGCCGTCTTTTAAACTGTGTCAACAAAATTTATTAGACACAAAAGTTGCCCTGTGACACACACGCACACAAAAAGGCTCTGAACGCCAGGACAGTTATTTGCCTACGGGCTCACATCCTCCCCGGGGCCAGTGGAAAAAGTCTCCACTCAAGTCTGGCCCGTCGTGTTTATAAATTAGCAGTTTCTCTTCTCTTTCCTGCTGTGACTGCGTCTCGGCGGCGCACAGCTGGGACAAACACTCTTTCGGGGGCCTCCCTGTTTGTTTGTCGGGCCAGATGTTGTCTCTCTGCTGTACGACTTGCACGGCGTCCACATGTGTTAAATGAGTCATGCAACAGACGGCCCCGTCTGCTCTCTGTTCATTTGCGGCGTAATTTCAGAGTAAACAAAATAATTTGAGGGGGCCGCGAGATGATTTTAAACCGCCGGTGCGTCTCAGGTCCCCCGTAACGTAACGACGATATCCTGGACTTGAGCCGGGAGTTTAAGTCGAAACAGAACGTTTTTGACAGGTGTGCAGTGTCGGTGAGTAATCTATTACAAAGTAATCCACTACTGTAATTAAACTTCTTTTCAAATAATGGAGTAATGCAACTGGATTACTGTGGCGAAACTGGTAATTATATCATAATTACTTTATGAAGTAGTGATTCGATTACTTTTCCGAAATATTTTGCAAGCTAAACATGTCTTATCCACAAAATGTAAGCGATTGTGTTTGATAGCTGGAAAGGAAAACATTATTTTGAGTTCATCTCGACTAAATCAAAGATTGTCGTGGTTCGTTGTACGTTATGTGCAGGAAACAATGTTCTCAACTTCAAAAATATCCATGTCGAACCTCATAAATTGTTGAAAGCCATGTTTACAAGTAAGTCAGCAGTACTCTGCAAAGTAGAGATCTTTTTACTACTGTGCTTCTAATTATTTTAACAATATGACTGTCTGAACAATTCAACATTCATTAATGTTAAGAGGAGAGAGGCAATATTTGGAATTGCAAAATTTGCAGTTTAATAAAGTTCATTCTACTGAGTACTGAGCAAATGTTACTTTATCTTTTTCAACTAAAGTGATTAGTAATTGATTACTTATGAAAAAAGTAGCTAAAGAAGTAATTAGATTACTTTTTTTAAAGGAGTAATCAGTAATC
The DNA here is from genome assembly GCA_009823395.1 of Thamnaconus septentrionalis. Lineage (NCBI taxonomy): Eukaryota > Metazoa > Chordata > Actinopteri > Tetraodontiformes > Monacanthidae > Thamnaconus > Thamnaconus septentrionalis. The sequence goes on along the minus strand of CM020514.1, from coordinate 6,455,373 downwards.
CGCAGTTGGATTACTTTTATAGAGTAATCCCAACAGCACTGCACGTGTGCATGTGTGTGTCACTTATTTTTGTAGTTGCGCAATCGTGCGCGTGGCGGCGGCGGCGGCAAACTGAATTGGATTAAATCGGAATGTCCTGTCCGCGGCCTAGGCCTTCTCATTTTAGGCCCGTTTTTGTAAACAAAGCAGGGGCGGAGGGGGGGGGGCGGATTAATGGGAGATAAAGAGCTATCATTTTTACAGTTACATAATATCATAAGCCCTAAAGTGTAATTTTAGAAAGGGTAATCCCGCACAGTCCTGCACAGCCACAGAACAAACACACCCCGACTGTTGCTGCTTGCATCCCCGCCAGTTGACCTGCTCCACGCTCTGCCATTTACAAGATGCGCTAACGGTTATCTCACGCTTCATCGACACACACACACACACCGCGGCCGTATAAATCTCCCAGACCTCATCTCTGGGGTGGGTAAATCATGTCTTGCACACCTCAACGTGTCATCTGCATAGAGGGCGAGGGGGAAAGAATTTTGATGATTTTTGCCTCGGGGAGGCCGAGACAACGATGCCATTAAAATGGATCTGTTTGTGATTACAGGTGAGCTCTGTTCAGATATTATCACTGCTCTGGCACATTCCTAATGAACAAGCGCATCTCCTTTCCAGACATTTTTTTTTTTCTTGTTTCAGTCGACGTGGGGGTGCAGCGGTTATCAGTGGAAAACAGTGCAGTAAGAAACACGCGTTTGATGACTTATATGTCAAACATCTGCATGTCTGGATAGGATTTTAAATGATAAAGAGCTTGTTTTTTAGGTCTTAAACCCTCTGCACATTCAAAGGACGACCTTTCAACTCCATTTTAAGCCATATTTGAGACATTTTTCTGAAGAATTTGTTAAAATTCTGTGTTTTTGTTGGGGCTTCAAATGGACCAAAGCCATTATTGAATGACTTTCTCCACATGGTGAACCCATGCATGTTAAATAAACTAATTAAATTAATTTAGATCCATTTCTACAACAGCAGATAAAAAAAATGAATATAAAATAAGCTACGTTCAAAAACACAACTGTCTTCCATGCTAGCTTGCTTTCCCCTGCTCCTGACATTGTTTTTAAGTCTCCTCATTTCTTGCCCACTGTCCCACGTTCCCCCTTGTTACTTCTCCTCCATTCCCTCTCGTCTGGCCTGTGTGACGTGTTCATTCAGCTTTCCGCTTCCAGTCACTCATCGTAAGTGCCGCGCTGCCATTCTTGAAAAGGCCGCCGCGCAATTCCGGAGCCCACAGGCGTCCAGGAGACTTTCACTCCTCCGTCAACAGCCCATTCACAAACCATTCCTCTTCCTTCACTCGGCGGGATGTTATCTCGAGCGCCCCACTCAACATTCATATCCAACCGAATGTTGAGTTCAGGTAGGCAGCAAACTTTCACAGTAGCCTGGTTTCTTTCTTTTGTACAAGTCGACAGTAATTGGTTGTTCAGCCAGTGATTTGGTGGGATGAGCCCCACCGGGGACTAGTAACATACCATAATATTGCTGTAATGAAATGTGGAAAAAGTGAGAAGATACAAACTGGAACTGTTTTACTTTGTGGGGTCCTATGAGCTGCAACCCAATTTGCCCTTTGGGACATGAAATAATTTGAACTGAACTGAAGTGAACTAGAAAAGAAACTGGTGACTTGGGCACATTATTGCCAGGGTTATTGGTAGATAGATTTTTTTTTGATTTTCTTTTCATGAAAGAGGCAGAGGAACATTATGGCCTCCAAAGTGTGTGAAGTGTCAGTGTCCTGATTTTTGAACTCACAAAAACTGAAAAAAAAAAAAAGTTTTAAAATCAGATGTTTAATTCAACATATTGCCATTTTTTGATGCAATCCTCCAAAACTAGCACTGAAAAAAGGGATTCGGAGACCCCGTCAATGGCTGCTGCATACAAAGCGTGCGTGTAAAACAGGGACACATCGCAGCTGCGTCTCAGTGGGTCACTTTCTCCAGCGCTCCTCCTCGGGGCGTCAGTCAGACACAAGGTATTTTGTGCAACAAAAAAAATAAATAAATACAAAAAAATGTCCGGTTAAAAATAAAACACAAGAGGCACTTTGGTTCACTTTTCAAGAGCCACGCTGGTGGGAAAACAACGACGGGATCTTTTTTCCCGTCCGCCTCCATCCGGAGTCGCACACACAGCGGCTGAGAAACTCCTACGTGACTGCATTTTTCCTGTCCGCCGAAAACATTTAAATTGCACGTTTACACGAGAGAAGCGGGAAGACGGCTGGCCCGAACCGAGCGTTCACGTGTCTCCTGACAAGGTTGGAAGCTATCCATTACGCAGCCAGGGGGGCCCACGCCGGTCGGAGTTGGCCCCGGGCTCCGACCGCAAGCAGGGAAATGTCGAAATCTCGCTTTGTTATTTTTCAAACTTTTTTTTTCACTCCCCCCCCCCATGCCCAGAAATGAAAAGCCGCCTGTGCTCGTGCTGCGCTCACAAACAGGCTGTGTGCCAGAGTGAAAGTGTTATCAGGGGAGTGTTTGTAAAGGAGATATTTCGGTATTTGTGGGTGTTGAGGGTATCTTTGCCGACAAGCGTGCATGTTGTGTGTGTGTGTGTGTGTGTGTGTGTGTGTGTGCGTTAGCGTGAAAGAGACGGCTGTTTCGCAGAAGCGATGTCAACCCGCTGCAGCGCCGACTCGGCCCTCTGGATCCTGTAGGAAATTCTTTGCATGTTTTCTCAATGAACCTCAACTGCCTCGGGTACGAGCGCACACTGACACAAACGGACCCACACACACAACACGGGCCGCTTACTCACAAAGATAAGCCAGCCAGCCAACCAGCAAGCCAGCTAGCCACCCACTGGGGTATTCGCAAATAACTCAATTGCAGCGACTTTTCCAAGTAGACCACAAATCATAAAGCTCTGCGAGCGTTTCGTCTTGGTGACTGCACGAGAGACTCCGCGGAATGAAGGCTCGTCCTCCGCAGGCAACTCCGGCAGTTGAGCTCCCAGATTACAGATGTTTTACACACGTAGCCCCGAAACACATAGACATTTCTCTTCACCTTTGTGGTCCACCGATCAATCAGTGGCACCAACTATCCGTGGCCCCAACTATCATCGGGAAAAATTGGTTTCCCGTTTTACCTCTTTCACTTGCTGCTTTTTAACTCTTCAAGTACTGTTTGAGTAATAAGCCCATTGTGATCTCACAAAGGGCACCGACACCTCTCACAGGTTACTGACCACGTCCCCCGCCTAACGTGTTGGCTTGACCCACTGATTTGGTTCCAGTCCAAATCTCCAAGTGTGAAAGGTCTGAAAAAGGTGTCAGTTTTTAGCAGAAAGCTGTAAACAGAGGGCTAAATAGGCTGTTCTTTTAGAGATCTAGTGCTAAATTTGGTATTTTGGGGTGGGTGAAATGGACTCTTGGATAAAAACACAGAGGATAAAGGGCGAAAAATCCGACCTTTAACAGTGCCAAACTTAATCAAAGCCTCTTTCAGCTCATTTTTAGCCTCCACAGCCCTGCCCCGATCACATGCAGTGATTTATCTTGACAACGGACCTGGTTACATGGAAAACACACACAATGGTGAACAGAGAAACCTATGACTAACGAGCCAAAAGCCTCATCCAGGGGTTGTCAAACCCCAGTGCCGATAATGAATTGATCCATCAGGGACTGTGAAAGCTCGCCTTACCACACAGCGACCGCGACACACAAGCTGATTCACTGTGAGTCAGTCAGCAGCGCATGCTAGCCAACAACACAAAAACACTATTTAGCTCAGAGGATTTCCGACAGTGTTTTCTTCATATCATGAATCAAGCGAGGCTGCTTTACCAGAACTCCGGGTGAAAAAAGTGAGATCTGAGAGTGAGAATTTGTATGCGAGGACCATTGAGGCCATTGCAATTTAAGCCTGGCCTGTTGAGATGCGACGGAGGATGAGCGTGCGTGCCGATGATTCACCGCAAGCGATGAGTAAACTCGAGAACGGCACAATTAGGCTAAACGATTTGTTTGAAAAGTCAAAAACCACTAAAGCCGCACTTGCGGGAAAAAAGACGCACAATCAAACATCTCAAAGTGGTTTCTGGTCCAAAAAAAAAAAAAAAAGCTCTGACATTTTCAGGAAAGGCTTAACCCGGGGATTAATGTAAATCACGTCCCCGGAATAGTCTCACATGTTGATGAAACCGAAGCCATCTGCGAGGCCAGAATCAGCCCTTTTGTTTTTGTCAGGCAGATTTAACTCCTTCACGCTCGCACAATCGTGCAGATCATCAGGTAGATACCTTCCTCGTGCGCTCCGTAGCGAGCTGGCGTGAAGGCGTGAAAAGCCTTGCCTCTTCCCGTCAGGCTCTCACACAAAGCCCGGGAGGATTCCCAGTGTGAGAAGGGTGTGATTTTTTTTAAGATCGCGAGCGATGACATGAGAACGTGACCCCGGGGCGCGTGTGCGCGCGAGGCACAGTTTACTCTGCGCGTCGCAGCTGCGCGTTACTGGGTCAGCTCGCATCCGCAGCGAAGCCTGCGATGGTGCCGACGGATCCGATTGTGTGTATAGACACGCCGGGCTCGTTCCTTCAAAAAGCCTGATATTTGATAATAAAAATAAAAATAAAAACAGCGTCTTCCGTTGGGGTCGCAGGTGTTGTACGCGACGCTGACGCTGGCGCACTCACGGCTGAGTGATTTGCTGCCATCGTGTCGAGGGACTGCTAAATTCCTCAAGTTTGCAGAGACTCTCTCTCTCTCTCACACACACACACACACACACACACACACACACACACACACACACACACACACACACACACACACACACACACACACACACACACACACACACACACACACACACACACACAGAGATGCCTGAGGCGGCTTTCAGAAAATGCTCTCATGTGTCCTCTTCTCAAGAGTCAGAGGGAAAGTTTACGTCTTAGTCATGCCTGCAAGTTCGACTGTTTACGGAAAGACAATTAAAATAGCTCGGCTGCATTGTAATCTGAGAAAAACAACAATTTGTGGTTGAAAAAGTGTGACATGTCGAGCAGTTTTTCATTTTATTTATCTGTTTGTTTTGCTTTTCTTGTTTAAATGAAAAATGAACTTGAGTCCGCTGGACTCCGTGGCTCTCTCTGTGTCTCAGTTCAGGTCGCTGTCACTCTAATATGTGGCTTTTTGTACCAGTTTGCTCTCCCCCTGCACACCTGCCCTGCATCGGCCTCGTTAGTCCGGCCCAGCTTCCCGCACTCACCTGAAGCTTTTTCCCTCGTTAGGGATTGAGCTTGAGTTTCTTTTTTTTGTTTTTTGTCTGCTTAGTTTGTGCACATCGGATCTGCTTCACACATTCCTCTGGAAAAGAGCCCATCAGAGGTGTAAAAGGGCAAAAAGAGAATAGTCCTGGAAGGTGATTGGTCAAACTTCCAGCCAATGGATTTTCCTTTTTGCTCCCAAATTCAGTTCCATTCTTTGCTGTTCTTTCATTGTAGTAATGTTGATCTTCAATGTTAAAATTCTGCAATTATTTCCAAGCTTTGATTAGCTTCCTGTTTTCTATCTATCTGTCTATCTATCTATCTATCGACACTATATGTACATAAAACGCAGCTTTAGCTAACACAAATTAAGGTGCTGTCAGTCTCTGTGTTTCTCCCTCACCTTTTTCGTGCCCTCGCCCTCCATCTCGGGCGTGCTCGGCGCCGGAGCCCAGAGCATGCTGGGGGCGATGCACACCGACAGGTTGAAGGCGTTCATCTGGTTGTCGTGCGCCTTCCCCTGGATGCACTGCAGCACGGCCACGACGTGGCGCAGCAGGAGCAGGTTCTCGGCCGGCAGCAGGTGGAGCAGCCTGACGCGGAGGAGACATTAGAAATGGAGGAGGTCGAACCAGCTGCGTCAACAATGAAGCAAATCACGGCGCGTTCGGGTGCGCAACGTCCATCTCACCTCTGGACAGAGTGCATCTTCTTTTCGTCTTGCTCGACCTCCATCGCCTCCATCCACTGGTCATACAGGTCCACGCACAAGACGCTGCCGGGGATGTTTCGCAGGAAGTCCTGGTGGTGAAAATGAAAAGCTTTAGCCTGGGTGTCACTGAATCAGTCGGCTGGCTTTAAATAAAGGCTAGAGCTAAAGGTTGTTTTTTTCTTGATTAATCAAACAGGGGCTGCAAAAGATTTTATTTGATATTTTTTGTGTTTTAAATTCACAATAATACATAAAAGCAGAAAAGCAACAACCAGGAGATCATTTAGCTAGCCACTAGCAGCTAGCAGCTAGCAGTGTGTAAAACTCAAAGTTCCCCCTGACCTTCCTGCGGTTGCAGTGACTGCTGGATGCTGAACAATGACCACCTTGTGTGTGTGTGTGTGTGTGTGTGTGTGTGTGTGTGTGTATGAGCCTGTCTGCATAGAGACAGATTATCCTGTCTGGACTTCATGTAGCTTTGGAAGCACTTCAGTCGCACCAACTTTCTGGTGTCTTTTTTGAGTGTGTGTGTGTGTGTGTGTGTGTGTGTGTGTGTTACCTTGAGGACGGCGGCAATGACAAACACAGACTGGTGTGAGATCTCCGGGTCGTCCGCGCCGCTGTCCAGCCGGTCCCGAAGCTCCCTGCAGGCTTTGGCGGCAGCGGAGCGCCGGAAGACGCCCTTGGTGTACGGCCCCTCCAGGTAAAGGAAGACCAACATGTCCTTGAGGAGAGATGACACGTTTAGGCCACATGGAAATGTTATAATGGGAGACACTGTAAAAGGGAAATTTTTATTTTCCCTGAAAAAAAAAAATTGGCTCTGTATTCCTATTTGGTTTGCTATAACTTTTGTCCCTTACTATGATTACTTTACCACTTTTGCTTCCACCTCTTTACATTAGAAGGTCTGTGAAAATCAGCTTTTTGTGATGTCACCCATAACTCTGTGATTCCTCTCCCACCCGCCCCACAACACTGCCATCAATACTTGCTCAGCAGAGTGTCAGTCTTAGCAGGAAGTTAAAACCCTAGTAATTTGGGAGGAGACTGCAAACAGAGGGCTAAATCAGCTGGAGAGCTACAGACTTTTCAGACAAATCCTGGAGTTGGGTTGAAGAAACAAAGGTCCAAAGAACTTGACAGATTCAGTTCCTAAAGGGTAACTTCAGATTGCCAGGAAACACATTTTTTTGTTGAAGGAAGATCCCTCTCTGCTTATTCAGCAGACCCAAGTTTCACTTCTCCAGAGTCTGCACGATGTCTTTTCAATTCATAAAATTGACATTTTTCTTCCTGAGGTGACCCCGACACAGCTACAAACCTCATTTCAGTTCCCGCTATCAATACAAGTGAAGCTAAGCGCTCCTCTGACTAGCACTCTCGCTCCGCTCACCATCACAGGCTTGGGCAGGCCCTGGTCTGGAGAGCAGATGGCGCTCAAGGGCCGTCCAAACAGGCGCCCCAGCGTCGGGGACAGCGAGGTGGGCGACAGGGGCAGGCCGTCCAGTTGTGTGTTGGATCCTTTCCAGAAAGGCCAGTTGATCAGAGAGCGCTTCCTCTTGAAGGTCTTCTGCTGGGCGGGCTCTGCTGGAAGACACATTTTTACATATGAATGCAATAAGTCTGCAAAGCAGTTTGCAATAACAGCGTCTCGTGCGACGGCAAATTTACACATCAGCGTTTTGATCGCGCTGCTATATTAAAGTTCCGCACTGGCTTCCGCAATAATCTGGTTATTGCTTGCATCCGCAAAAAAACTTCAAATGTCGCTTCAAGCAAAACATCCGCCCGTGCTTTGGTTTTTATTTTCGATTTGCATTTAGGTCAGTCGGCGACGTGACAGAAAAGCTCTCCTGCATGGACACGGAACATTACCACCTCATGCTTACCAAATGTTAGCGCAAACACCAAGTTGTACAAGTTAACAGAGTTGTTGTTTAGTTAAATGTGAACAAATGAAGTGGCAAGGTTTTGCAAGTTTGGAAAAGTCTCGATCGTCAGATTTTATCTCAAGATCATGATCAGCTCATGATCAGAAGGATTGTGTCTATTTTAAATGACATGACTCAGAATCGCATGCAGTCGTCAGATCTTATCCATAAAATCATTAAACGATTGGGGGGTCGTAAAAAATTCCTGCTCGACACTGGTGACACCCATAAAACAGCAAGGGCCCCGAACACGGCAGTAAATCTTTTAAAGGACTATTGCTGTAAAAATACATAATAGCAATTACGGCCGCTCCTATTTGCCAAACTCATGAAACATTTACATGAGCGTGATTTGTATCCAAGGGGAGGGCTTCTCAAACAAAACCAGAGATTCTTCCAGAGGGTGGAGGGCCCGGCAGCACCAAAGGCAAAATGAAAAAAAAAGAAAGAAAATGTGTTGCATACCTCACGTAGAACTCATTATTTAACGATCTGCCGCTGGCGTCATGGCCAAATACACAGAGGAACAGAGTTCAACACTAACAGAATTACTGGGCTGCTCTGGCACTTCTCAGCAAGCCTTGGCCATCATGGGGAAAAAGAAAGCAAGAAAGAAAGAAAGACAGAAAGTACGACCGTGCAGTAAATCTGCCGTTACATCATTACGACTCCCCCAGTGTGAAAACACACGTAGCACACAGATGGCTTGTTAACTGGGTGGCCGGCGTCCGTCACTGTGCCATAACCTGCTGCTGGCATGTTACAAAACATGTGCTGGATGGAGTTCTGCTGCGCAACAGGCAGCGGAAAGCAAGGTATGACCAGCCGACAATCAAGCTAGCATGACTCCCAAAGATCATGTCCAACCACTGTGGACCCACTTGCAGTGCTTCTCCGTCTTGAGCAGCAGAATGGTCATCTCCATTTGCATAACACCTCAATAAAGGAAATAATGATAAGTGAATCCATCCTTTTTTTGGGACAACATTCTGTCTATCTATCTATCTATCTATCTATCTATCTATCTATCTATCTATCTATCTATCTATCTGCCAAAAGATGAGAGTACTGAGGACACAGGTGGAAGGAGCCTGATCCCAGAAAAGACGCCTCACTGATCAGATCTGACTCTTCACTTCACTTTAAACCTCTTGAATTCTAATGTGTTTTCTACCTTGCAGTCCACAAACAAGCACATGGGGCAAACTGTCGACTCTCAATTGTCCATTGGTGTGAGCGTGGATGGATGTTCGTTCCTACAAGTGCCTACGTCGAACTGGCTACTTGTCCAGGCTGTAACGCTGCCTTCAGTGGCGAACAAAGCAAGTAGATGGACAAAGAGCCTGTCGGCCGCTTCTTGGTGGATATTGTTTGTTGAACGGAGGCTGCGGAGAGGAATTTCCCCCTCTGGAGACAATCAAGGCAAGGTCTAAATATAAAGGAGTCCAAATCAACGGTATTGGCGGCGGAGGGAAAAGGTCCCTTAATAATTGAGAGGAGCGCAAGTCAGCTCCGCTGGGGCATCCAGCCGTTTGATGGTGTATTTTTGTAAACGATGCGGCTCGTTATGGTGACCCCCGCTCTGCAAACAGGCCGACTTCTGGCCTCTCGCAGTCTTTCATTAGGGCAAACACGGGGATTTACAGCGTAATTAAGGTTTGCGAGCTGGAATGTACGTTGAACTTGAAGGCCTCCTTCCTTCTCTCCTGGTGCCGGCGATAAAAACGCGGTCAAGTACGAAACGTTGGCCGTTGAATGTATAAACTGTATGAACTCCGGCGGCAACGCTGACTTAACTTCCACATTCCGTGACAAACCTGTTTCTTTACAACCATCACTAGAATGTTTCGAGTCCTGGGCTGGCTAACTGAGGGGATTTGGTAGGTCAGCCAACCAAATCACCTCACTTGTAGGTCCCATTCTTTCGTGCAGTAAAAGGGCCCTGCGCAAATAGTCTACTGAAAGCTCTCTAGATCTACAGAAAGCAGCTCATCTATTGCTCCATTTACAGCTTCCTGATAAAGTTAAAGTACCACTGATTGTCACATTCCGAAGAATGGGAAACTTGTCCTCCGCATTTGACCAGCATCCACTGAGAGATCGGCGAGCGTTGGGTGACCTAACCAACCAAAGTCCAAGCCCAAACACTGAGTGCCAAGCAGGGAGGTAATGGTTACCATTTGTATAGTCTTTGGCATGACAAGGAGGGCCGGGGATCGAACCCACAACCTCCGGGTCTCAGGGCAGACCCTCTACCACTAGACCACTGAGCTAGTAAAACTGCTTTGCTGGACTTTGGAGGATGGACCTGGCAGGGTAGGGACTGATTGAGAAATTCGCAAAAAACGAATACTATTAAAAATACTGTTAAAGCTGTGTAAGGACAGCGGCACATTGTACCTGTGTAATATTGTGGTTCTCTGGATGTTGTTAGGGCCGAACCTTTTTTGTGTTCTTACTTTGCTGCAGCTCTGTTATGACACTGATAGTGCAACATTTTAAGGGTATTTGTATGTTCCTTTAATTGGAACGCTATCTAAGCTAGCTATCTAAGCTAGCTCTCTAAGCTATCTAAAGTAAGAGAACATACTGATGAGTTTTTTTTTTTAAGTTTTACTTTTGGAAAGTGCAACAGTGTAGCAGCGCGCCGGATCTCTCGCAAAGATACGCGTCTATCGAGGCGGCACATCGGGGACGACTTGTAATAAAGACGGCGGTCCCGCGGAGGCGGCGGAGCTACAACTCCCGTCTCGCTTGGCGGTGTGTGCGTTAGCCTGCGCTGCCAAAATTCCATCATCAAAGCTTGATTTAAGCACGTACTAATTATTTTTTAATACGCGAGGCAGGATCGCCCCGAGGCATTGTGTGACAGTAAATCCCTGGCTGTCGCTGGAGAAACGCGGCGGCCGGGTGTGAACGACGGTATGAGCCACTTATGTAAGACACTGTTGTTCCTGAGCTACGGGTCTTTGGCGGGAGGCTTGCGGCTTACACGCTCTGTGGAAAAGTTTTTTTTCCCCCCTCCTCTCGACTTGTTTTTCTCCCAAACTCATCCCCTCCTCGCCTTTTCATATTTCTGCATCCCCATTAAATTTTTTTTTCCCTGTCCGCCACCGGCTTCCTTCTCTTTTCACCGTCCCTCTCACTTCCTCTCCCGCTGTAAATTCCTCCTTCTCTATCAGCTCTAGTCTGTTGTTTCTTTTTCCTTCACCCATGCTGACCTCTGGGCTTACTCAATAGCTGTGTCATCTCTTTTCCCTTTTCCATCTTCCTATTCTCACACTCATCCGTCCCTTCTGGGTTTCTGGGGTTTCTTCCTCTTTGTCCTCCTAGTGTTTGTCTACGCCGACACCGCCGGGAACCCCTAATTTCTCACCGTTCTCGTTAACTTGTTGTCCGCGACGAGATTCGTCTCACATAGCAAGAAGACAACTTTGCTCTTCCTTTTTTTTTTCCCAGTTCGGGGGCTTTTGTTTATGGAAACAAAGTTGAGGAAGTCGCCGGCTTTCCGTTGTGCATTTCATTCTTTTGTTTTCTCATCTGTCTCCTTGAGGTTGCATCAATTAAAGTCGCGGCTACATTCTTGGAACTGGCCATCTACTTATTTGTAAACCACAATTTTAATGTTGAGGTCTTGCCCTTGGAAACAATTTGGCTAAATGTTTTTTTCAGAATTCACCTTGAAGCGATGTTATGCAAGGTGTTGTTTTTCTTCTTTTTTCAACAACTTGACATTCCATCATGTTTCAGAGTTTCACATCCGAGTTGCAAACAAGTAATTTACAGCTGCTCTGACTGAGAGTCTGAACTCGACTGTATTTTACAAAGGAACTTGTAAATGTTTCTGCATCATGTGTATTAAAAACTACAATAATTCAAATAGACAGTTACAGCGTTATTTATATATATCCCCTGAATTAGCTGAGAACTTGTGGCACACTTTAACTGTGTTTGCTCGTCAGTGTTGTCAACCTAAATTGCCAAAAGCAATGAGTTGCTAATGTAAAAAATGCTTCTGGTCCCTTTGGAGAATGTTAGTGATTTCAGCAGCAAAGTGAGATGAGGAAACTCTCATATTAATTCAACAACAACAGTAGTTCTGCTGCATTTTCTTGACAGTAAAAACTGTTTTTAAACAAAAATATATCAACAGATCAAGTTTATTTTTGGTCAATGCATTAAGGATGATTTTCTCTACTTTTTGTTGTGCCTGAAAATTAGCTGAAGATCTTTTCCAGCGACTTTTAATGCAGGCAGCATTTTTCCTTTTCTGAGGAGTTGGCGTCGATGTTGCTAGTTAGCCTCATTAGCTGTGAAGCTAGAAAACTTCTCCTGTGCCCCTCCATCTCTGCGCCAACATTCTTCACCCTCCCAAAAAGCTCCTCGTCCAGCAACATTAACGCACCGCAGTATTTCGACAGAGCTGCCTTTGGTTATGAAATATATGGACTGTGCTTTTAAAAAAAAAAAAAAAAAAAAAAAAAGAAAACTCATGTTGCTGCCCAAGTGCAACCTCAAGACACGGGGCGCGATTTAATATCATGGAAAACCACAGTTTGACCAAATGTTCTTACCAATAAGTGGCGCCAGCCCCAGGATAGACTTGTTGGGTTTGAGAATGAACTGACACTGGGTGTCGGGTGGGAGACACTGGTCCAGCAGCAGCACCCCTTGACGGTCTGTGGGACTGGTCAGATCCCTGCCCGTCCCCCCTCCCAGGCCGGCGGCACTGCTCCCGCCATCTCGAATGTGGCTCATCTTGATGCTGAAGGGGAACTCGTGGCCTGAGTGAGAGGAAAAAAATCAAGGTTCAGACATTTGCAGGACAGGCGCGTTTGAGGCGAATCCCCGGTAAAGACGCGTCGTCGGGGAGGAAATCTGACAGAAATTAGGGGCGAATTCGTGTTTGGCAGCGATGAGTCATGAGGTGGGACTTTCGGGGGGATTTTAAAACTCAACCATTTCGAATTGGACGCTTGGACCACGGAACAAAAAAGATTACAGTAAGTCAATTTAACTGAAACGCCCTGGTGACAAAAGACTAACTGCGCTGAAACGCTTCCAGATGTGAAGCGTTTTGTGCTGATGTTTGCACACCAGTGACCCCAACTGTGGCTACCAACTGACTGACTGACTTCTTTTCGCAAAGTATCCTGAGACGAGGGGAATAAACAAGAGCTTTTGTATTTAGTCAAATCCAGCAAAAAAAAAAAAAAGTTGATGCCAGCTGTGCAAATTCATAAAGGCTTTAAAAGCAGCTTTAAAGTGAGGACAAGGTTAGGTCAGGTTCTGGTGGGCTCACCAATGAGAGGGTACGGAGGTTCGTCCTTACTGGAGTTCACCCACAACCGGTGGTCTTTGACACAACCCTGGAAAAAGAGGAGAACATCCATGAAATCCAGAACATGAAGCACTGTGTTCTCCATCAAGCATCACTTTGGCCTCTACACATAAAACTTTCAACAATGCCAATTGTTAGCCCTCTGTTTACAGCCTCCGCTGAGTTTAAGCTTCCTACTACAACCTTGTTGTACGTTCCACATGTTTTGAAGCAGACAAAAACGAGAGGGTCTCAGAAGGCGGGGCCAACACTTGGTTTGGGGTGTGGCCACAAACCAGGTATCCGTGAGGAATTACTTCCCTTTATTACATCACAAAGAGGTGATTTTGAGAACTGTATGTTTTCGCACATCCTCTCTTATTTTCTGACCAGCGGGGCAATTAAAATAGATAGGTTATATTCGTTTTTTTTAAGACTCAAACCAGTGGTGTAGTCTACGCGATTTGCAGGTATGTGCCGTATAACCACTACAAAAGGTCCCAAATTACCGTACAACTGCTAAAAAAATGCGCAAAGATACGTATCAGTCTGTCTGTTTTTGACACAACTTTCACCTCCAATTTACAAATGTGATTACAATGATGTTTTATGTTCTGATTTTTTTTTTTCAGCCATTGCTTTAGTGTTTTGTATTGGCACTCGACTGCTGAAATGTTACTTTTTTTATGTAAGTGTGTTAATTATTTACTCAAATTAGTCATGTGATTGCTGTTTGTCCATTAATTCACTGTTCACTGTTAATTAACAGTTCTATACCTTGTGTTGCTTACAGTACAGAAACAGTCTTTCATGACTTATATGTGGAATCAGACTTAAAGCATTACTGAGCATGATGGTGGTTCTTATTTTGCGTTGTTTCGAAGCAGCTGCTGCTGGACAGATGAGTACGAGGCTGGGGGTGGGGTGGTATACCCACTAGAATAAACTAGACTACACCACTGACTAAAACCATATGCTATATGATACATTGACATCACAGAATCACTCCACGTTCTGCTCCAAAACTTTATATTTAGTGCTGAATGTGGACTCAGGGCCCTGTACCAACATTGGCGCTTGGTTTCTCACCGATATGCCAAACTGCAGCAGAGCCATGCGGATGACGTCGCTGGTCGTGTCCATGTTGCTGACTGCCAGCGTCTTGGCCTGGAAGTCGGGGAACAAAAAGACAAAGAAACTGTCCATACTTGCAGAATTGACATCTGGTAGCGATACCGCCGATTGACGTCAGGGGAAGAGGAGCTTCTTACATATGCACAATTGCCAATGTCCTTGGCAAAAATCTTCAGGGGGACGGTCTTGGGGTCGTCCCTCTCTTTTCCCTCGATTATTCGACTGCAAGGTTGAAAATGGAGGAAAAGGACAGGAGTCGGTCGCCGTGGAAATCAGAACCGGCTCCGTTTACGACGGACTCACGGACATTCGCGGCCACGCACGGGAAAGCTAAACCGCAATCTCGGATCTTCGTCGACCAGCGGACCAGGCAGTAAATAAACGTGACTTTTTCACGATGGACTATTAGCTGAGATACCGAGTTGAACGACTACAAGCCGAGGAGGAAATATTTACCTTTTAATGAGCGCCGACCACTTGTCCTTGTGCTCCGCGGAGCTGCGGAGGGGGAGACACATAAAAGAGTCAGAGGGGAGATTCAGGCTGAGAGCATCTGCCTGCTCGGTTATGTAACTGCGGCTGGAACGCACATGCGTCCACACGCGCGCACACACACACACAAACACGCAATCACACACACGGCCGTAAACGTATGGGTGTGTTGGATGCTTGTGGACGGCCGTGCGCGAGGCGTGATTCGCACCCAAACCGCACCGAAAGATCGGATTTTGAGCGACTCCCCAACAAACGCCCCGAGGCTCAGCGTGGTTTGGGGTGAAATACTTTGCTCGCTCCTATACTGTTTACATACGTGGAGGCAACGTTTTGTACCCGCGCGCTTGGAGTTTACACCGGGGCGACTCGCGGCGTCACTAGAGAAATATGTCCTGCCTGTGCCGCGTGATGTCAGCAGATGTTGTGGATGATGAAGTTATGCGAGAAGGGACGGAGACGCTTACGGTTCGCAAACGGATATTAAAGGAGCTACAAGTGGAAGTTTCATTCAATGACTCATCTTATAAACATTTTCAGAATTGGATTTATTTATGTATCATTCAGGACTCTAGAGGAGCGGCCTTGCACAGCAGGGCAGGGCAGGGATTTGTCCCCTACTGAGTTCTTCGTTGGCCAAACTGGGAAAGGCAGCGATAGCCGTTGTGACATCACAAGGGGTGGACCTCCAGAACCGTGTGTTTTTAACAAACGTCGTCTGAAAATGGATGTGAACGCAGATGGATTTTTCTGACATTGATTATTAAAAAAAAAAAAAAAAACTATGGTAATGTGAATTTTCCATTCTTTTTTTTTTTTTTTAAATGAAAACAAATCAAACAAGTAACTGAATGCAACTTTTAATTTTAGACCAGACTTCCTAGTTTTTGGACTCTTATGTGTGTATAATCTTTTCTTTTTTTTGACATGTTGTGTATGTACACACACACAAAAAAAAAAAAACAACAATGTTCTATGTTCCTTGAAAATCAATAAAAATTGAAATAATAAAAAATTAAAATGAAAGACCTATGAACAGAAACCAATTTTCTATCTGACGATCTATTCTCCCTAGACATACATGAATAAAAATGAACCAATGACTAGTTTCACTCTCTATTTTTCCAATAAAACACAGAAAAGTGTGACTGATCAGCCTGTGCCTGTGTGTGCGTGTGTACCTGAACATGGCCACGGAGTTGCAGGTGGGCCAGCCCATGACGAAGCTCTTCTGCGGGTTGGTGCTTCCTTCACACACCTCCTCGATGCAGGTCGCTGTCCACATCTCGCACACTCGAACTTGGGCCTTCACCTTGAAGTGGGTGGGAGACCTAGTGGACAACGCAGGGAACCTACATCAGCCGACTAAGTGTCATGTTGTGATGTCACAACCTGAGATTTCCGAACGGAAGGTCATTCTAGAACACCTTTCTTTTTTTTTTTTTCATCTGTAATATAATGATGATAATAATAATAATAATAATAGTAAAATACCTTTCTCAAATTGAAGAATCCCATAAAAACCCAATCAACAGGCACACTGTTGCCATGAGAGACTCACTTCTTATACCTAACGGCGGTTTCTTTCCTCAGGCCTCTAACACACACACACACACACATGCGGCGGCCCCTTTAAATACATTAGAATTATAAGAAAAACACAGCCGCCGCTATTTTCGCTCAGTCAAAGTGTATTCATCCGCCACTGCATCTGTCATTATCGAGGGACGCGCTCCAAAACGCTCGCATGTGGCGCGCTCATATTCTCCCCCTGCTTATTACACATGTATTAAGGCGCGCGCACACATACACACGCACGCACACACACACACACACACACATTCCTGCAACTCACTCTGACTGCAGCCACAAGGTAGCAGCCAATTATAGCCTGCAGCCTCAGAGTCGGAGGGGTCAGGCCCGCCTACTGGCACATGACCACAGAGGACCTGCTGGGTCTGCATGAAAGGCTGTGTGTGGCTGGGTGTGTGTGTGTGTGTGTGTGTGTGGGGTGGTGGGGGTGTAGCTAGCTAGCATTTAAAACTATTTATAACTATTTTCATTACGACACAGGCTTTCTGTGTTTGCTCTTTGGAAAATTTGTCCGACTGTGTGTTTCCTGCGCAGACGTGATTTTTCTCTGTTTAATGTTTTTTTTTTTTTTTTCAAGCGTATTTGTGTGCGTCTGTCTTTTTTTTTTTTTTTTTTTGCGTCTGTCTTAAGCCAGCCTCGCGTGCCTTTGATCTGGGTCCCTGCCTCATACGGATTTAATTGGCTGGACATAATTACATATTTGGGGATGAAAACGCCGGAGAGAGGAGTGGAAGAATGCGGCGGGGAAAAAGCGGAGGAGGGACGTGAATCCATCTCATCCATTCATAGCCTCGTCTGTGTGCGTTTAGAGGAGGAAAAAAAACACACGGAGCGACAGATGCCGTCATCTCTGTTTCTTTAACCCTTCGTGGGATGAGGGACATGAGGTCTGCTCAATTCCATGGGCATTTATTACACAGAAATGTACAATAACAAATATTATGTCTACCTGCTGGTCGCATGAGCAGTTTTAAGACTCTGTTTCTGAACTTTAAAAGGAAATGAATGTTGGTAGAATTATAAGATTATTCTCTTATGACCTTTTTTTCTCATTTTCATGTACTTTTTAAAAAAATATATATATACTAGGAACTGGTAACATCTTTGACCTTGCATCAAAAAGAGGATTTTTAAAAGACATCCTCTATTGACACTCAAAGATATAGGTTTTAAATCAACAGTATTTTCACGGCTGCTGAAAAAAGGGCTTGATATGTTTCACTTGTTCTTTTTTTTTCCTTCTCTTTTTCCATTGCTATTTATAGCCTGCCTTCGACTCAGCCACACAAGTGCACAGACCGCCGCTCGGGGGGAGTGGGGGTGAAACTCACTTGGCCTTGGCGACGAGCAGAGTGTCGCTGAAGAGGAAGAGGTGCCTCTCCTGGGTCTGCAGGCCGGTCTTCAGTTGGGTCTGGGCGTGACCCAGGAAGAGGCGGCCGGGGCTCTCGGCCAGGAAGGCCTGGACGAGGGGACAGGACTCCGGGCTGACCGGGATCAGGCAGCTCTCCCTGTGGGACAAGAGGAGGGCGCCGCTGAGCTCAAATGCAAATGTTTGATTCAGTGATGACACACACATGTATTCCAATATAAAAGACATGGGCATTTTCTCTGCTGGCCCTCCATATGATTTGTAATAGAGTCTCAGGACTCAAAGCTCACCGGTGTTGTTGGGATTACTCCATAAAAGTAATCCAACTACTGATTACTCCTTTAAAAAGTCTAAAAAAAAAAAAAAATCGAATTACTTCTTTAACTACTTTGTTTCATAAGTAATCAATTACTAATTACTTTAAAAAAAAAGAAGATAAAGTAACAGTTGCTCAGTACCTTGGATGAACTTTATGAAAGTACAAATTTTGCAATTCCAAATATTGCCTCCAAATATTGGATGATAAGACATGTTTAGCTTGCAAAATATTTCAGAAAAGTAACGGAATCGTTACTTGATCAAGTAATAATGACATAATTACCAGTGTTGCCACAGTAATCCCATTACATTACTCCATTATTTAAAATGTAGTTTAGTTACAGTAGTGAATTACTTAGTTGTAGATTGCTCGCCAACACTGAAGCTCACACCCACTGCATGAAGCAGAATTTGTGACTGCTGTTCATTTAGGGTTTGGACACTGATGTCTGCAGATTCTACAGTGACATGCGGCTTCATTAAAAGGGAAACACTTGAGAATTTTTCTGCATCGTAAGGCTTTTTTTTCAATAGAGGTAAGAAGCAACACGAGATCAAACAAAGACAATGCAACACTCTTTAAAGTTTAAGTTAAAGTTTAAAGCTCTTGCGCTTGTTGAGAACTAGACTGTTTTTGGTTGGTTTAGTCTTTTTGGGGCATTTTTTGACATAATCAGCATCGACAATATATGTAAGTAAGTGCGAGTAGTTTTTATTGCCTGAAATCCTTTCTACATAGTTTTTATTTAATGAGCACAGCCCGAAGAGACTTTCTGTTGTTGATTTCACCAACATTGTTTACTTAATCTTAATGGACTTTCAGTCATTTTGCTTGTCGTTGTACCGCTGTTTTTGACTAGTATGAAAAGAAACCCAGCAAAAATCCATGTTACACCGCATGTGGCCTCTCTCCTCTCTGAATATCGGGTGCTGAAAATAACGACATCGACGCATCAAACCACCTCGGCGGGCCTCTGCCGGAGCGGTCGACGCCTCACCCTGCTCCATCAATCTGTGCCGCTGACGGACGGGTGAACGCAGGCGGGCTTGCGAGTTTGGCAGAGGAAATGGTCTGAAGGGCTCCATCCTTTCCTGTTTACCCCCCGGCTGCCAGATAAAAGACCCAGATCTCCGCTAACACACACGGACAGACACGGAGGCATCTGCCTGTCCCCCCCACCCCCACCTTGAATGTACACAAACGCGAGGCAACACTCTGCGCTCTCACGCAGGGGCGCACGCCCTACCGACTCGCACACAAACACACACACACACACACACACACACACAAACTCAGCTGCTTCCAACCAAGTTTCCAATAATGGTCAGAATGTCGCAGCGGGGAGGAGGAGGCTTAGACGCTTTCATACGGCAAAATCCGCCGGAGCCCCGTTGCATAATCCCTCCGTTATGTAATTAATTAATGAAGGACACAAGGTCAACGCTGGAGAGATTCCCTTTGTGAGTCCTCCAAAAATAAATCCGCAAGCAAATTCAATTAGGGAGCCGCGGACGTGGCAATTAGGTGCCGACATCCCGTTGGCCCGTCATGACGGGCGACGCCGCATCGTCCCAGGACGGCCTGAAAAGGCCTCCGGATCTGTTTTCATTCACCGGTGCAAAATGTCGACGTCGCACTTGACGTCGCTCTTTGTGTAAATTACGTGACTCGATACATCGGACGGAATATTTCCGAAATCCGTCGGATTAAAAATGAAACTAAACTGTAGCCAGAGAGTCAGGAAGAAGTTGAAACATCTTCTTGTTCTTCTTGTTTTAATGTGTGTGTGTGTGTGTGTGTGTGTGTGTGCCGTGTTTCATCTTTGCCTGGTTTGTAATGGAAGCCCAACTTTTGCCACAACTGAAAGGTGATGGAGTCCTAAAAGAATCCAGCTGCTGCCGTTTTACGCTCTGTTTGTGGCACCCAGAGTGACACAACCCCTAATTCCTAGTTCATTTATTTTTTAATTTCATGAAGCAAAGCTGTTTTTTTTAAAAATATGGTTCAAAGTATTTGGCAAAGCAGCAAAATGTTATTAAAAGATGCCTTGCTGAAAAGAGATGCTGCTGTTTAATTTAGAAGCAAATTTGAATGAAAAAAAAAAGATATTGGACATCTTTTTCTGTTTTGTTGTTATTTTTCTTTGATATATAAAGTCTTGGTCTTGTCTTGGTCGCGAACCCCAAAATGTCTCGGTCTCGGTTGGTGCGGTCTTGACTACAACACTATGCATCCTCACTGCCGTGTGACTGAGCCGGAATCAAAACTCGTGTGTCTCCTCCGGTCTTCCCATTGTGTCTCTGCAGTCGGAACAGGGAGACGCTCCAAATGCACACACTCACTCATATAAATGCACAACTCCTCCTGCGAACCAGCCGTTCACGTCTCGCAAAAAAAAAAAAGCCAACATCTTCCGTATTCAGCGCACATCCCCCCCTCCTGAATGGAGGGACTGGCAGCTCTTTGAAAGGGGACGGACGGACGGCTAATGGCTCCATTGTGCGTCATGTGATGTTGATAAATTGCGAGCCGGGCTGCCCGCGGACGCCGCTGGGCGCCGCCGCCGCCGAGGCGCGCGCCCCGCGCGGAGAAATGTTGACTTTTGGGAACGCGGTGGGGGGCCGAGCGCACAATGGAGCACACGACGCGGCATACTAATGTCCCAGTGAATGACAAGGAGGCGTTTGGCCGGGATTAAAGGGCGGAAACCACAAAGATGTCTGATGAGTCTGTTCAAGCTCCGCGGCCCAGTGTCATGAATCTCAAATCATGACAATGTTGCCTATCGTTGATTTTTCATCCCAGGCCCCAGTGGAGCAGCCTACCGTGATTAATTGACCATGATTATTTAACAAATTGAAAAAAAAATGTCTTTGTCTGTCCCTTTGTGACGTCACAAGTGGCTCCTTTGCTTTTTTCTGAAGAGTGCAGCAAGCATAAGACAAAAGCAAAAATAAAGAAAAAGGAAAAAAGAAAAATGTAAAAGTAAAAGTAAAGACGTTTTAAAGAGATGCAGATATTGTTTTAGTTTAGTTTTTTTTTTTTTAAACAAAGGTCAACTCGGCTGGGTGAGTCAGTAAGTGAATCCATCACAAAATGATTCACGAATCGGTTCTTATGTTCAAGGAAAGGATCCATTTCTGAACAAACAAAACATGGAATGAGTTTTAGTTGAGCTGAGAGCTGAGAGCTGAGAACATCTAGGACCTCTCTCTCTTTCTCTCTCTCTCTTTCTCTTTCTATCTCTCTCTCTCTCTCTCCCTGACACACACACACGCTGTGCAGATGAGAAACATAAGTCAGATCTTAGTCATCGACGCGCACAGATGGACCGACACCTGCAGCTTTCGCGTTCTCCGTTCCGTTCCGCTGACACGTCCGTCAGCCCCTCCTCCCTCCGCAATTCTGGTGGGGTTTTTTTTTTCTCATTCCTGAAGTTATTTTTATCTTTCTGTCTAATTCAGGCAGAGGTTTTATGGTTTTGCTAGTCTATGTAGCAAAAAAAATAAAATAAATAAATTTGTTAGCCTGGCTGTCAGCGAGGAGCGGCTGGCTCCCTCGGGGCATCAGGGACTCGCACTTATATAACTCGGTTCATCTGCTCGCCCCAGGGACAGCAACCAGTGTGTGTGTGTGTGTGTGTGTGTGTGTGGGTTGTTGCACAGGTTTCTGTACTGTCGCATCATCCACAGCCTATTTGGCTGCGGGAGCAAACCTGCAACATGAGACCAAAGAGGGGCTGAACGACTTGAGAAGTGAGGAAACTTTAAAATGAGGAGATCCAGAGTTACGACCCAATGACGTGATGTGTGTGTGTGTGTGTGTGTGTGTGTGTGTGGCCGAGAGATATGGGTCAGATATGCGGTGACCAGACGCACAGGTTAATGTCAGTATTTATAGAAAGGATAAGAGGTCAGCGACATCTAGATTAATAATAACGCAGAGGCGTTTCTTTAATCCCCGTTGGCGCCGACAAAAGTGCACGTGAAATAAGGTCGGAGCGCACGTTCCTGGTCTGGATCGAAAACCTCAGCGGCTCCTTGCGCTCGGCCCCAGAACCCAAACCGGCCTTGACCTAAATTGTCCGCATGGTGCAGATGACAGGAAACTGCCGCTGTTTTTTTCCCCTTCGGCGTGTTAAAAACACTGAAACGAGACACCTAAAAAGAAAAAAAGAAAAAAGACTCCTCGAGATGTGGAGGGCCGGCGCGGCTGCTTCCCATCGTTTCCCCTCCAAACTCTTTCTCCCCTTCAGACGCCAAGCCCAAAGCTGGTGGCTGGGCCTGCGCCACATCATTTCCATAGGCAAACTATAATCTCATTCTTGGCTGACACACAGCCTGGATGAGGTCAGAATACTAAAACACCTTCTTTTTTTTTGCAGCCTCTGAATGAGATGTGACCGGGAGGTGGGGGGCGTAAGCCATGACTTCTTTAGCAGAGCTCATTGTTAAAACCAGGAAATGTCATTTGCATGGTGTGAAAAATGGTAGTAGTAGTGGTGTGTGTGTGTGTGTGTGTGTGTAAGTGTGCGCGTGTGTGTGCGTGAAAGATCTCAAAAACCTCCAGCCCATTCAAACTACCATGAAATTTGCAAGACATTTTTCTACTCGATCATATTTTTTCATCTAAATGCAGTTGGATTGAATTGAATGAGTAACACATCTGCAAATATTCCAGCGACTACTTCCCTCTGCCTCTTTTCCCCGACTCGAGGAAATCCAAAGGCAAAGTGCCTCTCCGGAATATCTGCCAGAGTATCTGCAAATTCCTCCTTATCAACGAGGAAAAAGGCTGCGGTGAAAATGAACAATCAAGCCACATTTAGGGAGAAGTGAAAGTGCGAGAGGGAAGCAAAGGGGGTTGCTGCAGAGCAAGAGCTGAAATATGAATGAAATTATGACACCTCTGAGCTGGACCTCTCCCTGCGTGCCTGTGAGGGCATTTTTTCAGTGGAGATTTCTCTTGTGTGGCGGCGCTGCGGGTGTGAGGTCCGGCATGCCAGCCAAATCGCGTGTTTTTATACTTTTGCGGTTCTGTCACTTTCTTCCACCGCAGTATGGATTTCACCGCCCGAGGCTCCACTTAAAAGCGCGTCACGGCCCGGAGTGTAACCCTGTAGGCTGACGGATGAGCTTATACCTCTGGATGAAGTGTGTGTGTGTGTGTGTGTGTGTGTGATGCAAGTGGGTGAGATGAGGGTCAGGCAGGTTTCATGAGAGCCTCGCAGCCGGCTTGAAAAAAAAAAAAGAAAGGCGGAAGGACGCCAAAGAGGAAGGGATGAGGAGATAAAAGAAAAAAAAAGATTTGTATGTTTTTTGAAAAATAAAATTGTTTGTGACTAAATAAAAAAGATAGCCACAGTTTAAGGTCCTAAATGCAGCAAAAAAAATCATATTTCTGCTGCCAAAAATGAGGACATTTGTTTTTTTTCTACAGTTTGAATTTTATTTAAATGCAAAGATTAGAAAATCAACCCATTGTGACATCACAAAGGGCACAGACAACTCTCACTACCACTATCCTGAGCCGGGTGTAAATCGATAATTTACAGTTCAAATCGCATTTGTTTGTTTGCTTGTTGACATGTAGCAAACAAAGACGTGAAAATTGGGGCGCAACGGGAGCTACACAACAGCTACACAAGCGCGGAGCGGCTCCAGCGTGACAGTGGTGATGCAAGCAATGGGTGACCCGCCGCCAAGTATTCTTGGCAGTGCGGGTTTATCCTTTAAAACTCTATTAATGAGACTTTGGGGCGGTTTATTATGAAATCATGCGCAATATATACCAGCTAGGTTAGCTAATATTCCTGTTTTGTGTATTTTATTTTTGGAAATCTCGACAAACGTGCTTATTTAGCTTCCTGTGCAATGGCACAAACACCTGTTTGAGAGTTCAGTGACCAAGATGTGACATCACAAAGGGCCTATCTGGAGAAAGTTGGATGTTGGATTATTGTAAAAAAAAAAACAACAGAAAAACAATTGCGAAGTCAGTTTGGGACCAACGTGACCTTTAAAACTGTATCAGTGAGGCTTTGGCCTCGCAGATTTGCTAATCATGGACAACATTTTTGGTCAGTTGAGTAATAAACCTGAAACACTGTTGCAAGAAGGAACACTTTCACACCAAAACTCCACCCGCTGGGAGTCAGCTGACCACTTTAATTTCACAACCCTCTCCTATGGGGGACCGCATGCACACACACACACACACACACACACACACGGACACTAATGAACACCTCATACACTCACTGACATGGGCTGTCTTGACCCCGGGTGACCCCCTGCGGCCCCTGCGCCTCCTGACAAAAGGTCAAAGGTGAAGGGTGACGGTGGAGAGTGTCAAGCTCTCTGGCTCCACACATCCTGAGACGGACTCACGCGGCTCAGGGCCCGGGGAGCTCTCACCGAGTAGTATGTCGTCCGAGTCGCTGCCTCCGAGCCTGGCATGTGAGCGAACATTCGTACCTCTCAAACACACACACACAGAAACGCACACACAGAGAAACGCACAATGCGCCGCCAGCGCTGACCCATTTATCAGCGTCGTCTTTCCATCAGCTTTGGTCTAAAACGGTCCACTTTAACACTTTCAGCATGCTGCAGTCCCCCCCCATCTCCCACTGCTTGCACTCAAATGCCTCTCTGAGCTTGTGCACACACACATACATACATACATAGATACACACAACAAACACACAACTTGTCAGAAACTAGCTTAACTTTTAAGCTTCATCTCGAGTCAGAAGCGAGTTTCGGGGGAACCTGAACGGGCTTTTTTATTTCACCCAAAGTTGTTTGTTTCTTCCTTTTTAAAAGTAGCCGTTCCCTCCGGGCCCCCTTCCATACCCCCAGAAAGGAAAATCTGTCACTGGCAAAGGCCACATGAGACAAAGACTCTGGGAGAAAAATGCTCTTCCCGAGGGATCTCAAACGGCTTATTTCCGACCTCGCTGAAGGAAGAGGAAGGGATTTGTGCGATACGGCGCCGATGAGAAGGCCGATAGCCGGGAGAAGTAAGCGTTTAACCCCCCTCCGACCCCCTCAACCCCACCCCAACCCCCACCCCCGACCTCCACCCACAGTAAGCCGTGAATGGGCCACGGAGGCCAACGCCGCAGCTCCATTGGTCGGCTTCAAAGTTGCGAACACACTGGGAAGGTTGGCAAGTCAAACCAGATCAGCCATCCATTGAATGTTATTAGATCTGCAGCTATTGGCAATTAATATGAGGTTCGGCCATTTAAAGATATTCACTTTTCATTAAAGCGACACAAACAAATAAAGTTTGCTCCACAGGTGCTTCCGAACAGGGGTTTCTAGAGAAGCCATGTTCCCAGCCAGTAATCCCACCACGGTGAGTCATGTGAGTGTTTTTACGTCGGCTCCTACCTGGATGTGCTTCTCGACCTGGTAAGTGCTTTGCTGATGACCAGCGAGGGAGCCGACTGTCGTCTCTGGGCCAACGTCTTCATCTTCTGGAAGGAGAGAGGGGGAGACGGGAGACGGGTGAGCGGCGAGCAGAAGGGGAAACTGGGGTAAGATGTCGCGTCTCCGGACGAGACGTCTGCGAAACACAAGCAGACGGGGGAAATAAAGTCCGAAAAGGAGAAGCGATAGCGGCGAAGAGGAAAAGACCACGTCTGGAAGCTAAATGATGGCAAACAGCCAAGGGGGGGCCAGGGGACAGAGTAAAGCGGCGCTTCACTAATTGAACTACATGATAAAAAAAGAAACATGCTTAAATCAACTGAGACACCGCAGCCGTTGAGCGTGTAATTAAATAGAAAGAAAGAAGTAAAGGTCTTCTAGTAAGTCAGTTACTTCTAGTTAGTGACTAATAGGGGGGAATTAGATGGGAACCTTTTCCCCTCTAGCTTCATGCAGCAACTGACGGGCGACAAATTCGCTGTAAAACAGGACGTGTGAGTCACAGTGACGGCATTTTACAACAGTTGTTTCTAAAGACGCAGTGGCGGGATCCCGCCTGGAAACACACACGTCTGCCCGCACTCCAACACCGCCACTTGTTGGTGCAGAAGCAGCGAACGAGGTGTCGCACGGTGTTGTGCTGGCGACACATCTGGTGCACATTTCCTGCGCAAGTGACACTGAGACGACGAGCTGGTTGGCCTTCGCGCAGGTGCGAGGTGACTGACAGGATCGCCCGCGACGGCCGACATGCAAAACATGAAGGAATAGCAATCAGCCAACAGCCAATCAGAGCGCGGCATTTCCAGGTAACCCTCTCGCATGCTGCGTTCCATACGCGGAAACGACCACCGGGAGGGGGCGGAGGTGCAAAAGCAATGTGGAAAGTCGACATTTGTTCCGGATTTCTGGGACAACTCGGCGTCCTCTGTGCGCGCACATGTCAACCGTCAGCCACGGCTGGGCAACGTTTCTCAAACTGGGATTGAAAGTTGCGTCGAGGTGTTGACAGAGCACTGACAGTCAGAGCTCAGAAAATAACTTTGACTTGATTGTGTTGATTGCAATGTTGTTTTACTGTCAACAATACAACAGCACAATTAGCACCAGTGATGAAGTGTGATTTTGTTTTTTTTTTCTTATTTATTTGTTGTTACAGCTTATTGCAAATACACAACTCGTTTGGCACTTTTGTTGGGTAAAACCTGAGAAAAACAATAATAAAAAAATGTTTGATTTGATAGTTATTGTGCGACCTATAAAATATTTTACCATTATTTTTATTATTATTATTATTATTATTATTATTATTGTTGTTGTTGTTGTTGTTGTTGTTGTTATTGCCGTCATTCAACTCTCTGCTAAAGGATGAAGTTCCAGCTTTCAACGCAAGCTGAGGGGCGGCGCTGTTTACCAGACTTTCGAGGCTTTGCCTCCGTCCATTTGTCGCCGGGGGAGGCAATAGAAATGACAACAACAATGAAAACCTTTCTCCCAAAGTTCAGGGCGAGCAGAGAGGAGCCAGGGAGCTAAATGAGAAAAGTCTGTTGGGGTCGGTTTGTTAGATCAGATTATTATTATTATGATTAAGACTTCAGTGGAGGGACACTCGAGCTGATGGCTCCACTGTTTGTGTCATCATTCCTCTGTGTCTGCGTGATGATTGCTGGATTTCTGATTAACAAACACTAGGCGCCAAACACGTTCTCCAGCTCCAGCTCTGTTATTCCTTTCAATGCATCAAGTGCTCACTGGTGTGCACCTTCATCAAAGGCAAGGAAGGTCTGGTACTTTGGTGAGGGTTCAATTCATTACAAACAGCAAAAAATGTTGCAACAAACAAAAACTGACGGGCAAAAATCCCCATTAGAAGAAAACGTTTGAACTGGTAGTTTTAATGCGACCAAAAATATACTACTACTACTACTACTAATAATAATAATAATAATAATAATAGCAGGTTTTTGGATTAAAACAAACGCGTGACTTTACACCTAGCTGAATTAGGCAAAAAGGGGAACACTGATTTAATGCATGGTTGAATCTTCTCTAATATCTCCAACTAATCATATCTAGCAGGACCAGGTGCGCAAAACGCGCCCCCTCCAACATCAGAACAACCCCACAGCACAGCATCGTGACCGGCAGGTACCTTCTTGTTGTCGGGGAGCGCTTTGCTCTCTCGGGTCAGTGAGTCGGACCTGTTCTGTCCCATGGTCCCCTGCTGCGGTGACATGGTTTCCATCAAGGCGCGATATATCCACGGCTCCCAGCGCAAGCGCTGCGTATTCCCATGATGCGAGAGTTTTCTTTTTTTAGTTCCCAAAGTTTATCCGGCAGAGAGCGGCACGCGCTCCCGGTGTGAATCCATGGCGGTGGTGGGCTTTTGCTTCTGTCCGCGCGGTGCGTCTCTTCGGTCTGTGCGCGCGGTTTGATCTGAGCGCTGCGCGCAAGGTCCGCCTCGTCTCAGTCCGACGGCGTCAATTGCGGCGTCGCTTCGGCCCACTTCCGCTCAAGCTCTTCAAAATAAGACGGCGCTCGACCGGATATTTCGCGGCGTTTAGCAGGAGAAATGAAAGGAAATTGTTCTGAGGTGTAATTTAGGGGCGCTTCGTATTCCATAAAAGTGCAAAAAGACTTTAGTGAGGTATTTATCAAGAATGTTTCGAGGGATTTTGGGATGAAACGGTGCCCGGAAGTATCACTACGTGACGGCTGTCACGGTCGTTTTGAATTTGAAGTATGTAAACGTGTGTATGTTTGGATTTTTCCGACTTACGTGATTCCTTTTTAAAAGGATACATACATTTTGGGTGACGTGAGGTCAAATATAACAAAATCCTTTAAAAAATTAATAATTATGTATTTGTTGCTGTTTTCATATAGACAGACACTTGAGATGTGTGTTCTTTTGAAGTATGTACTGTAATTTAATCCACAAAAGCTTGTTAGCCGTCATGTCAAACGCCGAAAGGATTTTATGGCCACGCAGCGATTCACATTTGGCATTTAAAGATCCAAGAGCATGCAAAAATAGTAATATGTGTCTCTTCCCTGTCAGAAAAGAAACACACAAACACTCAGTAAATCCAGAAAGGGGAGGAAATTAGTATAATTGCAGGAGGGGTCATATGTTCCATACATTTCAGGTCACACTTGACGATTAACTTTGACAGACATAGATTACTGTATGGAAACATTGGCAGAGTCAATTTCGCGTAACATGAAACCTTTAGGAAAACAAAACTTTGGTTCATTATGCAATGTAAACTACATTGAGATTTACTAAATGTCATCGAATTTCTGGTTTACATTTATCCTCAGTCAGTTGATACTTGCGCCTCAACAAACTTTTTTTTAAATGCACTTGACATGACGCGGTAATAGCTTGACCTAATCCACGTGACTTGATGCGGTTCAAGTGCCTGGAAACATACGTTGGCTTGAGTTGGAAGCCCGTCTGTGTACTAACGCCTGCGTGTTTATATTCAAAGTTATAGTTTTTTCCTGTCTGGCGGTGAGGAGCATATAGAAGGTGACTGTTCTGGTGCGGCAGGATGGCAGTTAGCTGAGGGTCCTGGCCAGGTGTAAGAATGCTCTCTGTGGGCCAAGAATAACATGACTGATGAGGAGGAATGTCTACAGTATTTTTTTTTTTCTGTGCATAGGCATGATGACGCATGACACACTTGCCTTAGCTACAGTTACAGTATAGCTCTCTGTAAGATAGCTCTTGTGGGCGGGAATGTTTGCTTTTAACAGGCCAAGAGTTTCGAGCGAGAGCACGCCCTTCGGTCAGAGCTAAAGTTGGAAAGATTTGGGATTTTAAAGGTCCGAGATCATACATACAAAAATGTGTTTCTGCTCTGTCAAAAAAAAAAGCACCCAGTAAGTCCAGTTGTTTATGATGCTCCAAAAAAGCCTTGCACTTAAGCAAGGTGCTGCCTCTGCCTTCTGAGACCGTCTCGCTTTATGTCTCCTTCCAAATGTGAAATTTGAAATGTCCAACAAAGCCCCTGTTTAAGCAAGAAGCTTAAATCCAGCATTTTAGTAGCTGGCTCCAAACAGAGGGCTGAGCATGCTTTGCTCAGCTTGAAGCGTCATAGAATCTTCAGGATGACAAACATGAGATTATTCCACTGGATTCGGATAATGAAAATTAAGACGTGAAAACAGGATGTTTCAACTGTCACAGTTCTGTTAATATTTCATAAAGATACATCAAAATCACAATGTGAATAGACTAAAGAACTGGGACAGCTTTTGTATACTTTTAGTAGCAACAATCCTGCAAACTGGCACACTTTGAGAACAAAATAAGAATCAGACAGTGTTACTTGGCAAAGCTCTCCTCTGCGAAAACACAAAGGTATGCAGCAATTGTTCCATCTTATCTGACCCCCTGAAAAGCGACGTGTGCCGCCTGATAAGAGCTGCGAGGGCGCTCAGCCATCCCCTTTGATCAGGTCACAGGAGCAGCACGAAACCAAGAGTCCAGAGAACAGCAGCTCCCACTCTTCTTCTACCCAACCCCGCCTCCAGACCACCCTTTCATCCTGGTCCCGCTGCGGCTGCGTCGCATTTGTTCTCACAGTTGAAGCGGCATTCGGTCTCCCTCTAGATTTAGGGGTGAAATGAGTGCTTTTGTTTCCTGCTGTTTGTCAAGCGTCGTCTGTCTGGAGGGATCCGAGGCAGGCGGAGGGGGAGGGGGGCGGGGGGAGAGAAAAAGAAGAAACTAAATGAAGGGTGTGTCAGAAATGTGGTTGGAAAGGCCGCTGGTTGACCACGGCTGCCAGAGCTGCAGCGCCGATTCCTCTCGCCCTCCCTCATTGTTCCACTCTGTCACTGGAGGACGCCTCGGTTGTGACAGTAGAAAATGAAAAAATAAAAAAAGCATAGACGCCAAGAATGTTTTCCTCCCCGTATCCATGGCGAAGCAACACGTCCCTCTGGAATTAAAAGTCCAGCCTGTAAAATTTGGCTTCATTTATGATTTTTGTATTGGTAAAGGCTGAACATACTGCCCATAAATACATCAATGAAAGTGTGTACTCGCAGTACAACAAAAGTATTTTGGTTTTCCTACCCTTAGAAAGGTTCTCAAATATGTAAGAATATGTATAGATCAAGGGTCTTGCTCCCAGTTAAATGCCATCTTGCATTTTTTAAGAAGCCCGCCTGACAGTTGCCCTAAACACGGAATGTACTGTCAGGTGGGCTTCCTTAAAAAAATTCTACACACTGGATCTTTAAGTTAGGAACAGACTTTGGATTCAGCGCCCCCTGGAACCACAAAGTGGGTCACACACGTCGCTGTCAGCCAAACACTCCTCATTCATTCTCCTCATGCCTGAACCGACTGACTCCAGGTCGAAGAGAGAAACAGAAGGTCCGATCCGCCCAGAGCCAAATCTCTCGCCTTGGCTTGAGAGACGGGGGGAATCGATACGTGTCCTTGACAGTGTCGCGCCACATTTCCTTTGAAGGGTGTCTGAAAGGGAATGTCTTTGTCGCGCCTGGGGGAGTTCAGGCTTTTGAAAACCTGAACCAGACATTCGTCTCCTTGGGGGGGTGTTGGGGTGGGTTCCTGGGAGTCTTGAGCTGCCCGTGACGGCTGTGTTTTTGGTCGGTAAAGACGCACCTTCGCATTCCACATGACTATAAATAGCCAAAGAATCTATTTAAAAATCTCTAAATTTGCCCAATCTGCCGTTCCTGCTGTTCAGGAAGTCTGAAAAAGACCCACGCAAACACCTAGCAGAGCTAATTCTACAATGTGTGCGGGGGCAGACAAATGAATTTCGAGGCGGCTGCAGGTAGATGGAACTAGCTGTGAGCCAAAACATCCATACGCCGCCACAGCCGCCACCGCTACTGCTGCCGTTTTAAGACCTGCACCAGTGCCAAAAATAAAGACCTACTGTTACTGTTTCTTTTTTTTTTCCCCTCCTTGCCCATACAACATAGTATCAAGAGGTTTCTAGTAACTCCTGTTTGAGGTATGGCTGTGCCAATTCTGGAAAAAGAAAGAAATGACACGTGGGTGGGAAATATTTTCGCAGAGGGAATTTCTAACCCTTGAATCGTGTCGGCGTGACTGTAGACTGTAACATCACGTCAATCTAGATTGTTTCAATAAAGGAAAAGTTGGATTTAAGAGTTTCATGCAAAATATAGTTAGTATCAGTTGGTGCTGGCTCCAGTTCGTATGTCCTAATTATCTGTTTTATAATGGCTAGGTTAGCAAGGAAGCTAAGGCCAAAGAATGTAATTTTACTGGAATTGATGTTTTGTTTTGTTTTGTTTTAAGTGTGCCACTTGCAAACAGATCATACACACAGAATGGATGCCACAAAAACAAAATGCACACAATCTAGCGAAAACAGGTTAGCGAGCAGATAGAAACTTTAGCTTACATGCTTACTATCGTATGTCACGTAAATATGACATTCAGTTTTAGCCAGCGTATGAAGCATGGACGTACGTTGCACACTTACGCACTTAAAATATTGAGTGTTTCGCAAATAAGTACGTGTTCACACACACCTCTCGAATAAATAAAAGAAACCAAGGCTATGCTAACCTCAGCCATTTTTTTTCAGCCTCTTCAGAAGTGATGACTCAAAAAAAGCATGAAGAAATAATTTACTCTAACTAACCATTTCTTTCTGCGTGTCATGTCACTTTGCCAATACTTTCTGGAAGCTTTACTGAAGAAATATGATATGCTTGATATCATAATCGGCTCGTCAGTCTTTTTAATGTTTAAACCTTTGGCAGTGAAGATAACTGAACAAATGTTTAGACAAATGGGTCAGGAGGAAAAACACAGACTATTAGTGAGAGGCCGGACATAAACTGTGGTAACGCCAGATGACTTGCAACCGCAACATTTTTCCTACTAAAACCGTGCTGCAAGTTTTATCCGAGGCCGACACAATTATCCATAGAAGCAGCCAGTCGGTTTACAGTGTCGTTGTTTTCTCACCTTGTTCTGAAAAAGTAGTCACGTGTGTATCTATATCTATTTCAACTATGCAACAACTGCAGTTAGAATATCGCACAGGAACTAACTAGCTTGAATCCTGTTCTTGGGAGAAGTTCTTTACAAAAGTGACACTAGTCTGCGTTCGGATAGTTGCTTAAATTGAATTATTTAGTTGGAATGGAATGTTTCACTTTGGACACAAATACTGGTCTTTGGTGTTAAAGAAGGTGTTTAATACATGTCTGTTTGTCCTATCACCTGTTCGTACAGTCATCTATCTATTCGTCACCCCCCCTCCTTTTTTTAGCTAGTCCTTCATCCAGCCATCCATCTGTCCTTCAATTCCTTCTTCTTTGCATTCATCCACTCAATTTTCAATTGTCACTCATGTCCGTACATCCTTTAAATAATCCATCCATTCGTTCATCCCGTTCACTTGTCCAACCATCTCCAATTCACGAGTCCATCAGTCCATCCATTTATCTGTCCTTCCATCTGACCATCCATTCATTCATCTTTGCAATCCATCCCTTGCCGGTCCTCACGCTGGGCTTGACTCTTTGGCCCCCTTCACTGGTGTACTTTTCCATGTCTCCCGACTAAAACGTGACTCAGTGTCCCAGTGGATCCGTTGCACGCTCTACAAAAACCAAGTATCAGAATCACGTTAATGATGCGGAGGCTCTAAACAATGCACCGAATACCATTGCCATCAATTTCCAAATTAGGGCCGTCTTAAGAACGCTCTCGTAAAATGACGTGCGGCTGGGAGAGTCTCCTCTGTTTACACTGCAATAGAAGAATCATTGCGCCAAGGCTGTTGGAGTATTGAATCAAGGAAAGGTCCGTTTATTTGGTCTGAACCTTTCAATTCGGAGAGCTCTTCAAACAAACAGCCGAGCACTTTGCATCACAATCATTTACGTTGCACTTTTGCAATATGAAAAATGAAAGTGAGCATGTTCCAATTTGAAACGTGCCTAATGTCTGTTTACTCTGGAGGGATTCGAGGGGGGGGGGGATCCAGGCCTCGGAGCTGCGCCGACAAACGCGAGGCTTTGTTTCACAAAATGAGGAGGCTGAAATCTCGAGCGCTCCCCGCCACAGCCATTGCGTCTCTGTCCCGTTCCCTTTGTCTAAACATTGCGGCGGGGCCCGGCCTGCAGCGGCTCTGCCCGTGGAGACGTGTGGAGGAGACAGACGGAGGCAGCTCGAGTGAAGTGAAGCGAGACAAAGCCTGCGGTGGTGGTAGCGGTCGGGGGGGGGTGATTCAGGTGAGATGCCGGGACAGAGGACGTCCAAACAATGCTTGGAAATTGTGGGTTAGTTAGTCGCTGCCGTTTGCTAAGGAATGTTTTTTTTTTTTTTTTTGGTTGGGGGGGTTTGTTCAGTGATTCACCAAACCAAACGTGAAAGTTTTCAGCCAGTTTAGATCCAAATATTTAAAAGTGCCATATGCTAAGAAAAGATGTATTTATTTACTCACATTTTCTCAAAAATCTCTTTCTCTGGAGGGAGAGTGAACTCCCCACTTGTTCCGTATACGCATATCGTATACTTCCATCGTCCTGCTTGCTGATTATACTTATGATGTCACAAAGGGCACCGAGTTTCGTGACGACTGACTGTATCTAGCTGCCTTATTTGTGTCCAACATGCGAAAGTCCGATGAAGTATCAGTGTGAACAGGAAGGAAACTGTAAACAAAGGGCTAATTTCTGGCTCATTCTGGAGACTGAAATCTGGCATGAAAAATATAAAGGGTGAAATACGAAATCTTTAAATTACAATCCAGGCTTATTTATGGGTAAAGGGTTGTGCGGTATCATATTCAGAATTATAAACAAAATGTGATTCAAACAGAAAATCTATATCAAATACATACTGTATATATGTGTGTGTGTGTGTGTGTGTGTGTGTGTGTGTGTGTGTGTGTGTGTGTGTGAATAAAAAATAAGTCATAAATTGATGAAAAAGAAAAAAGGTAAAAAAAAAAAAAAAGAGGTCAAAGAGTCAGGTGCACACAGACTGAATATTAAAACAAATAACCATTTTGTATTCCGTTAGCGCAAGAGACAAATTGCTTCTCACTTCGCTTGTGACGAAGACAAGTCTTTGGCAAACGAATCCGAAGCTGCACTCATTTGTCACTCGTGCCGGCTGACACAATACTGGACCAGTTTCAAGACTTGATTATGTGTCACTCACGCGCAGAAAATATGCGTGAGGTTTCCTGCCAAGGTTTGACAATACGGGAAGGAGCTGCCACCTGGCCACGGATCTTGTCACAGCTCTGCGTTGTTTGTAAGCCTGATGCAAAAAAAACACCCAGCACAGAGAGACAGACAGTGGAGCACAGAGACAGACAGACAGACCACTCAGCCAGCCCAGTCAGACAGAGAGATAGAGGGACAGAAGTCAGAAAAACAGACGGTCTGAGCCTTTACTGTTGGCCCTTTACATCTGCTCTCCTGTTGGACACACACACACACACACACGCATGCACACTCTCATACACACATATAGACGCACACAAACACACACGCACACACAGACCCCTCCTCCACCTTCCAGACCCCGTAACCCCGCTAATCTGATTAGCTCAGTCTCGCTACTCCAGGGATGCCGTTGACACGCTGTCGTGTGCTTGTTTGTGCCTCATCACTATTGTTGATGTTGCTGGAATTATGTTGAGTTATGGCTTTGTCTTCATTTTTTGTTTACGCTGAATAAATATATATATATAATATATAATATATATATAATATAACTGATGTAATTACCATGTACTCATTGCCCAGTTTTCTTTTGTAATTGTATGAAGTAATAGTAATATTAAGGTCTTATAATGTCAACACACCTTGCAATGGCTTACTGGCTTACAGTGTATATACATTGCTTATATAACTATATACTTACATATTTATATACAAGATGTATGTTTAATATATTATATATCAAGACTCTGCATGTGACTCTGTGTGTGTGCTCACATACGCGCATTTGTTTATAAAGATCCCTTGTGCACGCGTGTGTGTTTGGACAAAAAGTAAGCCAGCCATGCGGTTGGACAGGTTGAGTTATCTCCTCCCAACTGAGAGGACTGGTTTCCTCGCCGGGGTCGTGCTGGTGTCAGCTGCAGATTGAACTGCGCAGGATTTCCACAGCGGAGCAGCAGGGGCGTGAGCACCAGCGGGGCAGATTGCACTGACCAATCAAACGGCTAAAATGAGATTAATGGGGCAACACACTGACTTAGTGATGTGGTGGAATATGCCAGTCATTAGTGAATGTTTTTATTGTTAGCACTTAGGCAGGTAACACGTACATGTGACATGCCCTTTGTTCTGAAATACACCTGTTGTCATTCCCTGAAGGGGCGCGATGGAGCCAGCTATGCTAGACATGCAAATACATGACATATTTTGCATTTACCTGTCACGGTGCAGTGAGCCCCACCCGTCTGGAGCTGCTGGAACAGCTTTAAATGAAACTGACTGTGACTGCACTTTTCAAACCAACAATTTATCAGTGCAAAATGATCAATTTTCTGAAAAAATACTACTTTCTTCAAACAGTCTGAATCAATCACACACACACACACACACACACACACACACACACACAACGGGATCACAATTGCAGAATTGCAATGTTCAAAAAATGTGTCTGTGATGAGGGAACGGCCCTCTTGCCCAAAGTGTTACTCAATACAGATGGGTGGATGAACGGATAGATAGACAGATAGATAGATGGATGTCTTGTAAGTCATATATGTTGTTCTCACATGTTGTTGTATTGCAGCCGGACAAAAACTTTCAAAATCTGAGCTCTGCTGCCAGTTCTTGACCTCAATCATAAACCTTTTTAAATATTCCTGTGGTCATACCTGACGTGCAGGCTCACTATCTGGCAAGGTGACTATCACGACCCCATCAGCCATTCAATGACAACTCCAAACAAAAAGCCATCCTTTTAATTATCCGCCCCCCAAACAGGACTTAGTCACGTCTGACCGCCACTGCAAGTTCCTTCCGTAAACAATGCCCCAGAAACATATGTGGCAAACCAGCAGAAAGCCTTTAAAAAAAAAAAAAAAATGATTGTTTGCAAAGCATGCTTGTTTCCAAATAGGACATTGCACTCACTAGTTGGCTTGTTAAGACAGTATGCCGGTAAAAACGTCCTTCTCCTGAACATTTGATTGACAAGATATTTATTTCTCCCGTACTTCCTGGAAAAGCGCTGGAGCCCTGTGTTTGGGGATGCGTAGGAAACGCTGATGTTGACGATGGCACTGCCAGGAAATGTCTCTACTAATTCATTTTTAACCTAGTTGGCTGGTGTCCCTACCCCCTCGTCCAAACAAACCGGCATTAAATACATAATAACATTTCCTTTGGGCTTTTTTCAAAACTTATGGCCGTGGACACGTTTCCCAAATGGACCCCCCCGCAAAAAAAGGCCTCCAGGGAAATTCACTTAATTTAGAAATTCAAGGTCAATTGTGTAAGTGTATACTCACAGTACAATAAAAGTCATTTAGTTTTCCTACCAATAAAATGGTTCTTATTTAAATATAAGGATATACATACTGTAGATCAAGGGTCTAAGGAAGCCTGGTGTGGACAATCCAGCTCGCTTGACTGCGGGCTCCGTATTTAGGGTGAACACTTGCGTCCGCAAATAAACCAACGAAGAAGAAGGTAGACGAGGTATCCACTGTAGTTCACTGGCAAACTCAGGAGGGGGAGGGGAGTTGAGCGAATCTGAAATCTGACCACTAGATGGGGGAATTTTACACACTGTACCTTTAAGACTGGACATGCACATGGATGGATGGATGCCACTGTCAGTTTGGTGAATAAGGAGCCAGTGAGCAGGACCTGGTTCTCACACATCTGTTAGTTTCCTGTCCATCAGAGAGTCTGGGTGTGCAACAGTGTCCCTGGGTGTGAAGGGAACGTCGTTTTGTTTTCCTAAAAATGCAAAGGCAAGTCATCCAATAAACCAATCTGCAGTCTGATTCATAATAAGAAAAAAGAAGAATCATATTACACTTCCAAACAAGTGGCAGCAAGGCCTCGAGTCACGTTTTCTAAGCAGACTGATAATTCTCTAAACCCGTCGGATGCTTCGCTGTCAGGTCTCATAAGGTCAGAGGTTTAAAGCCCCCCCTGACTCAGACGCCTGAGCTGATGAGACGGATATGAGCACCCGTCACATAGCTTGGTCTGGTAGCCGGCATTATTGGCTGTCAACGGGGAGGCGGGGAGTTTGACACGTTGGATGAATGAAAGTTGATTAATGAAGAATGTAATTACATTCAATGGGGGAAACGCCTCTCCCACGTTAATTCTGTTTTGAGGACACTACTGAGGCGGTGATAAAAAAACGTTATCAGGCCTATTCGGCCAATTAAAGTAATTCACTGTGTGACAATATCACTGATCCGCATCCGTTATTCCTTCAATATTTGAGGATTAACAAACACAGAAGCAGTGGATGTCATTCTTTAGAGCCTGGGCGGATGATTAGCACCATAGCAACAACTGACTCATACCTCTATATGAGACATGTCTTTTATACAAATTACATCTTCTTATTTTCAGTTTTTTACTGTTCCATCTGGTGGCCATGCATGTCCTCAAGCAGGTACGTCTCAATTCAGGGGCCTTCGTAGTCTCGATGAGCGCACGGAATGGAACAAAAGAGAATCACAGCAAGACGCTAGCTCTTTTTAGCCCTTTTTGTTTCCACCCGTCTGTGCGGCTGCGACGGCAATTTTAAAGCGCCACGCAGTAATGTTGACTGCGGCTGGCGGTCAGAGTGTCTTTCGGTCAAGGGGCAGCTTTGATTGAGTGACACGGAGGAGGGAAGGAGAAAGGAGAGAGAGAGAGAGAGAGACACTCAGGGCGCACATGACAGTTAGCGCTTGGCACTCTCTCCGCTGGAGGAGCCAGAGGGAGAGGAGCATTTCGCCATCAGGAGCATTTAGAGACGGGGATGGGTGTGTTTATGTAGACTTCAGTCAGCAGCCTCAGCCTCCAATCAGTCACAGTGCTTGTGGGTGTGTGCACGAGTGTGTGTGTGTGTGTGTGTTTGCTCGGTTGAAGATTCTTTTTTTTTAGCGTCAATCAACGCCCACATTGCATGAGGGTTCTGTCAGTGGGCCCCCAGCACTGCCAGCCGTCCCCTTATCGGCTCAGCGCAGGTCAGAGGTCAGGGGTCGGACCCGGCATTCCACCGGGGGTCAGGATCATTAGCGGACCGCCGAACTACGCCCAGGGCCAAGAATGAAAAATCAGCGGAGGGTAATTGAAAGTTTACACTTATTGGACTGTTTATTCCGAGGGGAGAAAAACCGCAGAATAAACTTCCGCTCCGGGCTGAAGGGGGCCGGAGAACGTAGCCAATATCGCCGGGGTCAAAGGTCAGCAACCAAAGACGAGAGCACCAGACGGAGTGCGGGGACGAGGCATCCTCGTGAATTGTTTGGCTGTGAGCTCAGGAGATAATTGCCCCCGCTGATGCCTGCCTTCGCGCGATGTCGCAACCTGCCGAGGCTGCCGAACCGCAGAGACGTCCAATTCTGAAAACAGCCCTCGTCCATCTTCAAAAAAAAGAGCTTCAATCAAAAGTTTCCCGTTTTCAAAGCTCTTAACCGATTAGCCTCTTTAAACACGTGAACCATCATAAATAATGGGCATCTGGAATCTGCATTTAATGCCACAGCAGAAGAAGAGGACAAGGAGGAAGCGACTATGAGTGTAACTGCTACTCAATGGACGAGCCTGGTTGCTGCAGTGGTGGCGTTGGTATTAGAATGCCTGCACACTGAAGGCTTTTATTAGATGTTTTGATTGGCTCCGGGCTGGTATTTGGCAAGATTGTTACTGAAGCATTGCAAAAGCCTTCAACTGTTGTGAAGCATCTGTGAGTGGTGGCTTTGATTGTGACATAACTGAGGTTCATCCAGTTTTGTTTTTTAGGTATGGGAATGAAATATGCTGTTTCATGAAGGAACTGTTCTTAATTTCAACTTTCAGTGGTGCGGAAAGGACACCAGCAAGGGAAATCTGGCTAACTCTGGTAAATTCTTGGTAGTTTCTTTGAGTTAGCGATGAAAAAAGTCATATCAACAACATTTTTTGATTGTCTCTAAATCGCTAAATGTGAGTTTCTATCTGTAAAATTGAAAGACAGCACTCTGCCTGAAAATTCAAGAGACACTTGGCCAGGAATGAATAATTACGTCTGGCTTCTTTGCGGAGGCTGTCAGAGTTACGAACAGGAACGTCCTGGAACTCGTGCGCACACACCTCGTGCGTCACCTTGTGATGTCTGATTCCTTTTATTGTCTCTGTCTCTTTTTACCCTGCGCTAGAGTTAGAGATGTATTTGTTCCTGAAGGACAGAGTTGTGTAATTAAGTGCTCTATTTATTGATCTCATTCCATTTATTTTCAGCGTGTGTGTCCGGGGCCTTGAAGTTTCTCAAGTCGTTCTTTTGTATCTTCAAGTTGGAAACGCAAAGTAAAAGCACTACCTCGAGCCTTGGAATGAGGAACGAATGAGTAAACTAATGAGTGCAACGTAGTGGGCCAGAGGAAAATATGATATTTTGACTCTCGACTTGCCAAAAAAACAAAAAAGATCATTCTTCATTTTCTAGACGGCACGATATCACCGGGCTATTTCACGAACGTGAAAGTTGCAATATAGCTGTCAAAGCACAGTCAGCCTTAATAACTTACTTTATGTTTGGCGGTTTACTAAATAGCCCCAATCCCCCAAAAAAGAGTCGCGATGAGCTATGAGGCATCATAAAACAGAGATATAAAAAATAATAAGTACCTCAAAATTGTTATTTACTCGTTTTCCACTGCAGGAGAAAGTAAGCGCGCGAGGAAATGTTTTGGTTCTCTCCGTCACAAAATAGCACATGCGAATGCCACATTGAAGGGTGGGGGGGCAGGGGGTAGCGGGGTTGGGGGAGACGCGTTTTTGCACCGCTGACAGTAAATGAGTTTAGCGGTTGTATGGCAGCTTGAGCGGGACAGGAAGAGGGGAGCCGATCCGAGTCGGTTCGAGGGGAGCGGCTCCCAAACGCTGTAATTTGACGGGATCCTGTTCCACTGCGGCTTCGCCTAAAGCCGTCGGAGAGCAGGGAAAGGCACCGTCTGGCTTTTATTAGAAGGCACGGGCGTGGGTGTGGGTGCGCGCGCTTGTTTGGGTCTGTTTTCGTTCGGCGTGCGCGCGCGCGTGGTTGTGTGTGACTTAATAGGCCTCGATGGCACGTCCGGGCTATACAGCACCAGAAATAAACCAGGATCTGGACCTGAATTGCAATTGTTGAACTCCTTTTTTTGTTTTGTTTTTTCCCCATCACCCGTTCAAGCCGCCCAGCGCACGGCCGCGCAACGCTGGCGGCGACCCAACGATCACATGCGAGCGTTTACCAAAAGACACGTTCCACGATCGCAAAAATATGCGTTAATGGTGCGCAGTGTTAAAGCTGCGCCGGGCGGCCTTCTCCCCTCCGCCACCACAAAACACCACGTCGCTATTTTTATACGTGCGGCCGTGTGAGCGTTTTTTGTTACGCCGAGCGTTTTTGGTCATGTGTCCTGTCAAAACAAAAGCGGCGGAGAAACGTGAGTCGTCGAGCGGAGCCAACTGTACAGTTGGCCTCCTGCCAAGACGGTCTCCCGACACGCATGCGGCCGGCCGTGTCAACATCGGGACTCGCATGCGTAAAATGCGTAACTGGGGGAATTTGCATCATATTCGGAAAACAAAGAAAAATTCCACACAAAGCCGCATATTGTTCAGAATTTGTTTTTCTTCCAAGCCTCAGTCATGATTAATTATCTTCAAAACTTGTGTGGATCCCCCCCCCAAAAAAAAAAGGTTCATTTAGCCCTCTGTTTATTGCCTGTTACTAAAAATACTGGGTGTTAGCTTCCTCCAAATACTTTCTTTGTCGGACTTTCCATATGATTGGAAGGGGACAAAACTGAAGTGGTCTCAGAGGGCAGAGCCACTCTAAGGTGATGTATCGGTGCCCTTTGTGACATCACGAAGAGCTGTTTTTTTTTTCTAAACTGCATGTCCCATCTCTCACACACATTGTGTTAGTGCCTAGTGCATATTCCAATACACTGCCACGTTTATTCCTGAACATAGCTTAGTCGGAGGGGGGAAGTAACAAGTACAGTGCTTTGTTACTGTAGTAGATTTTGGTATCAGGTATCTGTGCTTTACTTGAGTAATTTACTTGAGTATTTCTTTTTCCAGAGACATTTTACTTTTGTCCCCTATTTGTACCCAAGTATTTATTTTTTCATACTTTTTTACTTTTATAATATTTACTTTTACGTTTGTGTTTGAAAGATAAAAAATCTCTTTAAAGTAATTCACTTATTGTATTATAGATGTTTCTTAAAGTGAAGCTATTTGAACTATGCTTGTTTTGTAGTTCAATATAAATCTGGATGATATTTTAAAGGGAGATTGTTTTAGAGTTAGGCTTTAGGGTCACTCTTCAGTATTTTTTTTAAAGAGAAAAATAAACATGTAGATAATAACATTGGTTATTGTTATAAGTACTTACATCCAATAGTGACTCACTGGTCGTAACTATCACTGATTACAATTTGTGTGTGCTGAGATGAAAAAGAAAAAAAAAACTCTAGTATTGAGAGCAGCAAAGCTCTTAAAAATGATCCAGATGTTGATGAAGACCTCTGGTCCCTTCAGTCCAGATTACTCTGTCACAACCTTTTCATTTTTGCAAAATTATTAACACATGTATTGTTTTATTGATGGCAAAAAAAAAAAAAAAATCATGTTCGCTGTTTACTACTTAAGTACATTTCAAAACGTGTACTTTCTTACTTTTACTTGAGTAAAGGAAGACATTTTTTTAGATACAGAATGAGAACTTGTGCCAACTCTGACTTTAGTTTTATATTGTATAAGCAATCCTCCTTAGACTTTTAAACACACAAAAGTAGCAAGCATATTTTTCCAATGCAATAGAAAGTAAAAAAAAAAAAAAGGTTAAAAAAAAAAAAAAAAGAAATATTTGTGTACAAATGTAGGGAGTGAAAGTAAAAAGTTGTCAGAAAAAAATACTCAAGTAAATTACAAATGCTTGAAAAATCTACATCAGTACAGTAACAATTGATGCCACACTGGTGAAATTTGCCTAATTACTGTGCAGGAAAGGAAAATAAACTACACAGTGCTGCTTTGACAATACGTGTGAGAGTGTATGAGAGATGTGTGACTCTCTAAGATGATCATACAGGAAAAAAGAAAGGAGACCAAAAGCCACCTCTGTTTATGTCCTGGCATTGCTCCATAATGGGGCAAAAGGACACTCAAATGCACAGGCGCGCGCACAGACACACACACACACACACACACACACACACACATATGCACTCTGGGCCAAACGTAAGTGTTCGCATAAGTCATTAAAGTCTGTGTTGCCATAGCACTGCTCCAGCTACTGTGGAGGAGAGAGAGTGGCGCTGTGGAACGAGGCCCGGGCTAAAAATAGCAGCGATGGAGCAGGCAGCCTGTCGTTCCGTCGCTCTGCTTTCATCAGTCTGCCTCTCGCCGGCTCTCTGCTTCCAGGCAGCCCTTCATCTCCAGTGATCAGCCTGCCGAGAGTCACTCTCCGCTCTCACCTCATCTGCGCTTGAAGAACTGCCTGGTTTGGTGTTCTGCTCAATTCATTACCCACTTATTGCGCATGTATATACAAATGTAGAATAGCTGTAGTAAAGAAAATTGAAATATAATTAAAACATATCCATTATTTTAGTAATATTGTCACCAAGCAGCAACAACTATAATTAAGTGAATTACTTTTAAGGAAATTTGTAACTTTGAAAGTCTTTTAAACACAAAAGTAACAAGCATGTTTTTCCAGTATAGGAAGTAGAAAGTACAGACATATGTGTACAAATGTAAGAAGTAAAAGGAAAAAGTCATCAGACAAAAGAAATACTCAAGTAAAGTACTACAGTCTACA
Organism: Thamnaconus septentrionalis; assembly: GCA_009823395.1. NCBI lineage: Eukaryota > Metazoa > Chordata > Actinopteri > Tetraodontiformes > Monacanthidae > Thamnaconus > Thamnaconus septentrionalis. The sequence goes on along the minus strand of CM020514.1, from coordinate 6,411,744 downwards.
TAGTACTATTAGTATAGAAGTATACTAATACGACATATTTCACTATACTACTATTTAGTATCCTAGAGATACAGTACTATAAGTATTTATACTTCGTTACTTGGCACGTGCTCTCTCTCACGGCACTAAAACAAGTTTCCAGAGTTGCTGCAGTCTTGTCTGAGAGCTTTGGTCCTAAACACCCTGCCCGCTGTAGAGTTTTCTTTCTTTGCATCCAGCCGCGTTTTCATTGCTCACCATAAAACATATCGCCCACAGCTCTTTGCTGGTTGGTTTCCTATGTTGTCATCCATCACGGAGACTTTCGAAGCCGGATCACATAAAAGATTAATCACCCGGCGACGCGTGTGGGAACTTTATCCTTCTCGTTGGCCTTTGCCTTGTTTTTTCCTTCAAACGACCCACATCCTCGTTTGGAATGGAAATCATGGAACCTCTGAAGATGGACTTTTATTGTATGTGTTCAAGATCAATGCTCATATGTGTGTGGACTTCAAGCAGTGGGGATGAAAAAAAAGCCCCTGAGTCAGGTCAGCCCTGTGAGGCCATAATAATAAGGCATCCTAATGACCAAATGACTTCACGGATGGTTTAGGAGTGCACTTACACACATGCACAGAGCTGCACTCGCACACACACACACACGCACACACACACACACACACACACACACAAACACAGACCAAGCAAAACAAAACAGGCCAGTCCACGGCGGAGCTTCAAGGCTACGTCTCCCCGTTTCACCTCTCCATTTGTCACCACTGGCGAGGCAACGGTTGTGTTTGGGGAGTTGCTATGGCGACACAGTGATAAGCCGTTTGGCCACTCTTACTCACTTCTTTGTCACGACCCGGCCACAACATCTCTGATGTTTGTACCATTGTTTCAGATCCATCCACTAAGAATATGCAGGTACTTAAAAAAAAAACACTGCCTATAACTGCAAATGTTTTACTCTTAGTATAAACTAAACCAAAGTACTGATTAATCAACGTAGGTTATATTGAGCCATAGTGATATATACAGTGGTTTTACAGTACATGCATTTGTAATATATATCGTATTTACAATCACTCAAATCAAGTCTTTAAGTAGATATTTCTTTTAGCACAGCCATTCACAACCCACAGGATAATTGTTCTTGCCATTGCCAAATATTTTAGAACATTTTGTGTCTGAAAACTTTTTCCACAATTGTTTCCACTATTCTACAAGGGGCAATGACGTAGTAGTTTATTTCCTTCGCTTGAGCTTGCTGGAACCAGTTGCAATACAGTTTTACGACGGTTCTAGGTTCCATCACTGTTTTTATATCTTTATTTTCCAAGTCGGAAACTCATGTGAAGCTCTTTATGAATTAAAGACAACAAAATCTGCTGATCCTTAAAGTAAACAGTACATACAGCCTTCAGCCTTCCACACATTTATAGAGTCCTGGAAAATGCGGTACTGTGGCTGTCAATTAAAAACCCAGTCCAGGTTTTGTCTCTAACCCTTTAAAGAGGCAACAAAACCCCTTTTGTGACATCACAAAGGGCACATTAGTAGAATCAGTTTTGGTTTTTTTGTTTTTTTTTAGGCTAAACTTCGGGAAACGTAGAAAAGGGAAGCTCAGTCAAATGATCACAACACTGATAAAGGCATGGAATTAAGCCAAGGTTCTAATAAAATAAATCAATAGAAAGGTGTGAACTGTCCATTTGTCCAAGCTGGGCACGTCTCACTCAATTCATAAACGCAGCAGCAGGGGGAGCTACGCCTCTCGCTGAAGTTGAAAAAGTTACCCGCTGCGGGGCCAAAGCCTGTCAGGCATCAGCTCATTAAAAACTTGATCCCACTCTTTTTCTTGGGTCCTGCCCTTCCTTTCATCCTACACCCCTATCCCTCCTTCCTTACCTCCTCACCCTTCGCTTGCCCTCTCCCCTCGCTACTCCTCCTCCATCCAGCCTGCGCTGTCTAACCTGCGCAGGATAGGTCGCCGGGACATAATCCCTCCTCTTGCCGCTGGACTAATACCTCCTGCCGCCACCCTGGTGTCTCAGACTTCACAACACGCCGTGTCCGCGGCCGGCAGCTGAAGCCGAGGGGACGTAATGCGCCCTGACGTTGGATCTTTAGCCGCCGCGGCCAGCGGGGAGCTGGATGGTGGCGATGGCGAGATGTGAGGAGTGCTCGGCGAGCCACGTGTGAGACTTGATCTGGAATCAAACTCCCAGAGGTTATCAAACCATTGGTTTCCCTGCTGATGCGAAGTTAGCATCTACAAAGTCCATAAAGAGTCAAATCACAGATAATCAAACAAATAGGTCCAAATTTTGGGAGCCAATCAATACGGGTACAATACAACATCATCGAAGTCAATTCTGCCGTCATTATCCATGTCATCCATTCTTTTCCACTTTTGCGTCTCAGTAGGTTGTGAAACCAGACCTTGTGATGTCACAAAGGGCATCCTCTAATGCACAGTATTTCCACCAGGCTGAATTTTGATTTGTGTGGTCCTGGGAAGACATTGATGGGATTCTCTGAAAGGGGCGAAAAACCCCTCAGAAGATAAAGAACCAAATCCCCAGAAGAATGTTTTGCACGCACGCACACACACACACGCATGCCCGCACGCACACGTACATGAACCAACCTACACACACTTGCATACTGTACTTAAATTAAAGGAGTCACATGCCAAAAAAAAAAAAGGCATAACTTCATATAACACAATCGTTAACCCCCTGAACTCTTGCACTCACGTGCACACACACACACACAGAGCGAAACATATACACAGGTATCATACATGTCTAAATACATATACAGTGCATCGGTATGGTCTGATTTGTTTTGACTTTGTGGAAGTAATGATACACCTGCGGCAGTCAGGATATAACTTTAATGATACACCGAGCGTCACTGCTCCTCAACCTCAAACTCCAAGTGTGTGTGTGTGTGTGTGTGTGTGTGTGCGTGCATGTGTGTGTGTGTAGATGACTGTGTAGCTCACACAGCATGGGACCCGAGGCTCATTGTATCACATGGCTGTATTGACCATAAACAGACCGTCGCACACTGACCTAGCGCTCACACAGCCTCCTCCTCTGTTTCCCCAATGAAAGCGCCAAAATACACGCATGTTGGATATTTGTAATAAGAGACCCCCCCGACGCCCCCTCCCCCCCTCTTTGTAGAGGACCTCACATCCAGTTTTACCTACTCGCCAAATATAAACACCTGTCGTTGGCCGTCTCGTGGATGATTGGATGCTGCAGTGAGCAGCTGTTTTTGTTGTTGGCCAGAACAAAACGTGAACACGTCCGAAGTTTATTTAGTCAATTTAAGTTTAAATGAATCTACACTTAATTAGGTTATACTTAATCAATTGCCGGTTTCAGAGCTGGACTGCAGCTTTTTCTACACAGCGTGATCTTTCCGACATATTTTTTCCGTTAAAATTACCACAATTCCGCATATTGGAACAAGAACAATCACTCGGACTTATTCTCTCATTTCACGTCCTTGACGTTGGCAAAGCAACTTCCTGTTTCATGCTGCAAACATATCTACTGCCCTTGCGGTCCGACAAATGTGTTTTCAATTGCAGCGCGAGGTATATAAAGAAAGGCTGGCTGTCAATTACATGTGGGGCTAGAACACATGTTAAGTTGGGTTTTTTTTTTGCATCAAATGCCATATTACATTTCCTCTTACGCTCACAAATTATGTTGAAATTGCAACATAATTTGAAACTGGTGCAGCTGCCCTTTGAGGTTGAAAAGCGTTCTCTGTATCTTTACAGAAGCAAGGAAACCCATGTTGTTGTTGTTGTTGTTGTTGTTCTTTGCTACTCCAAATCATGACTGTTTACATTTTTTCTAAACAGGAACTCAAATTTTGAACTTGGCATGTGGTTTGGCACGCTGTGTAAGCAGGTAATAAGCCCTCGGCTGTGGTGGATGCAGATCTACTGTACGGTCAGACAAACGTTTGAACAAAGGGCCGGCGCTCTCACTATACCAAAACAGCATTCCTCTGCGTCTGTCCAGTCCGTGAGCCACCTCACGTGACGCCACCTGACTTCCTACTGTGCACGCCGAGCCACACTTGTGCCGCCGCGATCCCATCGAGTACCCAGAGTACCCGATTGGCTCTGATATCCAATAAAGAGTAAATCAGTTGAGGGTGAGTTGCTTCAGGGATTTTCTTTGTCATCTGCAAATCCTCACTCTGGGGGTTTCCATGCTTTTGAATTACCGAGTGTTAAGACAAGGGTCGTAAATATCCATGACACGGGACTGTATAACTGTAACACTTTGACGCTGGTCCTCTCTTAAGGGATTCCAATTTGACAAAAGCAGTAAAGTGTGCTCCAGGGCAGAGGTGTCGGTGAAAACCTGCCACAGGTGATCGGAAACAGACGGGTACAGCTCGGCTCTCCCCAGCATCTCCTCCACACGTTCACCAGGGTGAACCAGACAAAAATTGCTCCCTCTCTCTTCTTTTTAACCTAGTTTAGCTCCACTTCAGTAGTGGCACCTTTATGAGCCGCTCAGATGCTACTCTGGTTTGTGTTCAAAATGATGTCACTGCCAGATCACCTGCTATTTAGAACCAAACAACGAGGATGGTCCATCACAAAGTGATGTCTGTGTCGGTCTATTTACACCTTCAGGGTTTGGTGTTTCTCCAGGAAATTGCATTAAAAAAAGTTTGAAATTATTGCTAACATCTCGTTGAATCTGAACTCAACCGTTCTGATGCTTCTCTGCTGCCATGCCACTTCCTCCCAGTATCTCCAACACGCCACTTTGCTTTACCCTACTGGTCTTCGTCGCGTTCGCTTCAGCCAACTCGCGTCTGGAAATCTTCCAAACAACATCAAAAGAGCGGTTTTGTTTTTTTGTTTTGTTGTGTTTCTGTCATTGTTTTTTCCCTCGCAATCGGACCATCATGTTCTGAGGCAAATTAAAGCTGGTCCATCTGGTCAGGAGATGATAAAGATGACCTGTTGTGAAAGAATGCAATCGGACATGTGACGCTACTTTTATTGACATCTGTTCGGCTGCAGTTCAGTTGGAAAAAAAGTCAACATTTCAATCGGGATTTTATCGTGTAGAATAGTTTGGGGGCCCGGGGCAAGGTGGACTTTGCTCCGATGGTTCCAACAGGTGCCCTGCAAAGGTATAACATTTAATTTCCATACTCTATTTTGTTTGGTTCCTGTTCATTCTCGCTCATTTACAATCACAGATCTGTCTTCGTTGGCAGTTGCCTAACAACATGTCACCACCTTCTTATCACCAGCAGCATATCTTGCTTTAGCAACCAAAGCTTGCACCTCTTGTGAAACTGTGAGGTTATTAACCATTCCGCTAAAAAAACAAAACAAAAACAAAAAACACACACAAAAAAAAACATCAGGTTCAGCGCCATCTGGCAACACAACTCAGACCCTCCTGCAAAACAGCCCAACTCCAATCGCGTCCCGATCTCCTCTGGTCTGCTGCCTTCGACGGGACCACAGAGAGGTGGTTGTAATAATGGTTGAACTTATCCGTCTAAATACCGCAGACATTATGTGGACTTTATTTTGCATGCTGGAGATTAGGAGCTGCATAACAAACAGGAATCAGGGTTATGAAACTAAGATTACGCTCACATTTAGAGTGTTTTCTTAACCTTTTATCCACAATGTGGTGCGTGTGTGTGCGCGCGCGTGTGCTGGTCTTGTTAACAAAGGTGAGCTTGTTGTTTTCCCCCTAGCCAGATAATTTACTTCCATTGGATCGTGCAGCCGTGATAATGCTAATTGTGCCACTTTTGTCGTTTGAATGGCAAGTTTCACAAAATATAGACGACTCACCAGCAGTCATTAATAAAGTGCGCACACAACTCGTGCACTTAGCTCTAATTTTTGCAAAAGGTCAAACAGACATGAATGATGAACCATTTTGAACCCCCCGTCCCCTCATCTCCAGCCTCAGGGTGCACCGTGTGCCAGTGCAACAGGTGGAGGCACAAATCCCAGTGTTTTTTCTACGAATTGAATTCCCTTTATATTTCACGGCTCCCAGTGCAAAACATTATCATTGTGGCGAAACATTCCGAATAAAATAAACTGAAAGTCCGATTTAGCCTCGAATGAACTGCAAAGAAAACCAAACGGCAACCAAAGCAACTTACTTTGATGCCGTAGATCTCGGCGCAGCTGCCCGCTCGGCCCCTGGTGGCGCTCCGGTGCTCGTCCTCCATCCCTACCAGCATCTCCATATCTGAGAACCTCCGTCCGCTCGTGGGCATGGTCCAGGACTTTTGTCCAAGGGTTAAGCTACAATGGCATGAGCTAAGTCTGATCCCGAATATTTTGTTTTCTGCTTAATTTGTAGAAATCATCATTGCGCTATTATTTCCTCCTCCTCCTTTTCTTCTTCTTTTCCTTATTTTCCTTCTTCTTCTTCTTCTTCTTCTTCACATCCAAGACTCACAGGCTTCCCCCCTCCACACCTGCCACAGACGGATTCAGCTGAACGCACGGACTGCACGTCGACGACGCAGCAAGAGCGGGACCTTCTCTCGGCCTCCCTGCCGCGACTCTTCTGGCCGGGAAAGGTGTTGTTTGGTGCCGTCCGCTCACTCGTCCCCACCCCCCTCCTATTCCTCAACCACTCCGTGCCCAGACAGGCCAGCCTGGTCCTATTGGCTAGTCAGGTGGAAGGGGCCAAACAATGAGGAGGGGCCGGGGTCGGCGGCAGCAGGAGGAGGAGGAGGGAAAGAGATGAGTCGCGTTATTAGAGGGGGCACTGACGGCGTCCCTCCTAACTGTCAAAGAGGCGGGAAAAAGAGGGGTGGGAGGGGGGAGGGGGGAGTGCTATGCAGGAAAGCTGGTGTGAGCTGAAGAAAAAGAAAGACTTTGCAAGAAGTTTCCCCCAAAACTCACCGTCCTCTGTCTGATTAGACGTGATGTTCGCCGCCCTCTCGGCTGTCTCACGGTTGAGCGACTCAGCAACAGAGGAGGATAGGGGGGGGGGGGTAGTAGCAGCCAATTACATAAGCGTCGCCCGTTTTCTGGCGGTCGACCCTCACCGGTGGTCGCTGCTGCAGCTCTTCGGATTCACGGCGCCCTGAATGTGGAGCGCTCGGCACAATCAGCCACATTCAGCCGAGTCTTCCTGCCACTCGGCTGTTGTTCCCCCCTCCCTTGTTTTCTGCCAATCGCACGCCAAACAACGGCCCTCACAGGGTTCATTATGCCTCGGCGCTAATGAACCAGCGCTGCGTTATTGTTGTTCTGACGCGGACAACGGCGGTGGCCGTCAATATTGTCCAAGTGCCAGTGAGGCGCAAACTGGACCGTCAGCAAGAATCCAGTCAATTAAAAACTTTGTTCACCCCTTGGATGATTATGTAAGCCGTGTAATACTTGTTTCCATTTAAACTGGGCTTATTTTTACCTTTGTCAGTGAACAGAAGTGTATCAATCATTATTATAATTTCTAAAAAAAAAACATCATGTGATTCATTTCACCACTGTTTTATCCCCAAAAAATGTATCTGTCCAGTCATAAATTCCCCTGAAATAAGAAATTACCACCCACCGCCAACCTCTGAGACCAAGCAAGCAATGCATCATTTTTAGCAGGAAGTTGAAATCCAGAGTTTTACTGGAAGGTAGTGAACAGTGGGCTAATTGTTCTGACGAGCTAGGCTGGAGTCTATGATTAAAATCAGAGCTCTAAAAAAAGGTATCGGACGTTTATATTTTTGGAAATCCACGGTTCTCAAATATTTCTGTAGTTAGAAATGCTGCCATGTTTGTTTTCCTTTTCGCATCCAAACAATAAGAATAATCCCACCGGCCGTTACAAAGTCACCTCCGGTCACCACCATGAATGTCCAGGTTGGACTATTGAGGTTCTCACAATCACTCCGAGGCCAAAGCCTTAAGAACATTCATTCATTCATCTTCTATGCCCGCTTATTCCAATTCAGGGTCACGGGGGTCTGCTGGAGCCTATCCCAGCTGTCTTAGGGCGAAGGCAGGGTGACACCCTGGACAAGTCGCCAGTTCATCGCAGGGCCGCCTTAAGAACAATTTACTCTAATAGTTCTGCTAAACTCAGGTTTCTGTTTTTGACTTTTTTTTAAGGCAGCATTCCACCAAATACTATTTATTTTTGACTCAGACCACAAACTGCAGAAGAAATATGAAGCTTCACTACCAGCTAATTTCTTCAGACCGACTGGGCGACTTCCCCCGAACTGAGAGTTGTTGGTCATATATCTCACTGGGATTACAGTGAAAAAATATTAAATGTATTATCTGGATTTTAGTTAGAGCCATTCCAAACATTCTGTGCTGACTCAGCGCCTCCTCCCAGTGCACCCCCACCAAAATGCAGCCCATCTATTGAGACGAGTCGCAAACTGCAGGAATCAGGCATTAAGATGAGATTAGATAAGATATTTTGACAGCGTGTGATGACTTGTTTGGACTCTTTCCCCATCTCGGATCTCATGCCTCCCCTGGCTTCTCTCCCCCGCTGTGTTTGGGTTTGCTCCATTTTCACTAAACTTGTTTATTCAGGCAACATAAATGCACACAGAGGGATTGTATTGTTTGTGCCATCATCTTGCAAAAACGAATGAAAAAAAAAACCTCAGAGATGTTTATTCTAAAATGTGAATATGCGTCGTCTTTAATCCCTTGGACGTTGCGAGTGTTGTCAATGAGCAGCACATGGTTGACAAAGACGTAGGCATCATACATATTAATGCTCACGTTGCATTCAAAGACCTGCATCTGTGATGGAAACACAATGCTGATGGCCCTTGGGATGGAAGTACCCCCCGCCCCCCAAGATTCGTCCAATCACAGGAGCAGGGTTGCCGCTGCCGTCGAGACGGTCTTGCATAAGCCTGACAAATTGAGTGAGTGACCAACCTTTGGTCTGGGTCTGGATCTGACTAATTGGATCACGGCTCAGTCGAGCTTTTATAGCGCCATGCAGACAGCTGACCGAAAAGTCCGACCAATGCAAGATTTGCAACCCCCTCCAATTTGTTACAATTTGATACAATTTGATTGAAGAGACAGCACACCAAAAACCTGCCCATTTATCTTGTTTCCTGTAGTGTATATACAACTAGCCCTCTTGCGTAACAGCAAAGAGTAATTCAGATAAAATGAAAATGACAAGAAAAATTGTAACATGAACAAAAAATTGGAGGCATGACACCATTAAATTGTTGTCAATGAAGTTAGCTGGTTAAATTAAGCCAAATGAGTCCAAGTTGAGTTCCAAATTATTCACAGAAAAGATTTCTTATAATCGTTAAAATGTAAAGTTTGTACATGGATATTTTTATAAATAATTTTCTTAATGAAATGCATAATAATACAAATTTAAAATTTAGTTTAAAATCATGTATTGACAAGGTCTTCAGTCTCCTTTATCAAATTGATGTAAACTTGTTAGCCAAAGCACGGCGAGGTCTGGCTTGCCAGGTTTTGTTTCTTTCATGCCATTTTACTAATGGAGTATTTGCCAGTTTGCATATATGTTCACAGTATATGTTGATGATGACTGCATCTAACCTTTATCATAATACTACCAGCTCTCTTTGAACATGAAGGAATGCTCCACATTATTTTCACTTTTGCACAAGCTGTTTCAATATATTGATCTCGAGTTGGCATTCGCTAAATATTGTATTGAACAACCTAATGTCTTATGTCAGGCAAATAAACTCCATTGAATATGTAGCCAGTCTTCTAATTGTTTTCTTAGGCGTGAAAAGCTTTGCCTTGGCCACACATAGCAGACCCTCTTGGCTGCGCCAGGCTCTAACTCTTCAATTTTGGGGGGGGTCTTTATGTGTGTTTTCTCTTCACTCCCTATAATGTCACTGTTGACCTGCTGCGGGGAGTGATGAGCTCAACACGCATTGCTGCCGCAATAAGCGCTAGAATCGCGAGTTGCCTGACTGAGATGTATTAAATCTAGAGACGACCCCAGCGGAGTGACAGCTAAAGTGTTCACCACTTCACTTGAGTTGCCAGCACATAAGTGATTGGACATCTGGTATGAAGCCCGAGACCTCGTCCTGTCCTCACACCCTCTTCATCTCTCTCACTCACTCCTCCTCCTCACTCACACACTGTTCCCCTCCTCTGCTGCTCTCTCATCCCTGGAAGTGTCTGGGTTCGTTCGACCTCTCATTTTTCCACGCCTGTCTGCTCCGCCGGGAGTGTTTACCCCCGCGCAGTGCTTTATGTTCCCTCTAATGAGAATTTAAAATCATAAATCCTTCCGTGCGTACGGACGGATGGCTTTCGTCCGTTGACCTCATGTTGCGTTTCACCACTTCGGAGACCCGGTGAACGATACGCGGCGGATTTTAATGGTTTTTAACGTTTTTTTTACGTGTTAAGCGGGGAACATTTTGCCCCCCCACCACCCACAGATGAGTGAATTCACTCCCCGAGGGTTATCTCCTTTTCAATTAGTCACTTCCGCCAAATAAATATGAGCGATAATGCTGAAGTGTGTCACGATGCTGCACCGGGGCTGTTAATGTCACGGTCGGGTCTCGACACTTGGAATGACTTTTTCTGGGAGTTTTCCGGTGGGTGTCCTAGATTGTAGATGAAAGGAAGATGCTCCGCAGCGAAAGAAACAGAGTGGGCTGGGTTTGATGTTTGAGAGGTGTGTGAAGTGGCTGGGTGACAGAGGGCCACTAATTTGCCACCCGATTTAAAAAGTAAACTTCTGGATGCAGAAAAAGTAGTTCACGAACACTTGTTTATTTTTGTTTGGGAGAAAAATTGCTTTGGGTCCCAAAATGTTATGACCACTTTCAGATCTTTACTTTTTATAGTGGTGCAGCCCGACATTATGTAAAAAGAACAAACAAAAACTAAAGACAGGCAAAAAAAAAAAAAAAAGAAGGAAAGAAAAACTGCACATTTAGCCTCCTGCTAAAGTCCTGGGTTTTAGCTTCCTGCTAAAACTGATGATTCCATGTTTGGAGGGACACAAAAGCAAAGTGGTCACAGAGGGCAGAGTCAACACCTGCCTGGGAGTATTGTCACTAACCTGGAGGAGGTTGCAGTACGTTGTATGACGTCATAAAGAGTTTTTTTTTTGTTTTTTTTCAAACCAAGCGCTTTAAGTGAAGGGAAGAAGAAGTCCTAATTTCTGGAGAGCTAACTGACAGGCTCGAGATACCTATCTATCTATCTATCTAGGGAAAGCATTGCTATCTCGTTATCTCTCGAGCTGTGCATGAAAACTGGTCTGACTGATCGGGCGACATTTGTGATTTTATGCGCATCACGTTGCAATATCAGCGCCAACCTGCATCTCACCACCCTCATTCCTGCCCTTCATTATGTAATGTTCCGACCCGGACGTCATCCAATCTGTTTTTCAACGGCTAAGGCTGGATTCAACGCCTCTCACCGCATAATTTAGCCAGTGACAAGAGTCACAACAGGGTCAAACCAAAGAAACGGGATCAAATGATGACACTATATGCGTGCGGGGTTAGCACACTGTAGGTCTTGCATGAACATAAGGGCCGCTGTGACACTGAGGGATGCGGACGGGCTGCAGGAAGCTCTTGGTGACGCAACAACAGAGAGCGGCACGATGCAGCAATGTGACTCTGATTTTAGAAAGAGTTGTTTGACCGGAATCCTCCAGGCTTTGGAACAAACTCACATGGCTGCTGAAATGTAAGCCTGCCAGTTGTTCCTGTCCATTGGTCTCTTTTTTTTGTTTTAAAACTGAAGATCTGAGATGATGAACTCCTGGCTGACCCTGAATTCTCCAGATGGAGAAGAGAGATGGTCAGACAAGCGAGGATCAGATCTTCCCAGCAGGTAAACATTCCTGAGCCGTGCGTGTGCGTGTGTGTGTGAGAGAGAGAGAGAGAGAGAGAGCATGCGCATACATGTGTGTGTGTGTTCACGTGTGCATGTGAATTTTAGTGTCAATCAGGGAAATATGAGTTCCCAGGTGCTGCTTAATTTGATCAGATGTAAACATAAACACACAGGATAGATTGTCAGAATCAGTAGATCAGCAGCGCAGCATGAACTCACTCCCTCTACCTCCAGGGTTCCTTGGAGTGTTTTTCTTTTTCTCTCTGTCTTTGGCTTGCTAGCTATAAAATTATTTGGTCTTGCCACCGGAACTTGGAATTTTGCAAATAGTGACAAAAGTCGGACTGGTGAAAATCTCCTCATCCATGTGATATCAAGATTTTTGAGCAAGTAAGGAGTTTTTACATAATGATGGATGGATGGATGGATGGATTGATGGACTTTGAATTTATTTGCATTGTCCAAACCTAAGTTACATTAATTCCGGAAAATAGTTTACTGGCTAAAAACACCTCTTTGTTCAGGCTACATTATAAATGTGTAACAAAGGTTTTTGTTTGATTTCAGAATCTGAAACCTTTTAATCCACATTTAATGGCAACATCAGCATTTGCACAGAACCAAAGCCTAAAGCAACAATATGTAGTTTGCAAAAAAAAAAAATCATAATTGTGCACAGCATCCTTGGGTCAAGACAGGGTTCAAAACAAGGTCTTGACATGTATAACAGATACGTGATATTTGACTTAGCATTTTAATGAGCATATTTTGGGTTAACAAAGAGAAACACGCTAAAAGCATGTGGCAAATGCTGAGAAGACACACATGAAAAAAGTCCCGTGTGAATATTTGTCGTGATAAAGGTTTTTTTTTCAAGATTTTTGTCATATTGACATACTTATGACTTCTTAGGCCACATAGTTATAGTTTACATGACCTTATTCTGATAACGTTGATGGACATGGAAATGTAATACTCAGATTGTGATCTTAAATAACATGTTACCATAGAAAAAAAAAAGAAGAGGGGGTAGCTGAGCAAGGCACCGCACAAGGCTGTCAATTACAAAGTCATATACTGACCAGCTGGGGGCGCTGTGTCAACGACTAGGGTGCCGTTCTCCCTGATAATTAATTATTGATGCTTTAATCCAAAAATGAATTGAACACAACCAAGAAACTCTTTGGGAATATTTACTTCCATGCTTTCATTAAAGGAGGAAGTAGGAGTAGCTGCACGAGTGTTGTGTGCTGTCACAAGATTTTTTTCCCCCCTGAGGCAAATTTTTCTTCCCCACCAAACTGGAGCGACTATGCAGCTCAGGTTGCGGTCGCTGACACACAACGGAGTGCAGTTTTAAATCAGAACTCAGCGGGACGCTCATGGTCGCAGTTCCAAACAGGACTGGGTTGAGGTGCTGGTTTTACAAACACTCCAACGTACTGAAGCTACACCCTCTTCACCAGTAGTGAACATATTGGATCACTTGACATCGTCTCATGATTTTATCGTCCTTATTAGTGTCTTTTAAAATACTTTGTTTCTGCAGGAATTGTACGCAAACCAATGGAACACCATCATGTTAAATGACTTGACAGTTTACCGAAGACAAAAAGGGGGTTAAAAGTCTTCTTAAAGAAACAAAGCAAAGCATTTTATTCCAAGAATTTAAACATGATTCAGGATTCAACTCGACTTTCTTTTCTTTTTTTCATCTGCTTAGGCCCAGATGGGAACATGAACCTGCCAGTCTTCCCTTCATATGTGCAAATATCCTCATTGAAAATGTGACAATGGCACATTTTCAGCAATGTCATTTCCTGTGCTAATCAATAAACCTGCGATGGCGTCGATGAGGTCATAAAGCCTCTCCCGCCTCTCCTCCACCTCACAGTGTGAACGACAATCCTCACATGTCTGAGAGAAGAATTTTGAGTATGATTTTCCCTCTTGCACGGGTCCAGTTTGTTTACCAAGGTCGTTTGGCTTTTTGAGCTTTTTAAAATTGGCCCCCAAGTGCAATGCACACGTGCTTGTTGTTTGGTTGTTCCAAGGACAGCAATTTGAAGCAGATGTTTTTACGGTAGCTGTTAAAAATGAGGAAAACAAATCTTGAGCATGCACCTGTGAGAGTAAATACAGTAATAAACTGGATGCACGCCTCACAGCATGAGTCATGTTTGCAGACATACGTGAAATAATCTTGACAAAACCTTTTCTCCCTAAGAAAACGTGTTATAAATGATCATATATTGTGTGGGGGGGGGGTTTTAACACGTTGAGGACACATTCCCCTCGGCCTCACCTTCGAGACATCACCTGTGTGTTTTTTTCTATGACAGACACATTTGTCATGCTCAGTTGGGACACTGATGGAGACCAGATGTTTTTCTAAATCTAGAAAGAGCCTCCGTGCAGTGCAGCCTCCGCTGTGGTTTTTCGCAAGTGTGCACATACAAGCAGTATGATTAAAAAACTCAAGGCCTTTTTGTGACTAATCTGGAATCTGCTGACGTTAATTAATTCTTCCTGCAGCCGACATACTGCAGTCCCTGCAGGATTGTGACAGGACGGAAACAATGATTTTTTTTTTTTTTTTTTTTTTACTGGCTGAGATTTGCGCGAGCATGCTATGATTGTGCTCCACGTGCAGGAATCTAACCCTTAAGCGTTTGCAGATTCGGAAGAATGCGCGGCGGAGTTGATTGCCTTGCTCATCGCCGCACCTGACGCTCGGCCCGTGACGGTGTTGACACAGCGATGACGGACGCAGATAAGGCCGATCTGGAATGTATTTTAGTAATACCATACGTCCTTATCGCCGCGTGATCTGATTCCAGTAAAATGCGGGAAGTTGAGTGTTTTCCTTGGCGCGGGGCTGTCGCTTGTGTGTTCCCCGAGGCTGAAACCAATCTCACACTAAACTAATCTTAGACTCAAGGGAGACACAGCCAGAGGCGGCAACACCCCCACCGTCCCCATCCCCTTAGAAATATTGTTGTTTGATGAAATACTCGAAGGTTTACGTGCCTCATGCAGAACCCCTCCAACCCTCATGCTGCTACGACTTCACCAATATCTATTGGTGAAATGAAAAAAAAAGAAAGAAAGAAATGTATTCCAGATTGCTGGAGCGTCAAAATGAAAACAAAGATACAGTGCAACATCAGGATTTAATGGAAGGGATTGTGGTTTATTATTGCGTTATTAAGAGCTATTACAAAAGTATTTTGTGTATTTTAAAAATAAGCATTTTTTAGATCTACAGTCCTAACACGATTTTTTTTTTTTTTTTTTTTAATGTACAGATTTAAAGTCTGATTGCTCTCATATATGTGAATATGGCTGAGCCAATCAGAATCCTTTGAGGGGGAAGAGGCGGGAGTTCCCGTGTCAAAAACAAGAACAACAGCTTGCTTGTAATTGTGGTGCCCGTTGTGCGGATACTTTCATCTGGTCAGTTTCATCACAATTCATTTTATCAGGATTTCCTGACTGACAGGCAAGCAACACTTTGGCTTCTCCCTCTCAGTGACTGGCTTTAAACACAGTCAGGTATAGAGCATGGTAGCATCCAGTGGGCAGTGGCGTATTGAGTGTCATATAGGAAGCTCGGCATTTTAATCAAGTGTCTCAGTTTACTAGTTAAGAAATCTGATAAACCTGTATGTGAGTGCACAGCATTGCCGACTCTTTCTCTTTACGGAAATCTAAATGCTTATGAGAAGTGTATAAGAATACAGCAGTTGTGTTGTTACTGACTCATATACTTCCTTTTCAAATGTATGCCATTGAATTCCTTTGCAGAGCCAAGTGCACATTGCCTTTTTGAGAGTTTTTCTCCAAAAAGCTTCAGAACTGGTTCTTTTTCTGGCATGGCATCCATTCTTTGTCGAAAAGAAAATGGTGTTTACTAGATTTACACTTTTTAATTGCAAAGGTTCTTTGTTGTTTATTTGTACATACTGACATTGCAATGGCATTTCTGTTTTCTCATCATTGGGAAAAAAAAATGTTTTTCTTCTCTTTTTTTTGGCCTTCTTCTTGTCGTCGATGATTCAGGTCAAATTAAAACAAGCTGAAGAAATGAAAGTGGAATTTTTTTTAAAAAAGAAAAAAAGAAAAAAGAATCAGCTGTTCCAGCCAGTCAGCGTGTCAGAAAACGTGACCGAACGATTTTTCAGCCCAGTTCTAATAAAAACCTTGCAGTGACAGTGAAGCATCTGGCTTCGATTGGCAGCAGCTGACCGTTGACAGCAGAGGGACCTTATTTTGCTTACGGCACAGGGATTTTCACTACATAAAGCCTTTTTATTACCGTGTCTGAAAAAATTAACTCTTCCAAAACAATGAACCAGGTTCCTATTGTGTGCAATGGTACGTATACAAAAAACGATAAAGTTGCGCTTAAATCACGTGTGATTCATGAAATTCTGCCAAACTTCTGGGGATCAATTTAGTTCTTCATTCTCAGGGAATTACCAAAGCTTTCCTATTTACATCATCTTCAGTGGAAAGTCTCTGTTGCTGGACTGTTACAAGCCAATAGATCAAACAGGACACACTTCATTAATGCTGCTATTTCAAAGCTACGCTTCCCAGTTCTTGTTTAATGGCACATTCAATTCTTGGAAATCTGGGGAACAAAAATAAAGGCCTGCTAATTGAGACCATCTCTAAGTGGCAGGGTTGGCCAGACCCCACTATTTTTGTTGCTAGATACTGCACAGTAACTTTCATGAAATTGAAAATCAAAACACTGTTTTTGTGCATTGAATTATGTCTTTATTTTTTTCCAAGAAGTGTTGCTGTTTCTGTCACAGTTTTCCAGTGTTGTTCTCAAAAATGTGCATGGACACGGGGAGATGGAAACCCAACGACTGAGCTGTGAAACGGACCTTTGCAAGGGAATAATAAGGGTGCTGATCAATCCAACTTGGTTGCCGGGGGTGATACTTGTATCGCTGTTATCATGGTGACTTCCCTTTTCCAGACACCTCTGTCTCGCTGCTCTGCTTGCGCAAAAATAAAGAAAACCTACAACCTCCACCTCTCAGTTTTCATGCACCTTCGACACGCTGCCATGTCTTCACATCTCTGTTTAGAGCCCCGTAACATTTCCTCACAGCAGTAGCCATAAAACGCTCCTTTGTAATTTAAGTGCGTACAGACCCATGCAGTGCGCTAATCTCCATCTTCATTTACATCTAGATTTATATGGATAGTGTTTCCACTACATGTAGCCCCCTTGGATTTTAAGCACATGGGCGCGCTGATTTATTCAGCCTCTATAAAGATCTAACAGACTGCGCTGCACTGTAAGAGAACTGTGTGAAGCAGGGCAGTAACTTCTGGACAGCAGGCGCTGCGGAGCTGACAGATGATGGAGAGTCTCATTAATTTAATTTAAGGTGGCCGTCATCACCCTGCAAGCAAACCCCACGGCTCGACTGTGAGCCCTCAGCGAGCTCTTGAGCACACTGACAGAGCACTATTAAACAATCCAGGATGGTAAAGTCAGTCCAGAATACTAATTTATCGCGTTTATTTTTCTGCGTTGGAGACAGGCTAAATGTTCTGTATAGTATTTAGTGGCGCTGTGCCACTACCAAACTGTCAGGGACTAAGTACCAATGATGATCAGCCAGAAAAACAGCTTGGAAAAAAAGGTGGAATGGAAGAAAGAATGCTTTCAGGGTTTGGACCATAAGTATAAAAATTGAGAAAAAAAATAGTGAAGGTGGTATGATCAAAACAAATGTGTCATTTTAAATCTTGTAAAGTAAAAAAGGTCCAACCTGCGGCAATTAAATGATGTACGGTCTATGCAAAATTGTTTTAGAGCTGCAAATCCACCAAAACAAACCACTGCAGGCACGTTCTCAGGTTTAGCAGAGATTAAACATTGAGATTCCCACATTCACACACGCGCAAACACCAGTTCTTACAAAGCAACCTGTGTTTATATCTCAAGTCTGATGAGTTTAATCTTGTATAGAACCAGTAAAGGAATCTTCTGAAACAAAATGTGTTGTTAAATGAGATAAAGTGTCTTTGTATGTGTTGCTTATATTTACACAAAGAGCGGGTCCTCTATTACATATACCTGTATATAGTATAAATCATCACATCCATCAGCCCTGAATTTGGATCTGGGCTTTGTGACTTTACCCTGATTTTACAGCTGGTATGAAACATCAAGTGTGACACCAGAAAGCTGGGCTCCATGTGTTTGCAGTACACATTCTCGTAATTAGGTGCACTACATCTCACGCACCAGGGCCTTTAAATGTAGGATTTCCCAATGCTATCTGCTCTGCCTACTTTGTAGTCTTGTGAATTTGATTGCTCAGAAAATTCTCCTGGGATTCCAAATAATTTTATTTAAAAAATAATTTGCTTGTTTAAATCAAAGTATTTCTTGGGACTGACCTTGGCTTAAGTTCCAAATCATAAGCCAAGGAAGGAACGCAACAGGAAATAAACAAGAAGAATGTTAAAGATAACAAAACATAATTTCAGAGTAAAGCTCTCTTTAACAGTTGGGAGGGGCATCAGTTGTTCTTGGCAGGGCAGCGCTGTTCCGCCCCCATCCGCCGCTAATAAACAGCTGCTTTATCACTGAGCCGTGCCAATAAAGTGTCGAAAGAAGTGGGTCAGAAATGCGTTTTGCGTCACTTATTCTGCTTTTTGGGCGAATGTTACATAAATGCGCGAGAAATCTATAACAAAAAGTCCCAAAGAAAATTGAACTGAAAGATAATAACTTTATTTAACTGATCAATTCTCAGCGTGACGCTGTTAGACTGTGTTCTTGAAAGTTGTGAATAAACAAAGTCGGAAATAAACTTCACATTGTTGTTCGGATCAAATACCAAGATATTTCAGTTTAAGTCGATAAAAAAATCATCAGTCATCACTCTCATTGGGCTAAATGATTGATTTGTATATACTGTTGATGCAGTGCGTTCACATACATGAATTTGTCGAAGAGCAACAAGAACGGACTGGTAACTTCTATGAGGAGAAAACTATTGTTTGTTCTCGGAGACTAAATCTTTTGACTAGGGGGCTGCTAATTAGCTAGGTGGGAATTGCTAGCTAATGAGGTCAGGGGTTTGCTGCAGACTGAGGTGATATCTGGTAGCAGGGCTTCAATGATCTTCCCGGCAGATTTATCATCATTAGGAGCTGCCTGTTGCTCTGTCTTTGTGCACCTACTGAAGCACGCAGATGCAGGAGTACGTCAGCGACGTCGCTGTGCTAGAAATTCACCAGACCTTCCCTGACGGGAGCTGTTGAGCTTTTCTGATCTGAGAGTTAGCACATTAGCCATTTTCAGTCAGCTCTAACACTGCGTCTCGAATGTATGTACTGATGTTATGTTATGTTAGTTATGACCAAAATAAAACTGAACTTTGAAACTAGTTGTGGGCAATTAGCAAAACAGTTGGAGAAGACAAATGAAAGACTCTCCGTTTTCCCTTGGCCTCGACTGCAATCTTACTCCAGATTTCATTCCACCGGCCCGCTCCCCAAAAGAAGCATGTTGGGTCACAGGAGGTCGCAGAGGTTTACATAGCAGCCAAGTGTACACGACTCGTAAATCTCGAGTCTGGAGTGTCAGATGACTTCCAACTTACTGTCAAGCAGTGGGATTTAATCAGTCAACAGAAAAATGTGTTTATGTTGGTGAGAAGTGTAAAAAAAAAACTACCATGGAAACATCTTCAGAGGACCGTTCAGTTGCAAAGCAGCATGTCTGAGCAGTGATCTAAGCTTCTGGGAGTCACTGAAATGATCTCACAAGGGCCAAGACGATGCTGTCGTGCGCACTCACAAATGTTTTATTTTTTATTTTTTTCAAAAGCAACCTCTCCGAAGCCCTCCGCCTCGCTCTAAATCGCGCTGACGCTCCGCAGAGCGCATCGCGCCCAGTGAAATAGGGCTGTGGAGAATATTTTCCCCCCGCCGGGGAGGAGGCAATGGAAAGTGATACCTTCCTGAGATCTTATCTGAAAAACCTGCGACTCTTCCACGGCTAATCCCTGTCAAAACAAGTGACTTGGCACCTCAAAACCCGCATGTGACGGACGAGTCAAAGGGAACAAGTTTTCAAGCAGAACGCCCCAAAACACGTGGAAACTTCACATCTCCTGATGAACGGTGCTGGAAATTAACACTCTGCGCTCAGCGCTCTAATTTATTCCTACTACGTCGCCTGGGTCAGACACGCGGCTGTGAAACCAATTTGGCGTACGCTGTGTTATGATTCGAAATGCTGACTCGCTGATGAAATGTTTTTCACCTCGAACGCTACAGAAAGCCCAAAAGGCCCAGCCCAAACAGCATTAGCTATGGCTGTGAGTCACCCCGTCAAACTAAATTAGCGAGGTTGACAGTTCTCTCGAGACTGTCCGGGGGAAGAAATGGGACTGCAATACTCACAAATGACCGAAATTAAATATCGCAGTGTGAAGGTTGATTCTCCATTTAAAAAAAAAAAAAAAAAAAAAGAGCTCAGTAACCTCAGGTGCCCTCGGCCCTCAGCTCACACCTGGACTTGGTTCACGGGCCCTTGAGCAAAACTTCAAACACCTGCCAAGCCCCCGATCGTACAGCTCACCCCCAAAGCAGCGGAGTCGAGGGAGGGAGGCGGGGCTCAATACAGTAAGTACAACATTTACATTTTGTACCACATTCCTGGCATTATGAGCTTGCGCGTTCATAAAACACGGCGTTAGAGGCGATAAACAAGCTGCATTCCTGCGGAGAGCTCGCCGGGAGGGCTGTCTAATAACTCTTCGCTCCAGTGACGAAGACAATGCAGCTGCAGCCAGGAAAATTAATCTGTTGCAACCAGGCGAGAGGAGGCAACGTCTAAACTCAACGCTCGTCATAAACACATCACCTTTTACTTGTTATCTATACAAATTTTTACTCGCAGACCCACAGAAACACTCCCAAAAGGGTTTTTTTCTTCTTCCCCCCCATTTAGGACTATTTAATCTCAGCTGTTACAGCTAAACAGCCTGACATGTTTCCCAAAGCCCCCAGATTTATTCCCCGTATCCATTAGGGGAACGGAACCGTGATTATTCCACCAAAACCACACAACAATCTTGTTATCACTCTTGCTAAAGTCAGCATCAGGATTTAAAACAAGTGTTTTGGGAAATCTGAGACCAATTCAGCTAGCAGTGCATTGGCAGTGGAGCTAGCAGCGCGTCGAGTCTTTCCTCTCAAAGGACGCTAATGGGTCCAGCCAAACATGCTACACCAAAAGAAAACAACTCAGATTTAAAATGTGATTCTGCAAATTCCAACTTGAAATCCATGTGATGTTGATGCTTTCTAATACTGGAATCCAATTCTGGTATTCTTAATACTTTTACCTGGCTTTGAAGGATCTAATTTTATTGTATATAGTGGATTATTTTGGTCGAGCTGAGCTGTAGTACCCACAGGGGAGAGTCGTTTTAAGAAGCAATAGAGGGCAGAGACCTCTGGCGATCCCACTGGGCACACAGATGGAACCCCTCAGCGACTGGCACACAGCTGAGCCAAAGTTCCACTTCAAACAAACACCAAAGAAAAGTCTTCGTACGAGTCACGGTCAGTCTGCCGCGGACCTGAACGTGTCATCAGGAAGCTGTACTTAAAGCCAGCGCTTACTCTTGCTTTTTTTCCTTCTCTCTTTTGAAATCGGACACACCAGTTTAAAGTTTTGTGGATGCACCCAACTTTCACCAAAACCACCAAAACCAACATTATGATCGAGCTGTTTCTTTGACTTCTCCGGAAAAGATAGTTGAGATTTTTTATTTTTTATTTTTTTCTTGCAGGGGGGAAGCAGAGAGGGGGCGAAAACAAGAGGCAACAAACATCTGAACATCTATGCATGAAAAAAAACCCAGTAAATGCAGAAATTGCGTCTACCTGCATTGCATTTAGTTGTTATAAGCCTGACATGCTTCCAGAGGTCGCATGTGAAATCATTTAACCGGGGTTTTTCAAAGTCGTCCGACAGGTCTGACGCATATTTGGCCGGACTCACCGCATGCTTTATAGACTTTGTAACTCTCCGAGAAGAGAATGAGTGTGGGAGATGTACAGCAGATGTTTTCCTCAATTATCTTTTGGACATTTTATGCTTTATAAGAGGGCTGTCAGTGGAGACAGGAAAGGAGAAGGGCGAGTGGGAGGAACGTGCGTGATGACCCCCAAGTGGAGTCCGAATGGGCGACACACCTGTCTGACCCATATATCATGAGCGTAATCACTCTTAAAGGCATTGGGGTATGTGTTGTAACGAAGGCCTGCAAGGAATACAACTATTTTTGAAGCGAGGAGGAGTCCATCCAGCCAACTAAGCTGCTGTTTGTGAGCTTCCTCAGACCAGCCAGATGAATACGAACCTCAATCAACCGGTTTTGACTGGTTACTGGATTTCAGATGATGGATTTCAGATCATTTGAAAGTGTGCCTTCACCCTGGCTTCAATTGTCCGATGCACATGACACCCAAACTATGGATGTGTTTGGGTTTTTTCTACCCGACATGGCATTTTGGATTAGTAAATGGGCTTTGGTTGTGTACACTTGACTGAAACAGAATGACCCATCAATAACATCGTTGCAACTCACAAAGGGAGAGGAACCCAGATTAGAAGCTTGGAAGTCTCTGACGTCACTTCCCTGTGAAGCTGTGGAACAAATTGCATTTGGAGGGCTGGAAGTAATTCTTGTTACCTTGATGTTTTGCATTGTTTAACAGTTTATTCCAACCAGGGCACCAACAGGAGTTTAGCCTTTATCAATTGCCAAACACAAAAGGGAAAGACGCAAGGAAGCGTCCTAAAAATGTCAGCTGTAATTGCTGTCCAGCCTTTGTTTGCACTTGGGAAGGGAGGCGTCAGATGATGTCAGAGACGACTTTGTCAATCCTTTGTAGTTTTTGGCTTTGTTTTTGTTACATTGCAAATAATTGTACTATTTTTGTAAAAACAAAAGAGACAGAGACAAAGAAAAGAAACATCTGATCTTTGGCTTTGTTTGATTTCTCAAATCTATGGCTAAACAAGTTTTATTGGCCATTTGCAACCAATGAAGATCTACCGCTCCAACCTACTTACTACCTACTCACTTGCTTGGCAAGTTTCAGAAAACAAAAAGTCAGTTTTTGTAAGTTTGTCTTAATCAAAGCATGTTGCGACACAGAACGCAAGGTTTCAACTAACCAATAAAAAACTTATTACAAACAATAAAATGTCCAAGCAATCATATAAATACCACAGAGATCACCATAAAATCCTTCCACCTAAGCCAGCGTGACAGATTATTCTCACAACTCATAGGCAAACTGTGCAATCTTTACAAGTAAAATTACACAGAGAGCCACAACTCTGAGGAAGTGTCGTTGAGCCAACCAACTGAGCCACACTGGGCGCTAAAGGTGTGCAGGTTCTCTCTTTTACGAGAGGAACGTCGGGTTGAAGTGACATTTATGCGGGGCTGTTTGAGCGTCCGGCGATGGAGCTCCAAAACAAAACAGAACGCCGCTCGGCTAGTGAGTCAGTAGTGAAACATTCCAGCCAACAGCATCATCCTCTGACCTATTTCTGAAGCCGCTGTGGGTAAGCGTTGTTACAGATATCAAACGCAGTCCTGCAGCAATGATTCAATCTGTTGCAATTTTACGCTGATTTTCAATCGCAGATAAAATTGCGAAATACGGGCAAATAACACGGTCAAACGGGGGGACGGGGGGGGGTGCTTTTGTGTGTTTGTCAAAGTTTGAGTAAATCCAGCGCAGTGAGGCTGGAGCCAACCAAGCTCCGCTCCAAGGCCACCGCAGCCATGACGTTCTGTGCTAGGGTGGAGGTGGAGGTGCGGCAGGGAAATAGAGCAGATGGAATTGAGTTAAATGGAAGGCAGGCGGTCTAGATGATGAATGAATGGAAGAATGGGAATGCTGTAGCTGCAGTGCAGCGTTCAGAGAAAGATTCTCCCCACGAGATCCCGCTGAATGCAAAGTCGAGCCTAATGTTAGAGCAATCATTTCACATGCTGGATAACTTATAAGGCTGAAAGGCTCACTTACTTTTCAAAATAAAGCAACAGTTACAGGAAAAAGAGCATGGTCTGCTATTTTGATTTAAAACAGAATGAGATTTCTTTATCGCTATTGTCCAAGTAAGATAAAATAGTGTAGGTAGCACTGAAAGGACCAACAAATACATATCAAATGCATATCGTAATAATAAATGCAAACATTCACACCATAAAAACTAACAAGCATCCACAAATGGAGCATTTTCACTTAAAAAAAAGATGTTTCTAGTCAGTCTCTCAGTTCTTGCTTTCAATACAGTAATGTGCAATAATTTAACTTAAATGCTAGCTGACATCAGCTAGCATTTACTCCTGCTCCACTTTGCTCACACTTGATACCAGAATGGAATGTTTACACGTTCATGTTTCAGACCTGCTCTGTGCTCTGTGTATATTAGCAGCCAAATCAGCTAGCTAACCTGTACTATACACCACATGCAAAGCGATGAAAGAAAGTTATGGACAAGTGACGGGGAGATGAATCATCTCGAGGGCTGATGTCCCTGTTCTCCAGAAGTTGCATTCTCGTGGGACAACTTCAGACAAGGATTTGTGCACTGAGGGGAACCTTGCTGGTCAAGCCTGCAGTGGGAGTCTCGCGTAGAATCCCTGTAGGTGCAGCCAAAACGTTTTCCGCGGGTTCATATTTCACAGCACATAGCATGACATAGCACCTCACAGAGAGCTGACGTCTCCGGCTTCTTTTCTACCTCTCCTCTGCACCTCATCCCCACCTGCAGACCCTCTAAATGTGTCAGCCGGTACTACGGAACCCTAATCCCCCCCTCGCCCCCAGTCCCTCCCTACCCCTCCCTGACGTGCAATTTATGTTCCAGAGGAAAAAGTTCATCCATCCATCACCACCTTCCTCTGAGTCTTGTCAGCTCCGTTACTCTTCTCTGTGTTTACTAGGGGAGCTGATGAGCCCTGCAATTACTGAAACTTGAAGAAAAAGTGGGGGAAAATACCATATGGTTTCTGTTTCGGATTGTGTTGTGCTAAAATACTCATCTGTTAGCAAACATCTCACCATTGCAACTACCTCTATTCAGAAATACTTGGGAATAAAAAGGTTTAATTCCCTAGAGGGGATGACTAACACTTTTAATGTCATCATCGTCGTCATCATCATCATCATCATTTTCTTTCACCTACTACCCTTACTGATGGTCGGTACACTGTCCCTGTGCAATAACGTCATCATATTCTGTCCAGTGTAGCTGATCCTCTCAGCCGAAATGCAGAAGAAGTCATTTACGTCACCAGAGGACCAAAATCTCATTTATGTGTCAGGACAAACAACCATGCTTGTCGAATGACTCAGCAAAGTGTGACTCACTCAAAACCTTTCGTGATGACAAGTTGCTGACTGTTTAATCATTCTCTAGTAAGGTCGACACTGGCGAGACATTCATTGTGTTAAAAATATGGGATTTTTTTTTTTTCATTTACTGTGTGCAGAGCACATAAATCTGGACGGAGCAGACAAAAATATTATCAGCTGCAACATCATGAATAGACAGAAACAAACTGAGGGGAACCGGGCCAAGACATCATTTTTTACTGTCAAACGGAGGCATAACTCTGAATACATCATCTTTTCATCTATTAAGGTCCTGTGCAGACGGTCGTAAAGAAAAAAAAACACAGCTATTCAAGTCTGATGTATTTAGCCCAGATTTGGTTCTTTTTTTCTTTTTTTTTACGTGAATAAGAGTAAAAGGTCCGACATGCAAAATACCCTTTACCAATGTTTAATTTGTTTGTAATTGTATGTTAAAACACGTCCTTCTGAAATGACACCTTTGCTGCTTTTTACAGGTTACTGACAGCAGTGTTGGCTCCGCCCTCTATGACCACTTGCGTCTCGTCCCCATCAGCTAAAACCCCAGCTTTTTAGCAGGAGGCTGTAAACAGATGGCTTATTAAACTCTTTTTTCTCCCCTGATGTTCTGTGGAGTTTTTCGGATAATTCATTGGACAGGGCTGTTCCACTCGAATCCGGGATCAAAACTAAAGGATCGGATGATGGGCACAGTATGAGGCATTTTTGACTGAGAGAATCTTCGTGGCGCTCCAGCTTTGGGACAAGACTAGCCGAATCCGAATGAGGGACAGATGCGCCCTTGGCGATGAAATATGTATCGATGTCCTGTTCCTTGGCCCGGCAGGGACACGTCGCATACGGAATCATTCAGCCGTATAATAAAGCCACTTTTTCTTTGACTTCCCTGTGGATCAAATGGTTTGCAGAAACATCTGTGGTATGTTGGGGACTTAATCCCCTCCTCCCCCACCACCACCACCACCTCCTCCCTACCCTCTCCTTCTCTCTCCCTCTCCTCCGCTCGCTCTTCACCCCTGCACCCACCACCACTTTTCTAAAGCGGCCTGTATTTTTGGGTGTGTTTCTTGAGTGTATATATATATATATATATATATATAGCCGCATGCATCCCTCAGCCACTAATCAACATGACCGCGATCCCAGACTTCTCCAGTAAGGCCGGTGTGTGGGATAGAGAGAGAAAGAGAGAGAGAAACATTCAGATTGATTGAAAGTTGGTGGTTTTTTTTTTTTTTTTAAGACAACACAATGAGCGGCTGCGCTCGGAGAAACATTTGGGGTTCATTTGGTCTTCTGAAAACATCGACCGATTCCAGAGGACACGTGTTTGGAGAAGCATAGCATCTTGTTTTTTTTTAGTTTATCAAATAATTTGACAAAAGTATCTTAAATGAGATAAAGCTGAACCTTTACGCAGACTGCATGTCCTACAGGTACTTCTGAAACTCTGACCCACACTGGCTGTATGGAACCACTACGATCATACTGTTAAAGATCATCTCTTTTTTTTTTTTTTTTCCTTTTCTTTTTCTTCCCTGATGATCTTTTAAAAAAAAGTTAAAGATCATCTCAATCGTAGAGGGTCGGACGCAGCGACGGAGACGGCACCGCAGGGGCCGACGGATGATTCAATGAGTGACACTGTGTGATTCATTCGCTGTCGATTCGTTGTTTTTTTGCTATTCAGATCCAACAAAGGGGGCTCTGACTGTAAAAAGAGCACGGCGTCGACGGGAAGGCCTCCGAGCTACCAGGCGGCCCTCGCCGCTCGTCGCTTATTATCACGCGGGGACAAAAAAAAGGTGCTGACAGCAAATGTTCTCGCGCACAGTCTCACCCTTCATCAGCCATAAATTGTCTCTATAAGTGTCAGGCATTGTTGCGTATGTGTGTGATGGTGACTTAAAAATAGCAGTTAAGCTGGAGTACGGTAAAAATGATGGCAAACGTTTTGATAAAATAACAAGTTTGGTTATTGAGAGCTACTAAATCATCCCTACTAAATCATCCCTTTGAGATAAAGACAGCGCTTCAGCACATCCTCATATTTAGCCTTGAACATCCTGATGTGCTCAAGTGTGCTTGGTAGATGTTAAAAAAGAGTTTTATTTGAAAATATTTTCCAGTTTTATTCATCCTCCCGAAGGCCAAACTGTTCCTTTTTGACGTCCGAGCATTCCATCCTAAATTTCTGCTGTGTGTATGTGTGTGTGTGTTTGTGTGTGTGTGTATGTGTGTGTGTGTGTGTGTGTTACAGTAGAGTACGCCAAAACAAATAAATGAGTGGCACAACAGGAGCAAAGAGTCTTTATGTCCCTTTTGATTGAGGGCATTCGTTGTAAAATACTGTTCAGATCATCGGGAAGGCGCATCAGTGCAAACAGCGGCACTTTTGCCTGGAATTCATTTGACTGGATAAGAAATAGATAGCTCAGGGACATGATGTTTCAAAAGTGGAATGTCCAACGTCTATCTTCAACTCATAGTGGCCTTTTCCTGCAGTTCTTCTGTGGTTTTCCAGAGCAGCTTGAAACGCTCACTTCAGTGGTAAAGGAATCTGATTTTGCTGTTGTTGCTGTTGTTGTTGGACCGAAAACTATGTCTATTAGAAGATTGGCGGTGGATGGATGGATGAGCTAAGTTGAAAACACTGTGACTAGCTTTTTGCAAGAAGGACCCTAGAGGACCAATTGGAATTTCTTATTCAATATCAAGAATTCAACTCAAATTCACCACTGCCGCCATCATGAAGACAAAGTTATCTTTTTATTCAGCTGTGATTGACCAAAATGAAGCCATCTCAGCTATCGTTTCCCACTGAGCCTGGATGAGGAGTGACCAGCAGATGTTCCCCATATATCTCACTCTTGTGTCCTCTGTGTCCACAGCCAAAGATAGACACAGATGGCAGGACACTGCATCCTCCCATGTTCCCATCCACATCCTAGTTACATAAACCCCAGTGCCCCACGAGCAACCCTACCATAGTTGGCTGAACGGCACTCGGTTGTATATCCTGCCATTACACAACTGTCCGGCTTGGCAAATGAGACGAGCCCACGGCCAGGCTCAAACATATCAAGACTCTTTGCCCACTTTCACAAAATGAAAAGCGAAGGCCGGGGCTCAGCTGCTGACGCGAAGGCTGCTGTGGGATGAAGAGTTTGGCTGAACACAAAGAATCTCTTATCTGACATCCAATGAGCATCGTTTTCTGGGTAATAGATCTTGCAGGGCTGATCCATTGTAGTATGAGATGGAAAATGTAGTTATGAAAAGGGGTATAAGCAGGAGCTTTAAGATGTATTATTCATTTAATATGACTGAATTAACTGTTACCGAGTGTAATTCCAACGTTTCCAAATCCAATCAGTTAGAATTTGGCTTTGTTTGTTTATCAAGTGAGTCAATTTTGTTGCATAGCAAGGAATGTGTTGGCTCCGCCCTATGTTGAGTGTAACAACACGTCTTTGCTACATAAATACACAGAAGAAGAAGAAGAAGAAGAAGAAGCCTTTATTAGTCCCACATTGGTAAATATGATACATAATTACTATTAATGATGCATAATTACAGCAACAATATGATAGAAAATAAAGGAGATTACATTGATTAAAAGAAATAAGGAAATAGAATAGAATAGAATCAAATAAAATTCAAATATTTATAGGCTAACGGGAAACAAGTGGCAATCAAAAACAAGATATTCACAAGATATTTACATTATAGTGGAATTTCCAACCTTTTTTTTCCATAACTGAGGAAGCCTTTTGGATGAAAGGCAAAATATCTTCAATAACAAAACCAGTCTATTTTGCGTAACTTAATCATCAGGTACTATATGTCTTCCATTCAATATTTTTGTTGAATTTCTGAGTGCTGAGTGTTGCTTCTTGCTGAGTATTTAAAGCAACGCTATGATTTCTCTAGTCGCTAACTGTTCAAAGATGTATTTTTGCATCTCATTTTGTGTCAGTTAGCAGCTGAAGCTACAGTTTAGCACTGCTGATGTCTCAGACCAGCTACCAACTCAAAATATTTTCCTATGTCTGCATTATTGCCCATTCTACATTATACCTACAGGACCTATACTCCCTGTCTGCTCCTCCATGCACGATTGCTACTGCCGCAGAACAACAAGATGCCCAGGAAGTTGCGTCACTTTCCAGCACTGCGACTGTTGCTTACGTCTGTTTTCACAACAGCAAAGATTCTCAGGATCTAAAATGGATCCCAGCTTTATCCCAGTGGCTCTGATGTGGATTTTCTTTTCTGAGTTATTATCGGTGTTGATCATTTGGTCTGTTGTTGGAATAACATTTGTGGCGTTAAGATTGATTCCCTTCATTGCCAAACATATTAAAAAAACACCAATTCACAGAACTCCAACTCGCCATGGATAACAGATACTAGATAATAGTGGCAGCAGAATGGCCTTCTGTTGTTTCACATGTTGTGTAACGCAATAAAGGGATCGCGGCTGGAAAACATTAGACATTCTTCAGGTTTATGAGGCCTGCGAAGGCGGGGTAAACAGCTATGTAGTGTGATATTGATCTGCTCAACCACTCCACTGATTTTCTGCAGGTTAAAGCCATTCTGTCCATGTGGATGTATGTGCATGTATGTGTGTGGTATCATCTGACAAAATGAGGAACATTGTAGTTATGTCAAAATAAAGTAACCCTCCTCGATACATGAGTTATAACAGGTACGTAAATAATCATGAAAAATAACAAATATAACTAATGACAATTTAAAACAAACATTTTAAATGGCTGTGAGTCAGAGACAAATATTTGGTCCTGGATTTGTTGTCATTCCTTTGTTCTTATTTAACTCAGCAGGGCTTTGAGACTTCAAAGCTATTGCATGTAGTTACAGGTCTTATGTTATACCCATTTCCAGAGCTGATTTTTTTTATTTGCCCAAAAAAATTAGAGATCTTCGGGGGAAAAAATACATTTAATCTCATGTAAAACAAATATAGCACTGTAAAACAACATTGATGTTGGACCTCCCATGTTTTTTGGGGGGTCACTAGGAAACAGTGACTGCAAGGCAGTCTCAGAGGGAGGAATAATCTGGAACCGTTTCCATTGTGACATCATGGAGGGCTGATTTCCAGAATAAGTTGTTTTCACAAACACTTGGAGAAGGCTCAAGACGTGAATAATGGAATTTTCTTACAACTGAGGAGTTCAATGACAGACTTGATTAGAAAATCCAAGTAAAGCAATCCGTATATATGAAACAGAGGTGTAATGCCTCGGTTTAACAAGTTAATTTTTCCAAGTATTTCCTTGAACAACTTTCCCAAATAGGGATCTCTGCACTTCGATTGGAATCAACATTTGCTGATCTTTCAGCTCTCGGCCGATTCACTTGGCCTTTCTCATTATCTTTTCCAAATGGATTCTGTCCTTTTCTGGAATGTTGGTCAAAAAAGTCCTGAATCCCTTATAAGTGGCAAATCTGCGGAGAACCGTCTGCCCGTGCTTTCTGCAAAATAATTTGTCAAGGGAAAAAAAAGGAGAGTCAAAGAGACGCTCCACAGGACTGAGGAACATCGCTGTACACAACACAGGTCAAACTGAAGTGGCCCACCTGACTTCTGGGGCGGCATCCAAAGACGCTTTGCAGATGGCGGTAATGAATCGATCTCTGAAGGCCTTTGGTGCTGTGAAGATTTGCTCCTGCTCCATGCTGTCGGCAAGCTGGTGCAGGTGCAGCGCCGTGCTCGCCCGCACCATGTTGCAGCTGTGGCTAAAGAAAGGCAGAGATACATGTAAGGAAATCAAGGTCAAAGAGCTGTTTCAGTCCTCCAACTTCGGTTTGCTTTGCCCTGAGCTACGCCGTGAATCAGGCGCAACTTCCTCTCCTACCTCATTCCGTTCTTCAACAACGCATTTAGGACCCGCCCGTGGCTGCAGTGTTGCACCATAGCGCTGAGTGCCTTGTTGACTTGTTCGTTGATGAAGGCACTTTTCATTTTGGTCAGTTTGAGTTTGAGCAAGAGCGCTTTGCACGTGTTGTCGACGTCTGGGTCCATGGCCTTCTTCAAGTGCAGGAACAGGTCAGCCAGCGTTTTGATGGCTGCGAGTGCGACGGTGGAGCGCAGGCTTTTTACCTGTATGGTCAAAGCAGTTGTCAAAAGTCAGCCTTCGAGTTCATTGTTCACATGTAAGCAAGTAAACATCAGAAATGACAAGGGATGCAATGATAATGTAATGATCTGTAGATATGTTTATGTTATCTGTCCTTTGAAACCATCATATGTCTTCAGAGAATTTCTAATAAGCCTCTTAATGTACATTTTGAAGAATATTGCAATAGTAAATGTATGGAAATAAGATTCCAAAAAAATAGCAAGTTTCTGGGAAAAATCCTCAAGAAAAGTTAGTACACCAGCTTGAAGTGGTTTTTGTATCTTTTAAATCCGGGCTACTGTGCAAATTGATTTACGTCATGCAGCAAATGTTTATCTCAGCTGTTAGCCACATGGCATCATCCTATACATCACTTTGCTAATTAGCCTCGTGAATTTGCGTCAGTTTACTTAATTGAAACACGTCAAAAGAGCTTTTATATTGTTTCATTTTGAATTTTAAATAAACTGCTGAGAATTCACTTTGACATTTAATAGAAATGCAACTAATGGCCCTTTTATCGCTGCAATACTATAAAATCATTGCATCCGACATCATAAACAAGAAAAACTGCAATAATGGCTGCAAAAAAAGTGTGTACTGTGACCTCCACAATGATGGCCAAACAGACTCGTTGGAGGCTGGTCTTCAAAACCTCAGGGTGGTGGTGGGCAAGACTTTGAATGGTGCTAAAGGCCTCTATTTTCTTCTCCCTGTGTAATAATGCAACACAGACTAATTAAAGGGGATAGTGCAACTGAAGCTGAACAAAAAAATTTTAGGGCGCAAAAATTATACTGCTGATTGAGAGTGATTCTTTCATGCAAAACACGAATACCACATAGCCTTTTTCATTTTACAGATAAAGGTCCATTATTTGCAGTGTAAACAAATGCATCATCCACTGACAATGCGATTCCGCGGAACAGACCTTGGGTCTGTCTTCATTGAAATGTTTAGTATATGTGTTGTTCAGTACAAATTCTGTTTTGACAAGCAAGAAGCCAAAACAATCTCATCGATCTCGAAGTTGGCTACGAACGTCTTCTCAGATAAGCTGCTAGCTTTTGTAGGAGAGCAGTTGCCTACTGTTCTCTGTTCAGTTCTTGCATTTCTGTCAAAAATTCCAGTCATGGCTGGTGTGAAGTAGAAGGGTTGAGTTAGGGCAACTGGACTTGTTCTTGTGAAGACCCTTTTGAACATTTTCTATTTTCGTGTTGTTTCTTTGTTTAGCATTAACAGTGCCTAAAAGCCAACAGTGCTGTATTGTTTGAAGGGACAGTTAAAAGTATCTGCTGAAAAAAGTATCAAAACTCAAAAATATTTGAAAAATTTGAAATTATGTACTGGTACATTATGTTGGAACACTTTAGTTCCAACATAGTGCACCAACTAAACATTGACAAAACTGTGATTCAGGGTCCTTAACCTACCATTCTTTCGATTGCAGGAGGCTAAAGACGGTTGAAAGGCTCCCCAAAGATTTGTTAGAGGGTGTCCAGTCAAAAAGCCCGTTCAGAGACATTGTGTCGGGGCTTGAGTCTGTGCCTTCATTTTTGCCTGTAACCGCAAAATGAATGTGACACTTATTAATGCAAAAGCACTGTCCGAAATGTAGATGCTATAACTCTAAGCTTAAACAATACTATGTGGGAAAACTCAGAAGAAACTTACTTGCTCCTCGGAGGGAGTTTGCCCTTGATAGTGTTCCTGGCTTTTTGCCCCGGGACTGTATGAGGGCGTCAGGGCCATAGGCGTTACAGTCAAAGGTGGAGATGGCTCAATGGAAGCAGCGTCCCCAGCTTCGTCTCTGATGAGTTGGGGCGTGCAGCTCTCCTTTTTATTGGCTGCTTTTTTTAATCTGGATTCAAGCACTGGCAGGCGAGACGTCCGACTCCTTGGCAGCGAGCCAGAGCTTTTCGCTGGAGACGGCGTGAACTTTTCCACATCTGGGCTTACGATCCTGGAAATGGCCCTCAGCTCTCCGGGCGTGTACCTATCGATGGAGCTGAGGCAGGACATGGAGCGAATGGGAGCTGCTCGGGCGTCGCCCTCTGCCGTTTGAGCTTCCGTGCATGCCTGAGCAGCCAGCTTGCTGCCGAGAAAGATCTGTGTCCAGAAGAAGTCGTCGCCGTCCCCGAACTCAAAAGACCGCGGAGCTCGTTTGGTGGCCTCGACGTTGAAATTAGGTAGGAAATGGGCCTGCTGGGGGTGCTCCGAGCACTTTGCTGGGTTTGAACGAAAGTGAGCTGATGTGTGATCATCGGGCTGGTCGCCAAGACCGAGTCTCTCTAGATCGGCATCAGCTATGTCCACCGTCGAAATATAATGCTTCTCCTCTTGTTGGGTGGGCCCCAAACTGTCAGCCCTGTCCATCCCCACCATGATCGAATCAATGGTTGTGCTTTAAGTTGGCTGGGGAAATAAATAAATGTCATCAGTGTTTTCCTCAATCGCACATTTTAATCCTGCCACCAGAGGTGATGGCCTCAAGGCAAAGAACTCTAATAGATCGGAATGTGCAGATGGATCAGAACTTCATACATAAATGGATACATAGTTAATCCAGGCCCTTTACAAGGCGGCAATAACCCTAACATTCTAGAGTGGACTCATACATTGCACAATGTCTACAATCAAGACAGTGGTGGCTTATGTATCTAAAAGGACTCGCTCGATCCAGATCTATTTTGGAAGGAATTGAGAACTCTCAGAATCATTTAATGATCAAGACCTCTGCAAACCCATCAGCAGAGTATGTAGTTGTGTTTAGGACCTAAAAATAGCAAAAGCAATTTAATGTTGTCATGTTTTAAACGAGCACAACCCGATGTGTCCTCAAGCAGGGACACATGGTAACAACTCACCCTGGAATCTCTCAGTGTTGGCTTGAATTGCACTGGTTGTTGTCTTCTCTTGTTGTTTTCTCTTTCCCTTCCTCTAAAAGTTTTGACTGCAGGCAGTATCCAAAATGTTGTGCTGATACCATTGTCTGTTTTCATCTTCCTCCACTTAATTCTTTTAAAGATGTCCTTTTAACTTCAAGTTTTCACCTTGTTTTCAGTGTCCCTCTGTCTCCTGAACTTTATTTCAACTTCTCTTTTTAACGTCCTCTTCTATTTTAAAATCTCCTTTCATTGTTTTCTTTATTTTCTTTTCACATTTCCTTGATCAGAGCCAGGGCCAGGCACAGGGCCAGGGCCAGGGCCCTTTTCCATCTTAAGAGGTCAAAGTGTAGTGATGGTGGGTTAAAAATGTTAATTTTAGAACAAAGCTCTGAGATTAAAGGATGGAATTTCTATTTCTCAGTAAATAGAGGACACACACCAGTGCGAGCGCTGGACATAAAATGAGAGTGAATGATTATAATCGGCCAACAGATTTTTCAAAATAAAAGCGCAGGTGAGTGGAATGGAAGCTGTCAAAATAAAAGCAGTTTTGAATCAGAATGTCTTTGGGAACCTATTACTTGGAATATTAACCGAGTCATTTGAAATTGAAAAATATTTCATTGATTTGGACTTCACACTTGGAAGTCACATGGAATTAAAATTTTCTTGTAATGGCACAGAGTACATTTTCTCACAAACTGTTTCACAAAAACAATTGCATTGTCTGTTGGGACCGTAAACACTCTATACTGGCTGTAAATTATCTTTTGTGCCCTCTGAATGCCATATTACATTACATAACTCCCATGGCCCATTCAACCCCGGAAGTTCTGCTTCAGTGGCACTGAATGCAGATACAATTCAGATGTCCCCATTCACATAAACGCTTCAGTTTTAACACAAACAACACAAGCCAACAGACATTCTATTTGTTGTTTGTTTGCTGGCTTGTGCAGCTGCTGTTTGAATGCTCAACCAAATCCCTGACCCTGTAGGTCAACATGGCGAAACACTACCCGTACAGCGAATCAACGTGTTCAAAGCCTGGTGAGAATGACGTGGAATGCACGTGTGCAGGAAAAACGCAGTTGCTCTAGGACTTTGCATAAAGTTTTTGGAAAGGCAAATAGCGCGAAAAAAATCATCTTTTTTATATGGCTGTCAGTAATTAAAAACTTTAATCACAATTAATCGCATTGTGTCCTGAATTTAACTCGCGATGAATCAAATTTTTTACCCTGCTCTATATGTAACTTAACAAGATATTTATTGTGTTTCTTATACTATAGGAAAAATTGGAGAGAAAAATAATAACTTGTGGAAATATTCCATTTTTATTTTCATTGGAACATTCCAAAACTATTACATGCTTATACTGTCAAGATACTCTACAAAAAAAAAAACCCTCAAGTCTTAAGGAATTCTCAAGCTATGATCGCATTTGTCAATTGCGGTATTTTATTTTGAAATCATTTTTAAAATGAACGGGTTTTTCTCATGTTTCTTCCGCAGCCGGTGTGAACCCGGCCTGAACAGGTGGGATGTGGCTCACGCGCGAGCTTCATGGCGCTTCTGCCTCCGGTGTAAACCAGGGGTTAATCACGTGTTAAAAAATAAGTGCAGTTAAAAGGAGTTTGAGTTAACACTTTATTAACACGTTAACTTTGACAGCCCCAGTTTTTGTGTTTGAAATCATCGAGAAAAACCTGAAGTCCTCCCATTTTGAGCAAGGGCTTGGCTGAGGTTTGTTTCCCCTCATTGGGCAGCCGGACTTTCCCCCCTCGTTAAACGCTGCCGGTAATGAGGGTCAGGGCGGATTCACCTCAAAACAAACAAGCTCGCCGGACACCTCCGACGGCCCATCGCACACGGTCATGAGATGCTGGAGACACCTCCGTTGCGCTCCCATGACTCTTGTGTAACAGCTATTTATTTAATCAGCATCTATTGTGTAACAGCTTGGCTTAGGCTTCGTAATAAGCGGGAAATGTTTTCACAACAGAAGAGGCAGAAAAAGACAAATGTATTTAATTGTGCAGCGCTGCAGAAAAAGAAAAAAAAACACAATTCCGTTTCGCACCATGGTTGCTGAATCCTCGGGACGTCCATGAAGAAAAGAAAAGTCCATGTTTGCACCATTTTTATTTGATTAGAGAAATTCACATTTAGATTAAATTCTGAAGCTTGTATTTTTTTCCTCTTTTGACAGCTGCTCTGCTGCCTCTGTATAAGATTACAAGGCTGGGGAAAAAAGCACTGTGTATTAAGGTGCAGCTCTTGACTCGCAAAGCCCTCCTCTATGTTCCTCACCATCATTATCCTTCTCTTTAGATTTTTCTCACCGCTCTCTCTGTCCGTTTGGTTCTTGAGAAACGTCAATTTGGACAACCCTGTACTTCACCCCCTCAAGCCATGGCGTCTGCTGCTTGATGTTTTTGTCTTCACAGGTCTGCCTGGGCACATTCGCACGTTCAACTTCAATGGGGAGCGGCAATATGTCAAGGCCAATTGAATCATGAGTGGAACGAAATTTTGAGGTTGTTTCTTCACTGACACACCAGGCAAATCGCTCAGAGCGTGAACACAAATCTTTCCCTGTCTGGTGCAAAACACTTTGGAAAAATACAGTATTGAAAAATGTATTTACGGTACGATTACGGTTATTTAATGCTAGTATTACTTGGATTTTTATTCATGGATTGCTGGATTTACTTCGTCTGTCAGTGAATAAACTATTTCCATTGTCTTAGTAACTATTTTGAGCTCAAACTTAAATATCGGAATGTTTTAAAAAGAGAAAAATACGTCCAAATATTTCAATTTCTGGGTACCAAGGTGGTACAGATGCAATGCCAAAAAGGTTTTAGGTCCAATTCCCAGATCTGGAGTCTTTCTGTGTGGAATTTGCATGTTCCCCCATGTCTCACACAGCCTAAAGATTATACCCATGCACATTGTGTTAAGAGGCAACTCCAAAAGATATGTTTTTCTACCACTAACCTACATTTTTGTATGTGAGAGCTTACAGATCATGTACTTATTTCCAAGATTTAAAGCAAAAAATACTGCAAACTGTCCATCAAGTACTTTAACATGCATCCTCAGGATGTGAATTTACTTTGGAGGCAACTATACAGTAGTTGCAGCCTAAATAAACCTTCTCTGTGTCTGTCTTTGCGCAATAGGCAGACATTTTCCTCCACATTAGACCAACCTCCACTTTGACATCAGTGCTGGTGCAGAAGAATTAAAGCCCTTTTGCCCCTTCATCTAACTGGAGTTAATAACAGGGATATGTTTCATAGTTTGACCTAAATTCCCTGGTAAACTGTGAGGCTTCTTTTTATGTACTGCCCAAGACTTTGCAGGTAATTGTGGGTGTAGTTTTCCGTGTTAGACCTAAATACTGCAGTTAATTGCAGGGGGATACATTTCATAATTTGCTGTAACAAGCAGAATATCCTCTCAGCAGTCCACAAATGGCCCCGTGGGCATGCATGTTACAGCTATTGCAAGGCTGAAGAGTTGCCAGAGCTGTTTCACTGCAAATGCCAAAGGCAAGGAGTAGCTGGAGTGAAAATTTCAAAGAC
This sequence comes from Thamnaconus septentrionalis, assembly GCA_009823395.1. NCBI lineage: Eukaryota > Metazoa > Chordata > Actinopteri > Tetraodontiformes > Monacanthidae > Thamnaconus > Thamnaconus septentrionalis. The sequence goes on along the minus strand of CM020514.1, from coordinate 6,373,775 downwards.
ACGACTTTAAAATATTGAGTTTTGCTGTGCCTGTTGATTAATTAAAACTGCAAAATATCCGTGAATATATAAAAAGGTCGACATAAATACTATCCTGACTTTGTTGATATATTTATTTGATATACTTAGATATATATTTAGCTAAATGAAGAGAAATTAACAGTTACCTTAATATTTTTTATCATGTTTTCTTTAATGGAAATAGTTCTCAAATGCTTTGCAGCTAATTCATTCTCACAACTGATAATAAACGTAATGAGACAACAAACTCTCTAAATGTGTTTTTTTTTCTTCTCACCTTGTTGAGGTCGTAAAATACCTGCAAAATGTATTTCCAAACACTTACTTTCATTTAGGTTGAAGACAATGGGTAAAATATACTGTACAGTATTTGTTAGGATAACAATTCCAAAGACATTTTTGACTTGTGCATGACATGTCTTCATCCAGATTTTTTCATTTTCATGCATGCAGACTGAATCTTACAGTCAATTCTTCTTTCAAACTTTCTTTTTTCATTCTGAAGGAGCCTTGTTTTCCCTCGAAAAACACCAAACCACTGAGCAAGTAGCAGTACAAAATTCCCAGCTTCCCTCATTAAGATTTTCCCAGGCACTTTTGTCTCGGGTTCCTCCTAACTCTCGTACTGCTGTTTCCAAATTTGTTCGGGGATCCTCGAGGGACCCTGAGATTTCTTTGTGAACGAGAACGGAGAGGCTGTCCTTATTCAAGGGTGCACACACACAGACACACACACACACACACACACAAATGTACTTATATATATATTTATATATACAGAATAAAGAGTTATAGAGTTGAGGCCCAGGACCAGTATAATTAGTGTGTTGAGCTGGAAGGATTTACTGAAGCTGTCTGTGATTAGTGGACATGAAGTTTAGCCTTCCGTCCTGTAAATGAAAGGCTTATTGTCATTCATCACATTACTTTTTTTAATTATATGAAGCACTTTGTATTTCCAGTTTTATTTTGAAATCTGTTTATTCTGCTGTCTTGTTGTCCGTAGTTTCACTTCCTAAGTTTCTTTCTTGATGTCTGTCACCTGTGTCTCTTTGTCAGCCCTGCCCTTGACTGTTCTCACCTGTGTTTCTCTGGCCCAGTGCATAAATAGTCCTTGTCTCCCTTTGTCTTTGTTGGATCACTGTTTTCTGTCTGAGTTTGAGTCATGCTGTTCTTGTCCTCGCCATAGTGTTTAGTTACTCTCAGGTCTGTTATTCTTGGGGTTTTCTTTCTTAGTTATTTGTTACGACTTTCTTTTGTACTCCCCTTCTTGTCTGTTTTTCTGTTAAGTCTGCCGGTTTGGTTTTTTGGTTTTTCCAGCCTCCACGCACCCATTGTGACATTTTTTAAATCGTCTAGAACAGGGGTCACCAACGTGGTGCCCGCAGGCACCAGGTAGCCCCCAAGGACCTCATGAGTAGCCCGCAGACCTGTTCGAAAAATTGCACAGCTCGTTGAGCTGCGTCTAAACTTCTATTTTATCCAACCTTGTTAAGTCATTTTTGATAATTATTGAGAACTCCTGAAGCTTGATAAGTGTCTTCACATAGATAGTATCATTATTAATAATATATAACTCAGAGAGTTTGTTATTTCAGGAGAATCTAGCAAACTGGTAGCCCTTCATACGGCTCAGGACCCATGAAGTAGCTCTCAGTGCCAAAAAGGTTGGTGACCCCTTGTCTAGAAAGCATCCAGACATCTGCATCAAACATCTGCACAGTCATACGAGGAAATAACATGGTAAATAACACCAGTGAGTGTCAAAAAAAAACCATGCAGCATCACACTGAAGCAAGATTGGTGAAGCAGCTGTTTGTGCCTTTGTCTGACTCTCGCTCCGTGCCCCACTTCCTGTCTGATCGCATTATGAGACAAAGTGTCAAAAGTTGCACCAAAATTCTGCACTGCGGCCAGCACGCTCTGTGCGAAGGTGCACTCTTCACACCTCTGCCCTGGGGTGTCGGCGGGGGATGAAAGACGGTGTCTGGAGCTGCGGCACATCTTTTCCTTCTGAGCTCATCCGAACAGACAGAAACGCAGAAAGTCTGGGAGTACGCAGGGCGCAAGAGGCTGGAGTGGGGGGAGAAAGCAGCAGCAGCAGGAGCGGAGCCTGGATGTTGAGCACCTGCAGGGTTTTCTTGGTTGTGCTATGTTTTTTTTCCCCTTTCTGCTCGTGTCAGGAATGAAAACACAGACAGCCGCAACAGAGAGACCGCAAAGAGATATTCAACCTGTGTTTCGAACATATGTGATATTCTCGCTTGCAGCCACTGCGCGGCCGTCAGTATATGAAGCAATCCCTCAGCTTCCTCTGCGGTTTCGTGAGGTCTGCGCATTGCAAAATGGCCGTTTCCTTTTCAAAACTGCAGTCGTTTTATGTTAAAGGTTGCAAGGTCTTATCAGCACGGCTGCAACACAAGCCTGTATTCACCTTTGACTCTCTGATCATTTTTTTAATTCAATCACAACTCAAAAGGACTTGACGGAAAGCGGCGTGCTCACTTTCTGTATTGCTGAATTGATCCACGAATGTGTTGTGACAGAAAAGCAGAAGTGGGCTGACAAAAGATTTCCAATCTTGCCGATTCTACACAAAAGCCAGACGGCTAAAGAGGAATCCCTGAGATGTCACTCATCCACCTTGGCAACCTTCAGTCGCCGGCATTTTCAGTCGACACCCAACTGGAACTGGCCAGGGTCACGGACGCGCTGCTGTTATTGTGCAGTAACACATTAGATTAGTCCGTTTATACTTGTTATTGACAGATGCAGTCGCCTTCCAGGTTCCATATTCCATATTCCTTTTTCTAAACCCTTTCTGTGCACCACATGGAATGGTGAAATAAATGCAAAGGATTTAGTGATAGCATTCCATCTGGTTGCCAGGTTAGTTTAATGTTGATTCAAGGATCGGCTGAGGGTTTTCTAGTTATATTTGCTTACATTCTTGAGTCTTACGTGTAACAAATCATTAGACTTCAACAAGCTGTCAAACAAGAACAAGAAGAACAAGAACAGCAATGGCAAATATTAAAAACACTGCACGACACCTTCCTTTCATCAGCGGTGGACCTGTTTTCTTTAAAAAAACAAAAACAAAATGGAAGAAACTGACAGATTTTGCCTTCAGGAAATAATAATCAGGCAGGTTCTGTTTTGGCCGGCACAGCTTGGTTTTATTTTTTCATTCTTTTAAAATAATTTCCCAATGATGAGATTCTGATCCACACAACAACCTGCCTCCCTTGGTCAAGAGGGCCCGCCAAGTGAAACACCGCTTAATGAAAACTGTTGCCACTCATGGGTCTAGCTATGACTCAGCACCAATGTTGCCATATTTTTTTTCTTTTCATATTTCATATTTGCAAGAATCCGACAAAGAAACGTGCATATATTAAGGAAAAAGTCAAAGTTTTTCTCTTATATATATGTTTCAAAAATACAAAATTTGAATCTTTTGTCTAAGAAATATTTAACAAAGAGAAGCATCACTGGCTCCAGGGTGTTTGAGGAGGGTTATGTAACCATGGATGAGGGGAAGTTTCAGACTTCTTATGAAACTTTGGCCTGCACTCATCGATGGGACTGATTATTCGCGTGTGTTGACAGCACACCCAGCGCGTTTCCTTGTTTAATAAACATTTGGTCCGTTCTAGAGAGGATGTTCTCATGCGATTATACACACTGACAAACGCCGACTGGCCTCAGGTGCGGTTACAAAACATGCAGAAGACCACAGCGACCACTTCAAGCTCGATGACTATCAACTGGCTCCATAGTGACTTCAAGTTCGGCCTCCAAAGCACTGAGCTTCGTTTATAACCACTCTCTCTGAAATACGATGATTAGGTTGTTAACAATTCTGTGTTCCAAGAAAGTTATGTCAGCACTGCATTTAATGCAGCGTCATCGTTTCTGCGAATGTCTCATAGTGTGTGTGTCACCAAAGGAAACAAACCCATTCTACACAAGTGTGTGTAGAGAAGTCAACAAAGCTGCAGTAACTATGTATCTTTTACTCTGTGCCATTTGTACCATCCACAAAAAAATATTATGTGTGTGTGTTTTGTGAAATGTTTTTGACCCCTGCGAGGCACTTTGTTTTGCATTATTATGCTTAAAAAATAATACGATTGAATGCAGCATAGTACAATGCAACACAGTAAACGTCATAGCCCATCCGATCAGATCGATCTTAATTGTCATTTTTCTCATTAATATACATAAAGTGTGACCTGTGCAAACTGGTAACTTCCACCAATTTAGGTACTTTGTGTTCTGTTATAGCTGTTTAATTCATGAGCCACGTTTCCATTACCCCTAGAATTGCGCAAAAACCAAAAAATTGCAATAAAAAAAAACTGGTAACGGAAACGCCTAAACTTCGAAAAACCTCTCAAATATCGCTAAAATGTTTTTACGCTCTCACAAGGTGGTTTTTCAGACGTATCAATATAGAGCTATATCGCAAAAGTGTCATGGAAACACTTTTTTCGCATTTACGCGTCACCTGATGTGACGTACGTGGTCATCAAAGAGAAAAATACAACAACCATTCTTGACAGCAAACAAACAAAAGCAAACGTAATTCTCGTAAACTTCGCTTGACAAAATTTTACGAGAATTACGGCTCATGCGCTTCACTCCATTCAATGGAAACACTTGCAAATTGCAATGGTACTTTGTCGAAATTTCAAAAATTTTGCTTTTATTTTGCAAAAAACTGTCATGGAAACGCAGCTATAGACTTGTGATTTATTTCAAATTGATAATATGCGACTGTTTTGATTATTTCACATGCATTAGCTATAATTAGCTAACAGTTCACTGTCGACATGTTTCCTCCGACATATTCCCCTAGAGCTTGGTTCTGTTCCCATTAGTCTTGTTTTTCCTGACAGGGGTACAGCAAACACAGGTATGCATCAGTCATCAGAAGCCGCTGGCAGGCGTGTGCAGTCTTTGACTCTGTACCCCAATTATAATAATAAGAGGAGAAGTTTGCTTTCCTTTACTTTCCCCTCTTGCTGAGCACCACCGCTGCTGGGCAGGTAAACTGAGGACATGCCCAGTTGGCCTTCTCCGCACGTGAGGTTTATTATCAGCCTGCGCAGTGACTCGGTGGTATTCCAACACTCATTTCAAAACTGATACTGGGAAGTGGTTTTTCAGCTTTGGTGCATAGCAGGAAGTTGCAGGTTCAGTTCTTGCATTCATAACCTCAAATCTAAGGAAGTTGCTCCGTTCTCCAAAAATAATATATGCTTCATATGAGGCTGAAGAGGGTTGTTTGATTTGGTTCGGGTTTTTTTTGTTGTTGTATGGGGCCGTTGTTGCTGACTTCACAGAAACTGCTCATGAGCTTATGCATCATGAAATGCTCCGCACAAATAAAGTTGGCCTGCTTCTTTGCTTTGTTGCATGCTGGCATTTTAAACAGCACGGCGCCAGCAGCTTAGGGAAGCCAAAGATGGAAACACTGGGAATTCTCAGGTTCGTTTTTGGCTCTTGGAGCTATGCACAGCTGAAGTGTGGCTGGCCGCTGTCAGAAGTTGAGCTCAGTCTCTCTCTCTGGTTTGCGGGAGGATTGAGAAGAGAGGAGGATTTGTGTGTTTTAGAAAAGGGAACTAACATGGGGAGAAAGTGAAATGCGATGAAGGAACAAGGGAGCGACAGCAAAAGAGAAGATGGTGAATAAGGGACAGAAGACAACAAGAAAAAGGTAAGTTAGCCTTGAGAGGAGGAAGAGGAAAGGTTATAACTAGGAAAGTAGAGGGTAGTCAGCCTCTATTCTGGGCCGGGCCTGATCTCAGGCCAGTTCCAGTCATCTCTGGTTAATCATCATCCGTCTGGAAGCTGGCACTCAGAAAGGCCCGGAAGCAATCTGTACCGGTCCAGTGAGCCATCCACCTACAACTCCATGCCCCCCCCCCGCGCCTTTCACCGCCAACGTCGAGGCAGTTGAACCAATGAAACCCCTCTAGGAGGACTCGCCCATGTCAGAAATATCCATTTCCAGCTCACGTCATGTGTCTTGTGTCATCTCATCTCATCGTCACAAGGCTGTTTTCCTCCATCGCAGCAGCCGGTGGAATGTTTCCCCAATCTGCTGGATTTGTTCTCAATCGTTTCAATCATCCATCTGGTAGAGAGCCCATGGAAGACATACCAAAAAGGGAGGGCACGACGATGGAGACTTAATGAGCAAACCTACCATCCATCAAGGCATGGCAACCTTATTTGTACAGTACAACACAAGGGCAATTCAAAGTGCTTACCAAAAATAAAATAAGTACAAAATTAAAAAAATAGAAATCAAGGACGCAGGTGTACAGTTAAAATTGAATCAAAGAGATATGACCAATGTTGCTGTAATTTTTGCAATTCAAAAAAATGACTTTTAAACAAGAAGTTAAACGGCATCAAATGTGTAATTCTGTACAATTAAATAATTTTATTGCACAATTTGGTGAACACATCTGATTCTGATTCCCCAAAATGAATTCTAGAATTAGGCTTTCAAAATTGTCATGCCTTACGCTTACGAATACTTCCATAATGCTGTGTATAGAACAGACCTTCTTGGACAGTGCTACCAAATTCTTCACTGCAGGCATTGCAAGTCGGTGAGGTGGCCAACAACTGATGCCTGTCACCTGGTGATGCTCTTAGCACTCTTTCTTTTGTCGAGTAAAATGCTATCTGCGTTTCTTTAAACTGAGCACACTGCATCAACCAGCAACCACCTGTTGCTCAGGTGTTGACACATATCAGCAACAACCGGACATAATGCCTGGCATTTGCTATCAATGGCTCTTAAAGTCCAAAGTCAACTCCTTTTGTGCATGAAAAATTCCAGAATGTGTGCCGTGGGTTAGCCGCGACTGCGTCATCACTGAAAACGCTCAACAAAGGCCGTCCGAAAAACAATATAGGACGGAAGAGGAAGTCACGTGGCTTTTTTTTTTTTTTCTTCACATACAAAAGGCACGTCAAGTATTCCGGGTATGCAAGGTTAAATTACACTTTGGCGGGTTTCTAGTGTCGGGATAGAGCGCTGAAGTCATGTGACAGCCTTGGCACGCTGATGAGCGGTGGCACAATCCGCCGATGGAGACAACATGTTTACTTTACGCCTTGTTCGAGAACGTGTTCTTTTCATTCGGCAGCCCCGCTGACCTAGATTTAGCTGGCCGGTACCGTAATCTGACGTTGCGCCGCACGGGCAGGAATCTCATACGGCTCCACGTTCCACGCAATAAAGCAAAGCAAAGACGCCCCGGTGAGAAAAAAACACACACTTTGCTCAAATATTTACAGTGGGATTTAAACAGTGACAGCCCTGACAGAGAGCTGGGGTGAGATTTTACGATAGGAAGCCCACTGTGTTTGCAAATCTTCTCACTCTGTTTTTGTCTTGCCTTTTGTCTTGTGTTTTTCGTTTGTTGTTGTTTTTTTTTTTTGCTGTTGTCCCCCTCTAAAACACATTCCGACAACAGTGGCCGACGACTGCGGATCCAATCTAGCAGCGCATCAATAAAATCGGCTCATTAAATCTCAATTCCAAACAGCTCTCCTGGAACCGGCCGCGCTCATATCTGCAACATCTCACGCGTTGACACAAGCTTTTAACCAAAGCCCAGCGGCTATTCTGGCCAAGACAAACACAGCGATCCCATTCCCGAATCGTGTGCGCACGTGTTGACACTGATGTCAGCTTCACCAAGTCGCAACCCCTCCCCCCAACCCCCACCCCAACCCCAAACCCTCCAAAGATCTCCACAACACCGTCCTCACGCTGGGTATCCACATCGTCCCGTTTACAGTAAGTGGACGAGCCCATAATTGAATGAGGGACACGTGACGTCATTCTCCTGTTGGCCACTTGTTGAACTGGTGACAAGGATTATTTTACTGGCCGTGTTTTGTGTGTCGATACAATTTGTTCCACATGTGCATGGGTACGTTTTGGCAAACAAGGGACAAGCTATTAGTATCAGATCCGACTGGATTGTGCGTTTTCTCAAGCTAATACGCAGTGAAGGCTCTGGAGGGCTGGTGGTGGAGGGGTGGAGGAGTGGGGGGGGGGCATAATGGATTAACCGCAGCGCAAGAATCCGAGCTGATCCTGCACAGCGGTTTCCATTAATCCAAAAATAACACAACATCGCCTATCGAAGCTCCCTACTTTTCAACGGCTACATTCACGAGGAAGTCCTGAGGAAAAGAAAGTTGTCTTCTTTTTTTTTTCTTTTTTTTTTAATAAAAAGAGTGCGTGCCATTCCTGTGAAGAATCTGATGCCCATTTTTTTACTGTGAATCACAGAAATTCACTGCCTCCTGATAAAGCTTTGCTTTGCTGGACCGTCCACGTGCTTGGGAGAGGACAAAAATAAGGTGATCTCAGGGGGAGGAGTCGGCATCCGTCTAGGAGAGCTGCTAAAGCCAGGAGAGGTCATCATGATCGACTGACTTCCACAAGTACATTATTAAGCACAAGTTCTTATTCTTTATAACTACCTTCATCAAAGTTGTTTTGTTCTGTTTATTCATATGATTTATGTTGCCTTTGAATGCTTTAGTTGAGAGAGACCAATTGAAACTGTGTTGCTGTACAGTGCTGTTGGGATTACTCCATAAAAGTAATCCAACTACTGATTACTGATTACTCCTTTAAAAAAAAGTTATCTAATTGCTTATTTAACTACTTTGCTTCATAAGTAACCAATTGCTAAATACTTTAGTTTAAAAAAGCAACAGTTGAGAACGTCTTGTTTCCTGCACACAACGTACAACCAACCACTGTATTCTTTCATTTAGACGAGATGAACTCAAAATAATGTTCGTATTTCAAGCTATCAAACGCAATCGCTGTTTTTTCTTTTGCCGCCGCCATGCTTGTTTTGGTGCGTCGTCGCATATCAACGACGTTGCATGCATGGCTGCATCATCAATCTGTGACATCATTGTTTTCGGTTGCTTTTCTAAATTTCAGACATTTTGTTAATAATAGGACATTTTTAGCTTGCAAAATATTTCAGAAAGGTAATGGAATCGTTACTTGATAAAGTAATTATGACATAATTACCATTTTTGCCAGAGTAAACCCGTTAAATTACTCTGTTTCTAAAGAAAAAAGAAAGTAGCTTCATTACATTAGTGGATTACTTAGTAATAGATTACCCGCCAACACTGTTGCTGTAAAATTAAGTTCATCATTGGAACGGGCGGACAGAGTTTCCTAAGAAGCCGGTGCAACGTGAATGCAGTGCACTCCCTTCCCAATTTGTATTCCCTTTCTATCCACCCTTTGTCCATGCACGCAGAAGCCTCTTGCAGAGCCAAACATTCTCTCTATGATGTGATGGGGCTTAATGACCTGACAGGCATTTTATCAAAAAGCCGGCCTGTTCACCCTGGAGTTCATCCGTTCCCTGTGTTGATCTCTTCATTATACTGACATTCATCCCTTTTAGTCAAATGAACAAGCACACACATTCCTAAATATACACTAGGACTGTGTGTGTGTGTGTGTGTGTGTGTGTGTGTGTGTGTGTGTTCTCCTGTGTGAGGGAAAAAGCCGTCATGCAGTGTTCCATGTGCCTCCTCCAATGTGTGTGTGCTTCGCTGCTAATCTGGTTACTATCAGCGTGGACCCCGAAGCTGACTGACAAAGAACTTCTAGAATTAACGCAACGGGACTTGGTGTTCGCCACATTAGAGGCAGTGCCAGCGCCAGTGGGTGATGAAAGCCCATTTATGGGAACATATGAAACGTGACTGGCAAGGAGAGGGAATGACGGAAAGGGGCCGGGAAGTCAGTGTGGGAGCCCGCAGAAATTATAAGCGGCAACGGGGGGAAAAGAAAAGGAACAGAAAGGGGTCTTGAGAGCGAAGCGTCCGCTCATTTCGCCGTCTGGGTGAACGGGACTATTTTTGAAATAAATGCCTCCTCTATCAACCACAAATCACACAGCGGAGTTTTCCAGTAACCAAACCAGTGTCATATAAAAAGGTCGGAGGTCACCACGGTTATCTGGAGACACTCTTCGCGAGCCTGTGATTTATAAAAGCCTCTCCCTGCTGATAAGACACTTTAAATCCTTTTCCATAATTGATGATTCTAGATCACGGAATAAATGTTTCCCACATTATTGGCTCAGACTATTGGCTTGGATTTGAACTGCCATCCCTCACGATAGCAATTCGCAACCCTCCCAGATAATAACCCAGCGACACGCCCTACTTAGGTTTGTAGAATCTTTAAATGTGTCGTGAATGAATTGAGGTGATGTTCATGAAAATCTATCTACCGTCTGCTTATGACTTCAAAAAATGGCTTTAATGGATTCACTTTACTTATTCAACTTATTTAACAGTGCTTTATTTTTGTCTTATTTTTGTCTTATACTAAACTGATGTCTTTGTTGACGCTTTAAATTCTATCCTCAGATCAGCTGAGCTGTAAAAATAATTTAAAACGCTCGGAGCTCCGGCAGCCTGCACACCCAGTGAGCATTCCTTCGCTCTGAGCGAGCCAAACTTATTTTGTCAGAGCCATGACCTGGAACCAAAGGTCAGATGGCGTCTACCAACTTGAACTCGCGACGTTCCGCACACACGGCAGGTCTTTGTATCCTCTGATGTGTTGACCTACAAAGACTTAACCCAAGTTTGTCGAAGGAGTGACCTTCGGATTCAGTTCAGCCGACATCTACAAGGAGTTCTAGAGGAGCTCGAGCTGAACAATACTCGCCAGTCACCACACACCGTGGGTGAAGAGAAAAAAAACCGTATCTCTTGTTTGCTGTTGTCAGTTTCGCTTTTATGGGATTTTCTTTTAACTTGTGCATTTCGTCAGATGAAAGGAAGCGCAGACCTCCAGAAATCTCCACAGTATATATTACACTGCATGATGATAAATTCCTGATTACTGTCGTCCTGATGTCCAAAAGGAATTTTTTTTTTTTATTTCTTGTTTTTATTTTTACATACACATTAATTATACTCATTAAAGAAAATCTCAAATGGCTGAGAAACTGTGCACAGAAACTACTATGTCGTTCCTTTATTCCAAAACTTGACAATTTTTATTTTTTTTTTTTTTAATGCTGCATTTCAGTAGGAATAAACAAATGACAGTGTCTGAATATAAAACTATTCCAACATTATGGGCAACATTGTATAGTACATTGGGTTTGTTTTCACAGCTTGAATTGTTGATCCCCTGAATTTGAACTGAAAACATGTAACCTTCTTCTGTGCCATGGACAGACGCCCACATAAATTAATATTATGTATTGTATATATTATTTTAATTTGATTCTAATTGGCAGGTGCAGACACAATTCAACTTATTGTTACATTTTTACATCTTAACACCCTAACCTTTGTATTCAACCTGATATCCATCATCTACTTTCAACTTAATGCCCTGAGATTTGAGTTTTGTTTGAAATTATGTCAGGCACGTGGAACAGACACACGCACACGCACACACGCACACGCCCACGAGGCACGTTACCAACGCTGTTGTCACAAATTGCTGCCATACATTGTTTGCACGCAGTAATGTGTGACACAGTCAGGGAAGTATTGTGTCAACCACTTCCTCTGGCTTCCCCTAATTACAGGGCGGCGCGGCGGCGCTCTCAACAACCACGGCCGTCTCTCCGTCACCCCGAAGACATCCACACAGGTGTTTCTTCGCGTCGCTATTATGGTTTGCCGCGGCTCCGGCTGACAGCGGGGCTGGTACGGCGCCGCACTAGCGTGCAATTATGACGTTTGGTTTGGCAGCTGATAGCATTGTTGCCGTGGCCTGTCAGCGGAGACGGAGAGAAAAAGAGGGCGAGACGGAGGAAGAGTGATAATGGAGACCATCTGCCAATCGAGAGGGCAGCTGAAGAGGAGGAGATTGGAGGACAATGGAATTCCAAGGGAACTGGTTTGTGTGCGTGTGTGTGTGTGTCTACGAATCAGCACAACTCTTGAAATTATCTTGTGTTTTTTTTTTTGTTTGTTCATCACACAGGAAGTCAACCCAAGTGAGTGTTTTGTTGCTGTATTTGCTTTACCTCACTAGCTGCGTTTCCATGACAGTTTTTCGCAAAACAAAAGCGACATCCCTAAAATTTCGACAAAGTGCAATTACGATTTGCAAGTGTTTCCACTGAATGGTGCCAATGGTGTAATTCTCGTGAAATCTCATCCCTCGAGATTTTTACGAGAATTACGTTTGCATTTGTTTGTTTACCTTTGCTGTCAAGAATGGCTATTTTTCTCTTCCGTCTTCTCCGTCCAAACATAACACGGCAGTTTTTTTACTTCAAGTGAACTGGTCATGTGACACCTGTGAGTCACTTCCGCTAACGTGTAAATGCGGGAAAAAAAAGTGTTTCCATTTAACTTTTGCGATATACCTCTATACCTCATGAGAGCGTAAAAACCTTTAAGCGATATTTGAGAGGTTTTTTCGAAGTTTAGGTGTTTCCATTACCAGTTTTTTATTGCAATATTTAGATTTTGCTCAATTCCACGGGTAATGGAAGCACAGCTACTGTTCCTGATTTCAACAGAGAATTTGCTTCCTGCGGTTTTCTGCAACTGCTTCTCTTGCGGCCTGGAGGGTCATGGTGCAAAGGCTGCCTCACACCCTCGACAAGTTGCCAGGGCCACATAGAGATAAACAATCACTCGCACTCACACCTATGGTCAAGTAAGAGTTTGCAGTCGCCTCACGTGTGTGTCTTTGGATTGTGGGAGGAAGCAGGAGAACCCCGAGAGAATCCACGCAGGCACAGGGAGAACATGAAAACTCCACCCGGAAAGGCCCCTGGTCTGGAACCTGTGGCCTTCTTGTCGTGAATCGACCACTGCACCACCATGCCCCCCCAACACCAGCACCAGCACTACCACCAGCACAGAATTTGATGGAAACGTTCCAAACCTGAAATAAGCAATCTAAATGACCAGCATGACCGCAAGCATTCCTGAAGAAAGAAGAGGTTGTGAGAGAATGATTATATATTCATTGGCCTGGAATCCTAATTCAGATTTTTATTTTTTCAAGCCCCTGCATTTGTCACATTTTCCATAACTGTCTGTGAGATATGTTCTATTTCAGATTTTTTTTTTTTTTAATGAAAAGCAGGTAGGTAGGTCAGTCTCGGGCCATTATTGCAAATCGCAGCCATTATAAACGTTTAAAATGAAATGCTACAGCCAGCGCCACAGTGTTTGCATGTGTCATTGTGAAGTTACGGTGGGGGGGAAAACCGTGAGCAATGGATTTCTGAACATGGATGATTCTCTCTCTGGAAGCCTCTTTTTGCTATTTTACTTGCACTCAATAATTCTCCTGTCAAATTGGAGGCCTGAGAAGAGAAGCTTTATTATCCCATTTTTGGCTGTGCTGCTCCCGGCTATCACAACATGATCCTTTAATTTGTCTCCTCAATGTTGGCGTAAACTGCACACACACAAACACCTGAGTGGAAGCGTTCGTCCAACTCCTGCACTCCTGAAAGATCTTAGAAGGCAAATGTTATTCTCAAAGGCAATCTCTACTGAGCACCTGTCAGTTCTCGAACGTTTCCAAATCTCTGTTGCCACAACAAGAGACACAAGTTTTGCCACTGATTCCGACCAATAAAACCTTTTCTTTTCTTTTCTTTTTTTTCTTTCTTTTTTTTTGCATGTTTACTCCCAGTTTCCAAGAAAAGCAAGTGAACTCTGTTGTGGAGATTCAAAATGATAATGTTTTGAAGGCATCACAGTTCATTTTTGCATTTTTTTCTTTTCTGGCATTGTTATTAAATTCTTCAAAAGGTTGAAAACTGCACACACAACAAGATTTATAGCTTCTTGTTTGAAATCTGGCAATTTTTGTAGCCTGCATCAGTAGTTCATTCCCACCGATGAACCAGTATTAACAGATCAGACACTCATCACACTCTGTCCAGATTTTTCTAAGCTAAGAAAATTGCACACATAACTCATAGACTTCATGGCTCATCAGAAAAAAAAAATCCCCATTGTTGTATTTGGAGTTCTCATTTGATATCCCTGTCATTTTTATTTCAAGGAGTAATGCTTCAATTTTTGAGTACATTTTTGAAAACACCCCCTAAAAAATTAGACCTGAATAAATCTCTAATTTTAAGGAATGCTTTGCTTGTTGATGTATTTATAACAAGAAAATCAAACAGGCGTGATCAAAACAAAGAAACCAGGTTTCTGTGGCGCGCAGCTGTGTATCCACGTTGAAGGAAAACCTGCGATTGAGGGTTGCCAAAACGTCTCTGCAGTAAATTCTGATCCAGTCCACCGAGCAGCTGTTCTTCCATCTGATTCTTACAAGAATAATGGAAGTGGAAAACGTTTTGTTTTTGGATTATTTTTTTTCTCCAGCTGTGCCCAGCTGAGTTTTTCTTTAGTTATGCCAGAGTTGTGAGATTTGTGATATCTGTTTCTGATTTGAAAGATATCTGGAAAACTGAAGCAAAAAAAAAAAAATCACCTACATACCAATGATAGTAAGTCAGACAATATGTGCTGATTTCGGGTTACTATGGCAATGGGAATACCTTCTCGCTTCAGTCATGGCGATACCACTCATACACAGCAACACTTCCTTGGCAGAACAATAAAACTGAAAAAAGGCCTTTCTGAAATCCATTGTTGAGGGTATTTTGCCATTTCTAAAAGATTTTTTTTAATTGTTTGGGTCTTTGGGTCTTGTGATGAAGTAAATCAGCCAACTCCAACTTCACCTCTCCTGTTGCCCACCCAGGAAGTCCAAGACTCTCACGGCCTCCGTGCCTCCGCAGGGCAGATAACTGGTAAAACACACACACACACACACAGATTATCTCATTTAAACATGTTATTTCTCTCACACACACACACACACACACACACACACACACACACACACACACACACACTCCCACGTAGATCTGTGCCGGCCCCTGGCTCGCCTTGACAAATTTTGCCATATCAATGCTGAGAAGCAGGTCATGCATTCTGTATGTGCAGCAAAGTGAGATAATTGCTCCCGGCTTACTATTAAAACACCCTTTTCGTTGCCCCAAGGTGGCCCAGCCGCTGCTCAATCCAAGACCCGACCTTTTCTCCACTTTCACGGCATCCAGGACACCCAAAGACTTGGCGGCCCGAGTGGCAGCGGCGCCGAGTCGATGGTTTTTTACCACAGCCGGGGCGCAAAGGGCTTCTCGCGATTAGCCATGCCGGCTAACGAGCTGCACCTTTGGTCTGACTTCCCTGCTCTCTCCCACCCTCTCCCGATCCTTCCCCCTTCATGTGGGTCCGTGTGATGTTGAACGGGTATTAGGTCACAAAGGCGGCGATGGCTGGCCTAGCAAACGCGCCGGCTTGCCTGAGTCACTCCCGACGGCTGGTACCTTGTCTCATTCACTCTTTAATCGCGCCTTTGAACCTCAAAGGACCACTGGGGGGGCTGGAGAGGGGCTGCAGGGGGAAGCATGACTGAGTGTATGTGTGAACGAGTCCAATGATGGAGTACATGTGAATGTATAGGCATGTGTAGAATGGCAGGGAAGGAGGGTGACTGGGGGCACAAGGGGTTCACAGACAGTATCTTTAAGCCTGGGTTGTTTTAAAAGAGTAATTGGAGGGGGCAAGTGTCCCCCTTTGTGGTGGGATACTAGGATGCCTTTGGACAGGAGTCTCACAAGGTGTTAATGCAACACGTGAGTGAATGCTCCCAGTGGGTGAAATTCTTTACATGAATCAAAATGGATTGATGCTTTAGAAAATGTCGCCACAGCTTAAATAGACAGAGTTAGGGTTAGCGACTAGCATACATTTGCTAGTTGTTAGTGACTAGCAACCTTCAGTGCAGAATAAGATAGATAGATAGATAGATAGATAGATAGATAGATAGATAGATAGATAGATCTATCAAAAAATGACTTCGGCAATTATGCTATTAGGCTAACGATATATAACATTTTATTACATGATGATTTGCTGGTGACATGCTGTAGCTTTCAAGATTCTAAGACAAAAAAATCACTACAATTCGTGTTGTTTTTTTTCTGGTTTTGACCATATTCCAACAGTTGCAATATGTGTTGCAATATGTGCTGCAAAATTGCTGTGAAACCTCAATTTTCTGATTCTCTTCCCATCTGCATGTCTAGAGTTAGACTCAGGACTCTCCCAGAACTGCATTAAAATCAGCATATCCCTCCCTGCTTAATCGGAAATTGCTTCATTTGGACAAGAACACACACAATCGACGAAATCCAAATCTATTTGTTTGCATGTAAACAGACTGATTACATCACTCAATCACCCATACTGATTAAAGTGTGACTGGAAACTATTTGGGACTGATAGACCGAAAACACAAAAAGCTGGGAGTTAAAAGGCCCCAAGCCCTCGATAAATCACTCGGCTGGAAACTGTTACCAGTGGATCATATAATAGATGCATTTGGAGTGTTTTGAGGACAAAGTATGAAACATCCCCCACCCAACAAAATGAGCATCGCCGCAGCATTATGCGTATTGATGTGGCCAGTCCACTTGAAGAGCAGTCGTGTGTGCGTGTGTATTTGTCAGCTGACCTGGATCTAATTACAACCATTACTCCCAGCCAGAAATTCACCAATCAGAACCAAAGGTTGACCAAAGGCTGACCTTAGACATGAGGCAGATACAGAAAAACCAGAAAAACAACGAAATCAACGAAAACGTGTGAATCAGTCTGTGTAGAATGAATTAAAATATAATAAATAATGTAATAAATTAGAGTGACCAGCCTCGCTGCCAGCTGTTATGCAGTTTTCAACTAATTTGAACGGGTTCTCCTCACTCTTACAGTACAATTCCCCTTTGTCTGATGGCAGGTCTTTCTTTTGCCAGACAAAGAGATTAGCTAAGGTATAAAGCCAATGTCATTTTTCATCACCACTGCTCTCTTCATGCTGCAGCCAAGTGGCCTGCAGGGCGCATTGTACAGGGGCGACCACTTAAAGCCAACCCAGGGGTCTCCTGGCATCTACTCACATGCCGGCTGACCTTTTACTTGCGTTGTTTTTGTGCCCCAGTCAGTACAAGATCTAACCCTGAAAAGGAAAAGGAGGTTGTTTCCATATCACGCGAACAAATCATGTAGGTCAGTAGCGGGAGCTTCTTCCGCAGGTGACCTGCATTTCTTTGACTTTTGGAAATGAACTCATTTATTCACGCTGTTGTTGTTTTGTTTGTTTTATTGTTCCATTGGTTCTTTTGAATAAATGTATCCTCCTGCAAACAAGGATGACCCACCCCCCATAAGAGATCTGATAAATTGGATAGATGGACAATAAAGTGCACGGATGGTTGTGCAAGAGATATGCATGACATCATAAAGAGGGCTCGCAAGACAGGATGGCTTAATTAAGGGCATCATTAATGAGAAAGTGGCTTAATAAGGGCTTTTTTTGCGGGGGGGGGCTGGCACGGGCCGTAGCTCCTACAAAAACACAAGAGAAATCACCCGAGGATGGGAGTGACCCACATTTTGCAAGAGGAAAGATGGAGGGGGGGGCAACCCCCATTGCCCTAACAGACACCCTTATGTCCCCCTGTGGGCAGCCTGCCGATTGGTTCATTAAACATAGTAAACACGTCTACTACCCCCCACTTACACACACACACACACACACACACACACACATATCTATACATACCCTGCTCCCCCCGCCTTGTCTGTCTGTGATCATCCCAACCCTGAAGAAGAGTCCTGGCCAGATTCCTTCAGTGTGCTCGTCGCATTCATTTATGACTCCATCTGCTCGACTGCAGGGTGATCAAAATGTTGTTTTGTTTGAGAGAAAGAGTTCAGAAATATCAAAACATGAATCTCTTGAGGACCAAGTTAAATATCAAACACCAAAAATACCAAAAAACAAATAATCCATAATTTAAAGAGACGCAGTTTTTAACATGTTTTCATCCATTCTGTGACTTGTCCCACCAAATAATATGTACCATACAAAGGATGTAACATTTCATCATCCAGTTACAGCAGAAAAAGTTATCCTGATCTAATTGTTGACATATGACAATTTCAAACAAGAGGTCTTTCAGGTTAAAAAAAAAATATATCTTTTTATTAGATTAAATTCTCCCAGTTTTAAAACATTTTGTTTTTCTTGTGTAACAAAATGACAAAGGAGACAAAAAAAAAACAATGTAGACACTGGCAGGGTAGAGCTATTGCACACTGACAGCAATTGTTTGCACACATTGTAAGATTCAAATTTACTTCAGTGTTTCTGGTTTTGTTATGTGTACAGGGACAGTGAGGACAAGCAACATTTCTGTAACATGCTAGTTTTATTAACTGCAGTCATGGGCAAACTGTTAGGTGCCAGCTAAAAAATAGTCATGTGAAACTTATTAAATCAGGAACCAATGGGTGTAACTGCAGTTAAAGGCACATCAAGAACGTTCAAATACACAACACCTACTGCAAAGCAAGCAGGCTGAGCTATAATGCAGATAATGGAACAATAGCTGTTAAAAAAAAAAGTAACTATGGGTGAACAGTGAAGCCTGCAGATACAGTAGATAATGCAACATGGCATTTTTTTAAACAACAAAGAACCAAACATATCTTGCAGGACCAAGAGTAACTTAAACGCTAGATGCAGAGACAAGAAATAAATAAAGGCTTCAACAGGATATGTGTAGCACATCCTTGGGCAAATATGTAAACTGATATTTGACGCTTTTCTGCTTCCTATTAGACGACGGGTGTCCTTTATAGCCACAGGGTATTTTCACACCCCACACATAGGTGGTCGACTTTCACCTCAAATCAACACTCGTAGCTGTATCTCTTTGAACATTTGTCCAGGGGAGGGAGTCAGACTGTTGGTTTTGTGTGTCTCTGGCTGTTCGTTGGGGCTGCAACCTGCCAACTCCAAATGACGAGACCTCTGTGACTCTCTGCATGTTGTCTCTCCCCTCCGGTGACTTGGATGAACGCCCGCTGAAGGTTAAAGTTTTGCTCACTGTTGCATACCCGATGATTTACCTTTACCATCTGATGCCTGTGCCCCTCTGCTCCCCATCGGCTGTCACTGCTGGTTACCGCTGCCTCATTGGCTGGTTGGGCATTGTCCTCAGGCGGCGCACCGATGGAGGAGAGAGGAACTGACATGCAGCCATTAGGCCTGCAGTGGAGGGATGTGATTGGCTCGTCAGGAAACAAAGGAATATTTTTTGCAGTAAAACCTGTAACAGTGGAACACAACAGGTTGAAAAAAGGATAACATAGTGGTTTTTTTAGTTGACATTTAGACTCAACAGTTTACAATCAAAAAATCCTTTCATTGATAACTTAATAAATGTTGATAGGTGTGCCATGCAATAAATTAAAAATCAAGATAGTTTTATGCATTTTATATAATTTTCTTGTTTTTTGTCCCAGTGATTGTCACATCCTGAAGGATGCGAAATTTGTCCTCCGCATTTGACCCATCCCCCCTGAGGGAGCGGCGGGCAGAAGCGGTGCCGCGCCCGGCAATCATTGGGTGATCTAACCCCAATTCCAGCCCTGAATACTGAGTGCCAAGCAGGGAGGCAGTGGGTACCATTTTTACAGTCTTTGGTATGACCTGGCCGGGGACTTGGCTTTGGGGTCATGGGGGACTGAAAGATGGGGAGAGGCAGAATGGGTAATAGTTTGGGACAGCATCCTTTACACTTTAGGCACTGTACTTGACTATTGTGGTCAAGAAGGTCTATATCTACCTGTCTATGTACATTGCGAGCTTTACTTATGGTCATGAACATAGGAAGATGTTTCAAAGCTAATTATAAGCGAAATGAATTGTTTCTGTTAGCTCATCCTGGCTTTCTTTAAAGGCATCTCGAATCAAATGTATTCCTGTTTCATTTTGCATTTTCCATTTCACTGAAGATAAACATGACAGTTGGGAAAGGCTCCAACAAATCCCCACAACCCTAGGTCCAGGAGTGATATTTATAGAAAATGGATGGCTGGATGGATGGATGAACGTCTATTTGCGTCAAACAAAGCGCTTGTGTTTTTCACTGCTGCATCGTCTAAACTAAGTTAGTCTTTTACGCCCTCGTGTGTACAAAGATGAGAATACATGTCTGGTTTTTTTTTTATGCAGGACCTCAAAAAAAACAAAACCTTGTGCTTTTAATATTTAGTGCCATCGACGGTTAAACATTATGAACTATTACTAACAGCAGTTTTTTGCGGTTTTGTTGTTTATCTGACACAATAAAGCTTTTCTTGGTAATTCCCGCCCTTGAGCAGCCCTTGAGCAGCCAACGCCTTTGGATCACGTGACGTGACCTGCTAGTTCCTTCTCGTTTCGGCGCAGATTTAATTAGGTCAAACCTTTCGTCATGGACAGAACTCAAAAACTTCACGCTGTTAATTGCAAACTATGTAACGAGGCGTTCACTCTGCCTGGTAGGAGGTTCATGTCTGTTTTACTTGTACCTGTTAAGTTAAAACTTAATTTTTCCAGGTTGGGAAAGTTTCAATTAGCGATCGTACATCATATTAGCTAGCTCGCTCGCTAGCTAGGTAGCGCATGGAAAACGTTGAGGCAATAATGGCGAGCTACTTATTTAATATAAGTGTGACGGCTGGTCATTGAATTTATTAAATAATGTATTTATTTATTTTTTAAATACACCTAAAGCTGGTGCCTCCTGTCATCCAATTACTATTCTCAAATGGCTGTTCGTCAAGCTGTTTGTGATGGTTGTAATGAGCGAAATAGTGCTTTTAAAAATATATATATATTTCTATATTTAGCCTGTATTGCTGACCTATCACTTCAACTTGTGTGTATATATATATATATATGGTCAAATATGATTGTGCATATCTTGTCTGATTTATGACGCACAGTTAAAGTATGAAAACGCATTTAGTTGCTGTTGCAAGGTCACGTGACTTATTGTCACCAAACCAGTACCGAGATGCGGTTATTGAATTTGACAACCTACATTCAAATTGGTCAATAAATTACTCTACCCTAGATTTAGAAATTTTAATGATGCACTATGTAAACTTTCAGTCTTACTTTTCGAAATTTCTTTCAGTTTGAAGTTTGTGCAAGAATGTAGGCATAGTTAATAATATGCGTGAATGTTTATGGACTTGTGGACGTTTATTGATTTTTTTATTTCAATTGTTGTCATTTTTTGTGTTAATTTTTGTATTGTTGGGGACTACGGATGGGTCTGGCATATTTACAGTGGCTACTCGTGCACTCCGTGTTTAATATGCACTGTCCCGTCTAAATAAACTTCCTGTCTTTCCCAGAAAATGATGAGGACGATGACTGCAACCTTCCTCGTTCACTCTCATGTGGCCACATTTACTGTACCTCTTGTCTGCTTGCTATTCATCGAGACACATTCATCACATGTCCCGAATGTCAGGTGAAATTTCTGGCCTTGTCCAGATGTGGCAGATCATTTATAAAAGTTGTGCAATCACTATGGCATGCATAGTATGTATGTATAGTATACACCATGGAATAAATGGTATGCTGTGCTTTTTCTTTGTGATACTGTTGTTTGCCTGTACAATTTGTTTAACTCTGTTACAGTTTTTAGCTGGGCATTTGGTCTAAATGTTAAAAATAAATAAATAATAAAATAAAATTGATTGTGTGCAGGCTGAGTCACTTCTACCTGAAGGTGGAGTGTATGAGCTTCAAGAAGACAGCACGATCATTGGCCTGTTGTACACCGCCAAAATAAACAAGAATAAAAGGTATAATTCAGTTTTAAGTGTTAAACTGAACCTCACATGAAGTCAAACTACCTCCACCTTTTCTTTTTCTCAAGCCTCAGGAGTCAGAGATCGAAGCATCGCACCTCAAACAAAATTTCACCACCTGCAGATGAGAATGGCAATGCGGAGGGCGCACAGCAGGTGTGTTATGATTGATTGTGCACAATGAAATTTGCCATTTGTGTCGTGTAGCTCCAGGTTGCTCCAAAATTTCGATTACAGTGTAAAACAAACGTTTTGAAGAAGTGAATAAATGTGTGTTGTCAATGTATGGAGGAGAATTCTTGAAAATAAAACATTAATGTGTGTACAATTTTGAATTTCCCTGTAGGAAAAATAAGTGCACCTGTAAGATTTTAAAAATTTATGAAAAAAATGTGTTGTCATATTATTATTCAGGCAGCTGATATGGAGAAGACGTTGGACGACGCGCTGGCATCGGCCGCTAGAAATCTGGCCCAACTGGAACACGTCCATCACGTAACAGCCGAACCAAATCTGCAACAAATGTGTGGAAGTTGACTGTCTTCACAAAAAGAGAACATCAAATAAAATACTTGTGTGTTTACCGTTGGCAGACGCTGATAGATGACCTGGCAGAGCAGTCCCAGAGCAACAAAGCCTGTCTGGAGACGGAGGTCAAGCAAGTTGTCGCCAAATCTCGTCACGCTGTCCAGAAGTGGTATGGACATTGTTTTTCAAACTGTATTGAAAATTGAACAGCTGCTGTCAGAAGTGTGCTGTATTAAAAACAAAAAGCTATCTCTATGTTTCATCTCCTTTGTCTCTGAGAAGTCATATTTCAGAGATCATTTGAAGAATTCTGTGCTTTTCTTTGCCACCCCGACAACAGGAAGGATGCGCTGCTGCATCAGCTGACAAAATCAGGGACTCGCTTTTCCATCATCAATGAGAAGCTGTGCGAAGTTCAAGAGAGGATCAAGTCTCTCGAGCTTGGCGTGAAGAAGGCCAGAGAGATTCGCCGTGTCCCTGATCTGGAGCAGTACTGCTCTCTTGATAAGGTAGCGAATGTTTGCATTTAAACGGGACGCTTCTCTTCAGTGGTACATGTTGGCTTTATCGTAATGTGTTGTTTAAAATTTCCCGATAGCTTTTGGAGACACTCCAAGCGCCTGTTGACAAGGAATCTTTCCTGGTCAAAAGCAGCAGTGTGGACTCTGGATTGAGGTCTGCATGTTTGTTGACATTGCTTTATATTGAGTCTCGTGGCCTTTTTTAGAAAGGTCCTGACTCTGTCTTCCCTCTTGATTGCCATTATTAACAAATACAATGTTCTGTATAACGCTGAAACTGTCTGAATTTGGCTGTAAACTCATGTTTTTGTTTTTTTAAGCTGTATCTTCCATTCAGAAATTCTCAACCAGAATGACTCGTTGCTGCTCAAGATAGAGGTCACCACCAGTCCAGTCAGGTAACTATGCCTCAGTTCGTGTTATAGATTTTCCCAAATTAATTTGCCTTCACTGTATTAGGTCACGCTTCTTTTCTCATGTAGTTGTTCAGAGTCGCCACCCGGCGGCCACCAGGTGGCCACGAGCAGCCGACAACCAGAGGGGAAGATCCCTGCTGCACAAAGTGACAAGCTGGAGAGCTCAGTCGCTGAAGGTGTCTCACCACAGGACTCAACAGCTGCTGGTGCAGGACCTCCCGACAGCGTCAGCTTTCCTGAGTCCGTCTCATATACAGAGGCTGAAAGTCCAGATGTGATTATTGAGGAATATTTGAGTGAAGACAAAGGTGTGTGCTTTTGGTTTTATGCAGACACGCACACACACATATATTACAGTTCTATCCATCCAATAAACACATCAACTGCACTCCATCTCCCTGTAGCTGCTGCGCCTACTGGTCCCGAACTGCCTCATGCACGATGCAAACCCCTGAGGAGAGAGAAAAATAAGTGTAAAAAGAAGATACTAGGTAAAGAAAACAAATGCCAGACTTTTAGTTCCTGAGAAATTGTGTGGAAAAGTGTACTGTATAATTGAAGTTTTCCAGTGTGTGTGTGTGTGTATATATATATATATATATATATATATATATATATATATATATATATATATATACATATATAAAACATAACAAATAACATTGTACATATATTTATATTGTAGATAGTGAACATTTATACATATATATTCATTATCTACAATATATATATTCATTATAGATAATGAATATAGTGTAGATAATGAATTATATAATTATAATTACTAGAATAATAATTTTAAATAATTAAAATAAAATTGTTTAAAATTATAATTTGTTGAATTATTATAATCGACAATTGCAATTTAAACCTTTAACATGACATCATGAAATACTTCTTTTATTCTATCACAGCAAGTTCATTGATGTCTAGTGGTATTTTGAGAAAATATTGCCAAAGGAGATTTTGCAATGTATGGGCCATTTAATATAAGCAGTGTGAATAACTTTCGAATTGTTACTACTGTTTGTGCTAGCAGATCTTTATTGACAACCATCCCCTCCACCCCCCATGTGCGTTTCTTGCAGTCACCATGTGGGTGGTGGTGACCCACATTGTGAACCCAAATGAATTTTACGTCCGCTACATTACCGAGAGGAAGGAAAATGAGGCGCTGTCCAAGAAGATCAACCAGCACTGCTGGAGAGACGGCTTCCACCTTGCGTTAGATGACATGTTGGAGACGGGTATGTGTGGCTTTTTGCACCTTTCTTTAAATACATTTAATGTTGTATTGCGTGCCACTTATGGTCCCGAGATGCTCACTCAGCGTGGGGCTGCGCTCTCTTGCTGTGTTTTGATTTGGCTGCACCCATCAAGGCTCCATGATCTTCGCAAAGTGGGCCGCAGGCCTCTGGTGCAGGGCTGCCATTGTGGAACTACAGCAACATGGATGTGCGGAGGCTGTGAAGTTCTGCTGGGTCAACCAGTTGGCCAATATAAAGGTCTTCTTCATTGACAATGGCCTCACCAGAAGCATCAGCATACTGAGGTGAACACGGGCGGGTTTTGACAGTGGCTCTTCTCAATGTATTGCCAGTCTGTTTTTTTTTAACAGTAACATAATTTAGTCAAACTAAATATTGACTCTAAAACTCGGCTTTGCTTTTGACATGAAATTATCATGATCGGTGATGAGGACAATTTAATAGACTAATGATCTTCTCAAATGTCAATGCATCATTTTGGGCAACTACTATTTTATTCTCTTGCTTTGCTTCTGTCTAACAGCTGTTCCAAAGAAGACAGGAGTGAGTCGATACTGACGGTTGTGAATGAACATCTAAGAAAAGTTGATCACACGTTGAACGTAGACCAGCATAGCGTTGCTCCTCAGGCCATCAAATGTTCTCTCAAGGGCCTGGTCCCTTACGACTCGGTAAGGCTAAATGAAATACATTAGATACTGCCATGAGATAGACTGTACCATTCCTATTTGTTTGCGTTCTACATAGCAGATGTTTTGTCACGCTGTGTGTGTTTTTAGAAAAAGGGCTGGTGCGCCGAGGCAAAGATTGAATTCGACAACCTGGTGGGGTCCGCGCCTCTGGAAATGAGGCCACTGGGCCATGACCCAGAATTGTTGCTGGTTGACCTGAGGAAAGTTCCCAAGGATGGCGCGTCCATCTCTGTTGCGGAATTCCTGGTTTTCGTTGAAGTGGCGAGGTAGGTCTGAAAAAAGATTGAGGCTATAAAAGGCAAGTGTGGGATTTTCTGCCAGACTGCTGAGGTTTTCAGTCACAGATCTCACACATTCTGAGTCATTTAAAACCGTCTGTCCGGACCAGTCAGCGTGAGCTTCTATCGTGTAAGAAACTGTCTGACCCATTGCACCAGTGCTTAACATGTTTTGTTATGTGAAATAGGTTTCATTCTCCAGGGCAGTGTGGCAGGAACCCTCTGCTTTACGTCCCTCCCGTCTATCCAAAACTCAACACAGAGGTCAACGCTGTGGTGTCTCACATCAACAACCCTGCCGACTTCTATATCCAACTGGTACCACATACATCACTGAAATTATTACATTTCTTTTCTTCTTCTTTTTTTATTTCTACCCAACAATTTTGAACTTCTTCCACTCCGGCAACTTCCTGCCTCTCTGCCAGGTTGAAAACACAGAGGCCATGTTGCTCTCCGCCAAGCTCCAGGACTGTTACAATTTCAGAAGACCGGGGCTGCACCTCTTCTGCCCCACGGTTGGCCAGGCATGCGTTGTTCGCTTTGAGGACTCGTGGTGCAGGGCTCAGGTCACAGGTGAGGCTCTGCGTGTCAGCGTGTGTCAAGACCTAAGTTATGAAACGTGTGTGTGTGTGTGTGTGTGTCTAGGTTTTTCAGGAGGCAGAAGAGTGGACGTGCGCTGTGTCGACCTTGGCAGTGACGGCAATGTTCCGTCACTGCCCTCAGGAGGGTGAAGGAAGAGTTCTTTGCTCTTCCCACCATGGTGAGAAAAATCTAGAGTCTTTTTTTGGGTTGTTTTTTTTTACATCTGGCTGTTAATTATAACGAAACTTCCACTTTCATGAGGTACGGTAAGGTTATTTATTGCTGGTGCTGTTCTGATAAATGTCTATTAGATCTGGATCTGATCTTGGTCCACCTGAATGACCTGACATCCGATCAAACATGTCGTCCACTGCGTGAAACCGTGCGAGTCTCATCTCAGTGTGCACCTCTGCGTTCTCCAGGCAATCCACTGCAGTCTGTCCGAAGTGGCTCCTCTGGATGGAGGTTGGTGGAGTGACGAGTGCAAAAAAAGGTTCATCAGCTTGGCTCACCAGAAGCTGGTCACAGTGGTGGCCACAGGTAGGTAACTTTTTAATGGACCTTTTCTGAGCGCTCCACTTTTCAAGTACACTTAGGTTGATCAGTATGTTGATGGTGATGATGATGTCACCATCAAGAGAGATTGGGTTTAATTTTTGCAAGATCACTAATCTCGAGTCAGGGATGGAAAATAAAGATCTGAAAAACGGGTAGAATATACTGGCTTTCATTTTAAAGTAAAGCAAGGAGAAATTTGTCACTATGGATTTCCCACAAACTGTTTTAGGACCCGTTTGTAAGACTGGGCCGCTGCAGATCAAGCTGTTCGAGAGCACCCTGTACGGACCGGTGGCCAACATAGCCGGCCGTCTGGTCCAGGAGGGACTGGCCTGCTTCAAAGAGGGGTGAGTTTAAAGTTAAAGCATTGGCTGTTTCTCTCTTTTCTCTCTTTCTTGCATTCCATTACACATTTAGTCAAACGATTTGAACAATAACCATCATAATGCCTTGTCGTCATACAGCACTTTTCTCAAATCTCACTGTCGCTTCACAAAAGCGCATTCTGGAAATGAGTAAGGAAAAGCAGAAAACTGCTTTTCTTCATTTCTCATCATTCCCATTTATTCTTCCGTCCTTGCAGATTGGGTTCCAAGGCTTCCGCTGCGACTGACGTGGAGTTTGTCATTTGGGACCCTCCAGTCGAGCTCGATTCGGCCGCGGACGTCGCCGACGAGACCAGACGAGAGGAGAGCAGCAGCAGCAGCAGCAGCTGCAGAAGGAGCAGGAGGAGGACGTGGAGGAGGGACTAGAGTTTGAAGCTCGCCTGAAGCTCCCCGCTCATCTCAAAGACCTGAAGGTCCAAGTCAGCCACGTGAACTCGCCGAGCAGCTTCTACGTCCAGTTCACAGAAAACAGCAGGCAGCTTAAACGGTTGGTAATTGGTCCAAACCTGTAACTGTTTTTATCGGCCCCCGTCGACCTCGTGAGAAAACTGCACTGACCCATGAATCTGGTACCATGCTCAGGTTGAGCGAGCTGTTGAAGCGGGAATGTGCGTCCGCCGAGACCCCGGACGCCGAGTGGTTGAAAGCGGACGTGTACGTCGCCGCTCTCAACGGCGCCATCTGGGAGAGGGGGCGGGTCTGCGGCAACGTCACTTCCAGCGGTGTCGGGGAGGTAACGAGCCCAACAGCCGCAAAAGTGATTTCTGCTCAGCCTCCTGTTTGTCGAATTGAATTCCTAACGTTGTATGATTGCACATTCACCTCTCCAAACGTCCGGACGTGAAGGTGATGCGCTGCGACCACGGCAACACCGTGAAGCTCAACGTCGGCAAGTTACGCCCGCTGCCGCAGCACCTGGAGGGCTCGTTGGCACTGGAGTGCAGCCTCACTGGCATCAGGTCTCACACACTCACTGTAACAGTGATTTGACTCAGAATTTAAAGGTCAAGTTTGTAATATTCGGAGATTTTGAAGAAAAAAACGACGACATCAAGTGGTTACATTTTAGATTGCGGCATCTCTCACCCTCCCTCAGAACTGTTCTATGGGTAGGAAAACCAAATAACCTTCATTGTACTGCGATTACATAGTTTTATTAATGTATTAATGGGCAGTATAATAAGCTTTTACCAATATAAAAATCATAAATCGAGCCAACTATTACACATTTCACCTTTAAAATTCACAAGTTATTTTTTACAGATATCCTAAAAGGTTAAATGTTTCATTTATTTATTTTATTTTATTTTACACAATCTGTGTATGTATGTGTCAATGTGTATAATTTGTATCTGTTTTGTTCTATGATTTTGGGCGCTTTATTTTTTGTAAAATAAATAAATAAATAAAACACCTTGTTTTTCCTTTTATCCCAGTGAAAAAACTTTATTGAAAAAAAAATCAAATCTTCTTTTTCTTCAGGCCGGCCGGGGGTCAGTCCAGTTGGACAGCTACAGCCTGTGATTTTATCTCCGACTGTCTCAGAGGAGCCTCGGCTGTGATGACCATCCAGGTTTTTGTCCTCAGCTGAGCTCACTCACTGACCTTTCTCCGGTTTTTTAGCCTTTCCTGTCCGTACTCTTTTCTGTTTTGACAGTTTTGTTCTCGTGTGCTGCAGGAAGCGACCGAGCAGCCTCCTGCTCCTGTCCTGTTGCGCTTCTCCAACAAGATGGGAAGAATTGTCAGCGCCGCTGACTTCCTGGTCAGCCACGGTCTCGCACTCAGAGACAGAAAGCCCAGGTCTGTGCATCGTTCAAGGACATACATATACAGTAATGGAAAAAAGTTTTCAGACAGCCAATCCCAGTTACTGGCTTCGCTTTTTTTTTTTTTTTTTTTTTTTTTTTTAAAGGTTGTGTTTCAAAAGGTTTGGCTGCATCAGAGGCACACAAAAAAATATAAATTATTTTGGTGTTTATTGTTAAAAAGAGGAGTTCCTGTACTCTGGATGTGTTGCAATGGGCAAAGTCATCTTGCTGAAACATCCACTTCTGAGCTGAACGCTGCACATGCAGCAACAGGTTCTTCACTATGACTGATATTGACCAGGTCAATTTTTTCGGCTTGGTTTCTTTTAATAGAGAGTCTGAGGGTGAGCAGACGAAGCAAACTGATGTCCAGTCCCCCACCGGTCAGGCAGGATCTGCTCCTGAGGACAGACAACTTATCCGAGTTCACGCCTCAAATGAAACCCCCCCAAAACCGAGACCCCGCAGGTTTATCTCTGCTGAGATGGTAATGATGCATTCTCTTGGTAGTTAACCAGACATCACATGGATTTTATGAAGTAGCTTTGCCTTTTAAATGTTGACTTCCTTCACAATGTAATCAGTGTAAGAGATTGCAAAATAAATACAAATGCAGAAGAAGAATATAGGGGGGAAAAATACATGTCTGTGTCTGTGTGTCAGGTGCAGACTCAGAGGTACCTGCCGCCAGAGCTGCCGCGCCTCGGAGCCCTGCAGGTGAACATTTCTGCCATCGGAGAGGATGGATTCATCTACGCGAGAACTCAAAATGCTGGTAGTTACTGCGTCACACCTTTGACCTGGTGATTGAACTTTTTGAAATGACAGATTTGAGCAAGTAAACAAAATCACCAATTTCATTGTATGAAGGACAATGAAGTGTTTGTTAACTTGTGCAGGATGATGATGATGATGATGATGATGATGATGATGATGATTATTAGTAGTAGTAGTATTGTTACTATTACTATTATTACTATTGCAAAAATAAAGGTCCTTACATGGAAATGCAAATTTTTCACCTGCAATTTATTTCTGTAACTATAACCTGTTTTCCTTCCATTCGACAATAACAGTCATTACCAGTCAATTGATATTGAATTTTTAAACCTGGAAGTGTTTCAATGATATCTGTTGTGAGAGGTTAAGGAAATGATTTGCTCGGTGTGTGCGGCTGGTTTCAGAGAGTCAGCTGGAGCAGCTATGTGGAAGAATTCAGCAGCACATGAAGACGTTGCCCCAGCCGAAGCCTTACACCTGGAAGTCGGTGCAGGGTTGTGCCGTCATCGGCCCCGACATGCTGTGGTACCGAGGACATCTGCTGGAGGTGCTGGGAGAATATGTGAAGGTCAGGGAGACACATTGTGCCTGTTTTATGCAAGTCTATTGATCATATTTGTTTGTTTTGCTTTTCATTTCAAATAAGTTTGCCAGAGGTGGATACTTTTCCTTTCTGCCACTATCATCCTTTTATTAACACCAGGTGCAATATGTGGACTACGGCACTGTGGAGAGCATCCCAGTGGTCCACTTGTACCCGACGCTGCTGTGTGAGGATGTTCCTCAGCTGTGCCTGCCCTGCCAGCTGCTTGGCCTCAATCCTGTAAGAGCTTGACAAGTTACCTTCCAAAGTGCAGCTGAATTTGCTGAAAAATGTCCAATTCACTTTGAATGAAGTGAAATATTTAGTCAGCCAAAAATGTTGGGTAAAATTAAGAATTTTTGGGACACCCTGTACATTTTTGGCTTCATTTGATAATTCAATGATGCTGAATGTCACGCTGGCATCGTTGTTTGACTCGTTGATGTCGCTGTGCCCTCAGGTTGGTGGGAGGTGGCAGTATGACGCCTTGGCCTTGATGGAGGAGCTGCTTTTGAAAGCGATCTGTGAAGATTGAGCTTAAGGTCTAATCAGCCTTGACAGTGATGTTAAGCAGTGATGCTACTGATGCAAATGGCTGGATGTTAGCTTTTGTAATATTTTGTTAATCTGCACATCTGAACAATGTGTGTGTCTGTGTGTGTGTGTTGTAGGAGCTGCCGACTGACCCCAGGGGTCCCGTCAGAGGGGAGGTCTTCCTGGACAGTATGAGCCTCAGCACCGTCATGTGTGAACACGCACACGTGACCGTTGACCCAACGGTGTCACTGTGCAAGGTATCGAGTGCGTGTTACGTGTGCGTTGTTGGACTGTGTTTATTCTTCTTATTCGTCCCTGAGGAACACTTGCGCTTCTCTGCAGGAACGCTCAGTCACGAGTCCCGCCTGCCTGGATGAATGGGACATCGACACTGAGGTACTGCAGTCAGATGGAGGAGAAAAGGCTGCTGACATTAAAAATAATCCAAACTGGCTCTGAAGGGTCCATTTCATACCCAATGTCAGATCTTATTTTCCATCCTGAATGATTCATTATCAAAAAAGAAGCATATTTATCCATCTGTTTCCAGCATAAATACTGGCTTTTTACTTCTTGCTGTAGCCACTGGTCTCCGAGAGCCACCACCTGGCAGGGGTGTGCTTCACTAACTCGGTGGAGGTATCTGTGTGCCATCAGGAGACCTTGTAACATCACATTTTTACAGCTGTATTGAAAAGTTCCGGTATCAGTTGAGGGGTTTTAGTTTGAATCTCATTCCTGCTGCCTCATCACACACCATGAAACCAGGTCAACCTTGGGTGATGGTTTTACTCTGCCTATGACCAGGACCAATGCACTGACAAACATGGTAATGTATAGAGCAGTCACATATTGAAACCATCTCCCCCATATCTGACAGCAACAATTATGTCAAGTTTTAAAAATGACGCAAGCAATTTGTACCTAAAAGGGAAATTGTAATAATAATATTAATAATAATAATGGATTGGATTTATATAGCGCTTTTGAAGGCACCCAAAGCGCTTTACATTGAACCCATTATTAATTCACACCACATTCACACTGAAATTAGGATCGATCTGATTTTAACCATGTACTGTGGATGTTTGTGTTTAGATTTTGGTCATTTATTTATTTTCATTTTATGTTTTTGTTTTGTTTTGGGTTTTTAACTTTTAACTATTATAGGAATTTTGGTGGATATCATGTCTGTCCTGCTGTATCCAGGGCCTCCGGGAACCCAAGGAGCCGTTGCCGGGGTCGTTTGTCCTCCCAAATCTGCCACAGAAGGGCGAGTGTTTAGAAGTGCGAGTCAAGCACTTGTTGACCCCCAACGAGGTATTCGCAAAAGCCACAGGTCATTTTTTAATCTGTTGCCTGCGGGAGCCCCACTTATTTTTTTTCTTTCCTGCCTTGTAGTTGTTTTTGTGGCCTCTAGAGGGAGAAAAGAATGCAGTAGATGGAGAGACTCTGGCCGAGGCTCTGACCAGAATCAACGCAAACATCAACAGTCTGCCGCCACTTGAAAGTTTCCCTCCTGGTAAGAAAAAAAATATATTTGCATTTCTTCTTCTTCTTGGCACCGTGTTATTAGAATAATGATAAAAACTGCCTCTAAAACGGTGGTTGTTGAGGTTCCCAGCAGTCAAAGTTGCCTTCATGTCGTCCCAGGCTGTCCCTGTCTGGCAGAGTACAGCGACCAGAAGTTCTACCGGGCCAAGCTGATCTCCATCATCAGCGTGGAGCCCGTCAAGGTCCTGGTCCATCACGTCGACTTTGGCTCCGACGACACCCTGCCGGTCACAAAGTGCGTTGAGATGAGTTCTCTTCACCATGAAGTCCCACCATGATGATATTTTGGTTGTTTTTACAGTGAAATTCTGCAGTTAGTCCTCATCAAAAACCATAAATGTCCACACGTGCTGGTTTAAGAGAAACCGTCAAAGCAACACACATTCTGTTTGCATGCGGTGAACATTTTGTGCCAAATCATTGTCTGTACAGTGGTGGGAAGAAGTTTGTGGACACATCAGAAATACACGTTTCAGCAAGATGATGTTGAGGACAAAGGGAAAGAAGAAAAAATAATTCTGGCAAATTGTTGTGGCAATAATTGGGATTGAGTAAAATTTTAAGGGTGTCCAAAAACATTTTTCTACTACTGTGTTTCTATGAGGCAAAACACTGTGATCCTGGGAAATACAAAACATGGAATGTTTGTTTGTGTACATATATAAATACATAATTATGTATTTATATACATTTTTCCCCTCTTGGTCAGCAAACTTCTTGGAGACCTTTATTTTATTTTTTTTTGTTTTTTTTCCCATTTTTCAAAAGTTGACCTTCATTCATGCGCCACAACCTCCCACTATTTTTTTCCCCGTCGTCTCCCGTCAGGATCTGTCAAATGCCGGCTGAGCTGCTCAGGTTTCCGGTGCAGGCTGTCAAGGTCAAAGTGGCCGGCCTGAAGCCTGGGAGCGCCGGCCCGCAGGAGGGCATGCTGCCCTACAGCCCCGAGTGGAGCATGAGGGCGACGATGAACATGGTCGACCTGCTGCACGGCAGCATCACGGCATCCATCGTGGTGAGAGAACAAAAAAGTGCTCTGATGCGCTAAAAAAAAAAAAAAAAAAAAAAAAAAGTCACCACTTTTCTGTCGTATAATGCAGGGCTGGGCAAACTTTTTGACTGGTGGGCTAGAGTGGGTTCTAAAATTTGACAGAGGGGCCGGAGCAGCAGCAGATGGATGGAGTGTTTTGGTGACCCAGCTCACAGGAGAAAAAATATATCATGGGATACGTAGAATGGACTTTCATGAAATGAACAAAAGCGTTTCAACAAAAAGTGTCTTTGAAGCCCCACGGTATTTAGCTCATTATTGAAAGGTCTCTTAAAACACTGAAAAAATGGATGAAATACAGCTAATGTATTAATTACTTACTATTAATTTAATTTCTTTTTGAAGAAAGTTTGGCTGGCCGGATTATAAAGCTTAATGGGCCGCACATGGCCCCCGGGCCGTAGTTTGCCCATGCCTGCTCTAACGTGTCCCTCACACGTCCCCAGTCCTGCGATCCAGAGCTGACGGTGGTGCTGTACGACGAGGACGGGGAGCTGCTGTATCAGCCTTTGGTGGACAGCGGACTGGCGGAGCTGGAGTGAAGCAGACTCGGGTGGCCGTTCCGTCAACCACAGCTAATGTGAGGTTTTAGTTTCTTTCATGCCATGAACACACAGGCAGTGTTGGTTCTATTCGCAGATCTGAGGGTCTGGTCTCTGCCCTGTTAGTTTGTTTTCAGATTTATATATTTGATCCCAAACTTCACTCAAGTCACCTTCATCCTACAGTTAGAATAAGTCTATAGTTCTATAATTCAAAAACTATAATTCAGCAGCATATTTAGCTTCACTGCTAAAACTGGTGCCTTTGTTGGGCTCTCGTGCTCAGAAAGAGCAATAAGAATAAGAACAAGGTGATAAGATTTGGAAATAGTTGAATATTACCTCAATGTTATCCCATCTTTTTTCTTCCATGTCCACAAATTCCCCCTCAGACTGCCTCTTGTTATGTCTTTCTATATATTTGTTATATATCTAGTTATTATCTATTCTCAGTTTTTTCAACGTTTGCGGACAATTTTCGTTCAATGTGTCCAAGTTTGACTCAGAGTCCGGGCTTTTGTGTTCGCGTCCCTTTGACTGAGCCCTTTGTTTTGTTCCCTTTGACTTCAGATTAAATTCTGACGTTGTCTTTCAACCCTGCAGTCGTTTCTTTGCACCGTTGTTCAGCCTGTAAGGCGCCGTTGGTACAACAAAGATGCATGCCTCCAAATATTTTTTGAAAAATCATTTATTTAAAAAAAAAAAAAAAAAATGTACAAGTTTAAAAAATAAATATGTATTTAACATTTTTACAAATCAAAATTTAAATATCAAAAACCCTAACCTACACATTGAGGGAGGCTGAGTCTACCTTCATCATTCCTAGGCTTCAACTGTAAGAAAAGGGGGAAAAAATCTACAATATTTAGTGAGATAACAAATTGTCCAAGTAAAACTAAAGCCTTTATAAAACTTTACTTAAAAAGTAGATCCGCTTGTACAACTCCTGTCTTTCCAAGAAACCCACAGCTGCTGCTTTGCATGTTCAATACCTTTCTGAAGGAAGAAAGGCATGCTGGGTAAGCTCCTTGTAAGACATGTAAGCTTGAGATGCATTGAATCACGAGGTGGAGTGTCATTTCCAATATCTGCCCTTTAAAAATAAAACCCTGAATGCCTGTTCAGACAGAACAAGTGAAACCTCAATTCCAAGAACCGGTTTCCCAAAAATGGAACAGTAAAAAAGGCTTTGGACTTCCTGAGGCTTGTCGGCTGGGGTTGTTTGAGCAAAGAAGAAGAGCACCAAACCCAAACTGTGTGGAGCATCAGTCTGTCAGTCTCGGTTTATAAGCTGCCGGGAGCAAAGCCATCATGGCAGCTACAGTCGGTTGTCCATGACCACGTTGCCGTCCTTGTCTTTGATCCGGAGCCGCCCAGTCGGGTAGCGGGTCTCCTGCCGACCGTCGGCGTAGACCGTCTTCACCGTGCCGTCGGGATACTCCCTCTTCTTGTACTCGCCGGTGTGGATCTCCTTCTGGCCCGTGTTGAAGTGAATCTCCTTGGTGCCGTCCCTGAGGAGAGGAGAGAGGAGGAGAGACCGAGTCCTTGAAGGCGAGAAGACCTCCCATGGTTTCTACCGGTGATGTCTCGCTGTACTCACGGGCTGACTTGGATGATGGTGCCGTCCGTCAGCACGCTCTCCTCCCTGCCGTCCGGAAACAGGTTCTTCACCGTCTGGTCCGGGAAAGTGATTTCCTTTCGCCCGTCTGGGAAATGTTTCTCTGAAATGGAAACGTGAAGACTTGCGGTCACATACAGGACCTAAAATAAAGCCTTGGCTGCGTTCAGACTGCAGGCGAATCAGATTCAAATCGGATTCCTTCTCAAATCCGATTTTTAGGGCCAAGTGTCCACACAGTTTTTAGCAAGTGTCCAAATGGGATGCAGTCCGCACTTTCCTACGCAACTGTGGTTATTTCACAGCGGGCTCCTCTTCAGGCTGACAGCTCTGCTCTCACCTGTCTGGTTGTTGGGGAAGTGCAGGACCTCCAGCCCGTCAGGGTAGGTGACATGCGTCGTCTGGGCCTCGGCGTAGTAGTAGATCTGAGGATGTGAAAAGGCATCGCAATCACGCAGTTATGTTCAGCTGAAGTGCATGAGCATTTATTGAATCCCCAGCAAACACTCACCACTCTCTGGTCAGCGGTGACCTCCTTGGTGTCCCCGTTAAAGAAGGTGACTTTGACAGTCAGCCCATCTGCTGAGACCTCCTTTTTGGTGCCGTTGGGAAAGACTATGAGGCGATCGCCGCCGGCCAGAACCTTTTCTACCTGGAGGGAAGGAGAGCCAAAGTTCTGTCAGTGGCTTCTCCAAAACTTCTGACCTCGACCTCAACGACGGAGCAACGGTTACGCTTGTTTGCACTTTTAGTGGAAAAAAGTTTTTGGACACCCTTAAATTTTTGCTCAATTCCAATTATTGTCATTTAATATTTGCTCGAGATTTTTTATGTGTGTGTGTTTAAAAAGGTTTGGCTGCATCAGAGGCACACAAATAAATAGGAGCTATTTTGTTGTTTATTGTTAATAAGACATTCTTCTAACCCTAACCCTGATCATGTACTCTGGATGTGTTGCAAGGGACAAAGATGCAAGTGGTAAAATCTCTCAAAACGGCTGTTAAACCCTTGGTTCCAACCACACTACACTGTATTAGAGTAAGAATAGAGTCCCGTTTGGAATCACAGCTGAAGATAAACGCCCACCTGAGTAGCTAGAAGTCTGCTCACCTTTCCGTCAGGGTGTTTGATCACATCCTCGGCTGATTCTGACTCGTCGGCTTCGCTGCACTCAGACTCCGTTGGCGGACAGTCTGATTTCTGATGTGAGATGTCAAAATAAATGTATAGAAAAAACGTTGATGAAGTGTAGCAGTGTCTTCAAATTGGTTTAAAAAGAACATCAGTGCTTGAGCAGATCAGTTAAACCGTACCGGAGAGCTGCTCCGTGAACTTTCTTGGTTTACTGGATTGTCTTGGCTCTTGCTGGCTGTGGCCGACAAATCCTCTGACCTCCGTCCGAACCATGAAGAAGAGGAAGAAGAGGAAGAGGTTGCTGGAGCTGATGGCCTTCGAAGGCTACTCTTTATCCCCACTGTGTTCAGAGCAAAAAACAAAAAGTCTTAAAACGATCTCTAAAACAGCTGAAAGACTGATCATCAGAAAACTTGTAATGAATCCCAGAGATTTTAACTGGAGGTGATGCCTGCTGCAACCTTTCCTGACCACCAGGGGGAAGCAGAAACCAAGCATTTATTTTCCTAAGACGTGAACTGGTACCTGAGGCACACTGGCCGCCCTCCCTGGAGTTCGTCCTGGCTGCTGCTACGGTGCTGTTCTGCGGTGGGCTGCTGCTGCTTCCTCTCGAGTCGAGGGGGCTCTGCAGATTAAGAAAAGACTGCTGAGTCTTTGTCTGCGGTAAATGGGAATAAGGCAAACACAAGGTTTAAAGGTCCAGTGTGTAAAATGTGGCCTGATTTATGATTTTTATATTGGTAGAAGCTTAAAAAACTGACCGTAAATACATTAATTAAAGTGTACACTTGCAGTACAATTAAAGTTCTTTGGTTTTCCTACCAATATATGAGAATATACACAGAGCGAGGGCCTTGCTGCCAGTTAGCTGCCATCTTGCATTTCCATATTTCTAAGGAAGCCCGGTGTGGACAATCCAGCTGCCTGACGGTGAGTTTCGAATTTATCGTGAGCACTCGCATCCTCGAATAAACCAAACAAGAAGAAGGTGAACGAGGTACCCAAGTTTGTTTGCGCAAGCCACCGTAGTTCACTGGCAAGCTTGGCAGAGGGAGCGGGAACGTAAGATCGCTGCAGAATAATGTTTTTTTCTCAAAATCTCCAAATATTACACATCTTCACCTTCAAGAACTCGAGCGGTCTTTGGTCAGTGAATAGCAGATTCCGTAATTCCCTCATCCAGCTTTTCGTTCACTTTGACATTCAACTCTTCAATCTACTGTATTTTTCGTACTTTTGCACTACAGAGAACATGCTGTGGTTAATAAAAAGCTGAAAAAGGCTTACGGCAAACTTGACTCCTTTGGTAACAGACGGCACACTGTTATCGGGTACTGGTGGGCTCTCCTTCGTTTCTGTCACTGCGTTCACGGGCGCAGGTTTCTTCCAGGAGTTGAGGCGGAGCTTCTCCAACGTTCGGACCTTCAATTGAAAGAAAAGTGAGCTTCGGGGGTTCTGGAGTGTTTATCCTTAGACCCAATAAAGCCAGACGTTGGGGGGTCAGGGTCCGGGGGCAAGAGAGGGTCTGAGCGTGTACCTCGTCCCTGAGAGACGTGTTCTCCTGCCGCAGGGACTCGATCTGCTGCCGCAGCCGGCTGTGCGTGGAGGCCCAGCGACTCTCCTTCCCCCTCAGCTCCTCCTGCAGGGCGCTCAGCTGCTGCCTCAAGGCCTGGCGGGGGGAAGACAAGCGCTCCTGTTAGCACACCGCGTTCTGTCCTTTCGCTCAAGGCTGGTCGGTTTCCTCTCACTGTCACCTGGATCTCCTCCCGCTCCTTCTTGTCGGGGATGGCTCTGGCGGCCGACAGGTGCTTCTCGAACACTTTGCGCTCCTTCTGCAGCTTGCTGCTCTGCTCCCTCTTGTACTCCTCGAACTTGGCCAGCTCCTCGGCCTTCGTCTGCTCGAACTGCAGACGCTCTTTCCTAAGGGACGAAAAAAAATCAAACGGCGGGGGGAATAAAGTGTTAGTCAGTGAAGTGAAGCAAAGCGACGTCACTTTCAAACCAGCATGGGTCACCTGAGAGTCTCCTGGTTTCTCTCGCTCTCCTGTCTGAGTTTGGTGAGGGCGGCGTTCTCCTTCTTGAATCGCTCAATTTCGATCTCCAGCTCAGCCAGCCTCTCCCTCAGCAGCCTGGACTGGTCAGACTGGCCTGGATGGCACAAGGGGGTTGTCGTTATACAGTAGTAATACTGCAGTAAGGAATCTTCAGCACAACATTTCCTAAGGCAGCGTTTCTCAACTGGTGGGTCGCGACCCAAAAGTGGGTCATGGAGCTGTTTTGATTGGGTCGCGGCTTTGTGGGCCGTTTCCTTTTTTTGAGGCGGGGAGGGGTGGGGGGTGAATTTTAAAATATAAATATTTATACAGAAACTGTTGGGCATTCCTTTTGCAGGACACACAATTCAATTCAATAATTTTGAGTGCTGTGGAATAAATTTGGGTCGCGACTTCATGATAAGGAAAAAAAAATTGGGTCCTGAGACTCCAGCAGTTGAGAACCACTGTCCTAAGGCATATCTGAAAGATGTATGAAGACATAATAAAGGGAAAAGTGCTGTGTCCATGTTTAAAATACATCAGCGTGTACAACATACACGGCACAGAGAACATCTTGCGCCAAAGTTAGTATATGAAGAAATATATCGTCTTATCTTGCTTTGTGTGATTACACATTGGGCTTCACTGCCCTCGATAGTTCAGTCATAACGATGCAGATGACTGGCATTTGTAACTGAAGTAAAGGTTGATGTGCGCACGTGGCTCGTGTCTATCAGCACCGTGACACAAAGAAAGTGACTTTCCTCACAGGTGTCGAACTCACCAGTCTCCATCTCTGAGTTTTTTGATACTGAAGCGACAATGGGAGGATGAGAAGGAGGAGGAGGAGCCAGAGGTTCATTCTGGGCCTTTGCCTTCAGCGAGGGAAACAGCTTCACCATCAGCTGAGAAGGAGGAGGCGTGAGGGGAGGATCCGGCTCCTGAGCGGCCGGCCTGGCGATGGCGTCCACGGCTCTGCTCGTCCCTGCGCTCC
The DNA here is from genome assembly GCA_009823395.1 of Thamnaconus septentrionalis. Lineage (NCBI taxonomy): Eukaryota > Metazoa > Chordata > Actinopteri > Tetraodontiformes > Monacanthidae > Thamnaconus > Thamnaconus septentrionalis. Next base: position 6,334,066 of record CM020514.1, on the reverse strand, counting down.
TGTACAGCCGTCGCTCCGGCGGCGAGATTCTATCGCTGAGCGCCTCGAACGCTCGTCCGCCTTCCACGGGCGACACGGCCGGCGTGTCCTCCGGATCGTACCACGTCTCGTCGTCGTCGAACACGACTCCGTCCCGCCTCCCGTCCTTGTCCTCGGTCAGGGTGGACTCGGCGGTGCTGAGGACGTCGTCGCTCTCGTCGTCCTGCGTCTCGTCCGAGGCGGCGTCCCTGCCGGGGTCCTGGTACGACCGCCTGTCGTACGGCTGGTGAGGCTGCGCCGGGAAGCAGAGGGCGCTGGGAAACGGAGGAGCCGGGTTGAGGCCACGTCCTCGTCTTCGAGGTCGGAGACGCAGAAGGACGTGGCATCGGAATTCCAGTGCTCCTCGTCCCCTGCGCCGTCGTCTTCCTCCTTGTCCTCAACGCGCACCTGGTGCACCTGGCGCACCTGGTGCACCTGGTCCGTCGGCTTCTCCTCTCTCGCTCTGACCGCGTTCGGTGCTCGTGGAACTTCCGCAAAACCGCTGCTGCCCAGACTGGCGCACCTCTGACGTGCACTTTTTGGAGGCGACTTGATGGGGGTGGACGACAGCCGCCGCGGTTTGAGCCCCCTGGCTTCATTCAGCTGGTCCATCTGGAGAACCTGCAAGACAAGAACCAGTCAAAGGTGGGAGAAATCTAATTTAAGGTCCAGTGTTTAATATTTAGCTTGATTTATGATTTTTATATTGGTAAAAGCTTAATGTACTGACCATAAATGCGTTAATAAGATTGTAAAATTGCAGTCAAATGACCAAAGTCATTTGGTTTTCCTACCCTTACAATGGTTTTCATATATATAAGAATATACATAGGGCAAGGGCCTTGCTCCCAGTTAGCTGCCATTATGCACCACCATATTTCTAAGGAAGCCAGGTGTGGACAATCCAGCTGCCTTACAACGCGTTTCGTAATTAGGGTCACTACTCGAGTTTCAAAAATACCAACATTGAAGAAGGCGCACAGGCCGCTGTAGCTCACTGGCGAGCTCAGGAGGGTGAAAGACATTGCAATCTAAAATGTAAACACTTGATGTTGCTGTTTCTTCTTCAAAATCTCTAAATATTACCAATTAGTAAAAATCCACAAGTTCTAGTCAGAGTATTCAGAGTATCAACGGCTTCACGTAATGCAAAATTCACTTTGAAAATGTTCAACTATGTCTCTCTTTCCAGTCAGTGCACTCCATTACTTCTTTTTCGTGTTCCATTTTTCAGACAGTCTATGATAGACTTATACAGTTAGGTAGAACTAAAGACTTTTTCCTCAAACTTAAAACCATGATGGAGTACCTTCATGACAAAGGAGGAGTTGGAGGAGAAGGAAAGCTCATCGGCCGCTTGCTCCAGCAGCTCAAACTCTCCCAGCTCCATGTTCTCCAGCTGCCTGTCACACTCCCAGCGCTGCAGCTTCTCCTGGAACGACAGCTCGAAGGAATCCTGCGGAACCTGGCCCCGGAGGGCCGGCCTCCCTCCTTCTGACCCCACTGTTGGCCCACGCTTTGTCTCTGCCGCGGTGTCCTCCGTCTTCTGCTGCGGCCCTGCCGTGATGCCCCCGTGTTTAATCACGGGGTTCGGCTGCAAGCTGCTGCAAGAGTTCAGCGTAGCCGCAGGCGACAAGACCGCCTTCCTACTCTTCTGCTCCTTCCCTTGTCCGAACTGACGTGGCTTGGGTGGTTCAGGTTGAAATGAGTCGGGCCTTTCGGTGTTTTGCCTCTGATGACACCCCAGGACTTTGGTCTGCGCTGCCTTGCTTTCAACGCCGATGGCCAGAGGCGGCGAGATGAGACCTCTGAGTCGGTTTTCCTTGTTCAACTTGGCAGTTTTACGCTGGACGGGGACTCGCTGAGGGCCATTTGTGATGTCTCTCTGGAAGGCTGCAGGCTCCGAGTTGCTGCGTGTTATCACCCTGGCCTGTGGCTGCAATTTGGTGTCCTTCTTCTCTTCGGTCTTTGGCAGGGAAGCTTTACGGGTGTTGGCAAATCTTGCAAGGCCCTGACCTCGCTTTAGGAAGGCCCTCTTCAGCGGAACCTGGTCGTTTTCTCTCTGGTTAAGTCAGGACACGCAATGTTTGTTATCATTATTTGGTTATTTGTTTCATTTCGTTGACATTTCTAAGCCCAAGTTTAAAAATATATCTAATAATAACTGTCTTACCTCCTGTTGCCGGACAGACTTCAACCTCTGCTCCTCTAGCCTCAGCTGCTCCTCCAACAACTCTTCAAAGGTTTTCTTATGACCACCGACTGGTCTGGAAAGAAGCGCAAGCCAAGCACACAAGTTACACCCGACGAGTGTTCAAACTTTCACAACAAAACACAACTGCAGCAACGCAGTTACGATACCGTGTTGCAATCGGGCAGAATGATTCCATTTCATCTCTTCCGACAGTCAACGTGTACCTGTCATGGTAAGCTTTATCTGCTCTCCTGGTGTTTTCAAGCAACTTCACAACATTGCTCTGTATTATTGCGTCGTCCTGCTCATGAAAATGGCTCACATTGACACTCAGTTCCTGGTCATTTTCTACGACTTTCCACTGATCTGGCAAAAAAGAGAAAAAACAACAACACAGCATTGAAATGAAACATTTATTGGAATTCTACAAGTTTTCGATAAGACAAAATTATTATTATTTATACCTTTTGTACTGTCCTTGGATCCATTCATCTTTTCCAGCTGCCTCTGCTGCTCCTCCTGCTGGAGAAGTAGCTCCTCTAACTGACTGGCTTTCAGCTGCTCCTGCATGTGCTGCTGCCATTTTCTCAACTGCAAGCGCACAAAGCAATGTGTTTAATATCCAACCGAAGCACCAGCGTGTTTCAAGTAAGTAGTTCACAGACACGGATCCAGAAAAAGGTAACCTCGAACAGACTGATAGGATTCAATAATTAGCGATATGTCAATTAAATGTGACACAAATGCCACAAATATCATTGCTAGTAATTCGTGGCCCACACAACACACTACAGTACTAGATTAGTCGCCACATTTGCAGCGCTAGCCACCTTTCTTGCATGCGCAGACTTCGTGACTGTCAGCAAAAATAGCCTTGAACATGCCACCTACCACTAATAATAGCGGGAAGACTCAATGAGCGTGTTCAGATTTAGAAGTGTGTGTGTGGTGGATGTTAATAGGGTTAAGTAGCCAGGCGGCAGTGATATAATCAACCATCATCGTCTGCGGAAATGTTTTTTGCGTGGTAATTTCTGGCAGGTTTCCCGTTTATCTCTGAGCAGTGAATAAGATGTCAATTGAAGTATTATTACGGGATTTATTTACATTTACGCCTGTTTAGGTATTACAAACCAGAAAATGATTTCTCAAGTCGAATAGATGGCAATTTAGATTAGATTCCACCTTATTGTCAGTGAACATGTCATAGGGACAGAGCAATGAAATGCAGCTAGCATCCAACCTGAGTGCTTGGCAGTGTACATATACACTGCATGTATACATATATATAAATATATGTATATATGTAAGTAAATACATACGTATACATACATACATAGTTGTTGTTGTATCCATTGCTATTGTTTATTCGTACATTGACAATTGTGACCGAATAAACTAAACTGAACTGAACATACATACACACACACGTATATATTTATATATATACATATGTGTGTGTGTGTGTGTGTGTGTGTGTGTGTGTGTGTGTGTCTAGTACAAATGGATACCTGAACTGTTATTTGTTGCCGTTTCACCTCAGAGTATCCATTTCATTCTCACCTGTTCAAGCTTCATCATTGGAGGCACTTGCTGTGATTTGCTTCCCATCGCATCCAGACCCTCCAGCCCTCCATCTGCGTTTGTCAGCGGCTCGACGGCACCGGCCCTCCTCTCTCCTCCTGGCAACCGGGCACCTCCATCCGCGCCGAGGAAGCTGCTGTCCACGGAGCCGGGCAGAGGAGCGAAATCCGAGGTGAAGGAGTCTTCAGGTGGCGGGACGCCGGATGCCGCCGCCGCCGCCGCCGCCGCCGAGGTGTGTCGCAGTGTGCCGGTCAAATCCGGGCAGGGACTGAGGATCACTCCAGCTCGGGTGCTACTCGGCATCCAGCGTGCCAAGAAGTCTGCCTGAGAGAAGTGAGTCCGCTCTGGAGATGACATGTTGACCGCGCAGTCTCGGGCCACAGCTTAAATAAGAAGGGGATTTAGAGACAGATTATGGTGACAGGTTAGAGGGTAATCACACCGCGAATAAACATCGGCAGTCAGCACACGATGCAGAGTTGATGCCCAGATCCAGGAATTCTATATATGGCAGCCGAAACATCATTAGCCTGTTTTCATGAGTAGCGTTACAAGGTGTCGCGCTGAACATGATCCAATTGCGCGTCACGACAAAAGACTTGTCGATTCACAGTCAGCGTCTGTTTGGCTACTAACACTGCCAGTGACTCAACAGCTATTCCGTAAATGGCAAAAAGATCGTTGACAGCAAAACAAAGTGATGACATTGGAACGCAAAGGAGTCACGTCTTCATAAAGGTCAAAATTCGAATCGATGATGATTTTTAAACGGCACCGTGTCTAACAATCTTCGGCATAATGGGCGCTAACAGTTAGCTGTACTTTTGTCACTGCTTACCTGTTGCTGTGTGGAGGCTACGTTTTGTGGAGCAGGAGAAAGTTAATTACAAGTGTAATACCGTGGTGACGAGGTCTAAAAGTTCGCTGCATGAATAACAGTGTCATAACGCGCTTAGCCTAAAGATAACAATGGCAAAACACGAGTGTCACCCCAATAGAAGCGGATGTTGTTGGCACGAAACGGGCAGAAGTTTCAAAGCACAGCGCCATATCGACACAAAGCCCGCGAGAGTCGACACGACAGAAATGAAAGGCATTGGGATTGTGGGTAATGTAGTCAAAGATTTTTATCTTCGCATTAACAGTGGCGTTATTATTTGTCTGTCAAATAAACTGTGCAAGATGTATTTACAAAATCAAAATTTGCTGCACAGTTTAAGTTTAAGTTAAATAAAATCCAAATAAAAACAAGTTTCATCCCGTCACACAAGTGTCGAAAATGATTTTCAAAGTAAATGTCGCAGCGCTAATGGGTTTTGCAATTCAATTTACTTTTCAGTTTTTTATAAATCAAATGTCCTCTTTAAAAAACATTTCTTATTAATTCATTGTTTAAAGATATTATATTAATGTGTTATCTGTTATATTAGATTAGATTTTAGGTGAGCTCGTTTATACTGACACTTCTTACGCCGGATGTTCTTTTTAACACCTCTGATTGGTCGATGCGAAATCGCCGGAATACAACCAACGCATGTTCTTTCAGGAATAGACGGTTGGCGCTGACGGAAAGATGGAAAAAGTTTTATGTGCTAGCCACGGTAAGTCACTTTAATTTGTCATCATATTCAAGTACGTTGTCAACTTTGAGACATTTCAGGAGTCTTTTGGAGTAATTTATACTGTTCGCGTTAAATTGTGGGATGGATGACACTGCAGTTTCCTGGAAATGTCCACTTTTGACGAAGGGTGCACGTTTTTTTAAAATCCTTTGTGAAATCATTCGATTTTTATTTTGTCTTCTGAAACAGGTAGCGTTTGTATGTTAAAAACTGGCGTAAAGGACGGGCCGACTAAAGGCAAAAGCTTCTACGTGTGCGTGGAAAAGAGAGGCTGTGAGTTCTGTCAGCCGGCCAGGTCTGTAATTCAATTCAATTCAAGCACATAAGTACACAACCATAGAACTGATGAGAAAATTTCGTCTAAATTATCTTTGTTTAGAATCGAAAGGGAAACTATTTTTAAATACCTTCGTGTGATCAAACGGTTCCGGATTTTATTAATATATTGCATAAGAGACTCTTACCATCCATTTTATAGAAAAATTGCTACTTGTTTCCTTGGTTATTTTCACGTCATGTCACTCCAAATCAGCTTAACAAACATGTCACCTATTTGTATAATCAATAATAAGAAACAAATCTTGTCCTAAAATCTAGTGGAGTTATTGCCTTTAATGGGTAGTAACAATAATAATATCTGCTCTGTTCTTTAAGTTCTTAAACGTGGAATATATTGAAAAACTATACTTAAATTCCCTTTCACATAGCTACATAAATCAGGCAATGCTCAAAAACCCCAAAAGAGGTGCAATGTTATTTGTATTTATTTTCTTTTTGACCTACATTTTTAAAAATGTTTGACCATCTCCTGCAGCATCCCAGCATCCCACTGCCTCCATCATGAAGAATCCGTGGTTGAGCTTCAGGCGCTCACTTACAACCAGGAGAAGCAGAGTCACAGGTGGGTGTGGACAGATGGGTTATGCGACAATAGCGCTGACTGACTTCCTCTAATCTCTGTTGGAGCTTTACTTTGCTCTTTGTATTTCAGGGTCTTCTACCGGTGTGTTGAGGGGAAAAAAGCAGGTCAGCGATGGTGTGGAAACGTGCCTTGGACTGCAGTAAGATATTCTAATAATAATAATAATATGATTCCTGTTTTTTTTTTTAAATGGTGAGATGCTGTGTTTTAGTTAGGATGTTGGACCGATTTTAATTCATAAATGTCAAATGTTTTATTTTTATTTTAATTTTCAAATCTCGATAGTAAACCTTTGCTCCTTTAGCACAGTCTTGGTCAAATAATTATTCAAATAAATTGTCCCGCAAGCAGCATTCATTCATGCTTCATTGAACATTACAAATCTTTTCTTGGGAGAGGAATTGGCACTCGTTGTGAGTTTATTGATAAACTTGGGAGACACATTTATGCCAGAAAACATTGGCAAAGTCAAATTTACATAGTGTGGCTACAGAAATGTAAATTATATATTAAGATGAACGTACTTAAACCCAAAACTTGCCATGTAGCTACCATCAATACAAACAAAAAGTGCTTTATCATTTTCCAAACCATTCGTTTAAGAAGTGAATTGACGCAAATTGTTTATTTTTGCATTGCAGCCAAAAAAAGAAAACAGAAACCCTCTGTCCAACACACAGCTACAGCCCTCTTGCGTCCCGCCTGTCCGAAACCCCTTCAAAGTTGTCGGCCAGAAAGAGAAGGATCACGAGCGGAAGAAGTCGCAGACAGCTGAAGGTGGTGAGAAGAGAGAGCAGCAGGACACTGAACCAGACCCGCAGGAGGCGGGTGCACGAGAAAGTCGGCAAAAAGAGAACGTGAGGAAAGAGGCTTCAGAGGTGGAGAAAGAGAGCAAGTCAACGATGATGTCATCAGATACGTACAGAGGTAAACAGCTTCCCGCCGGGATGAAAGTCAAGAAGAGGCTTTCAGATGAGGAAAGCCCGAAAGAAAATGACGCACGGAACGGAACAGAAAAAGTGAAAGCCAAGAGCAGAGAGAGCAACAGCAGGACAGAAGAAGATAAAAGCATTCCTACATCCAGTATTGAGCCTGTTGGTCCTGAGAAGACAAGTCCAGCCGTTCAGGATCCTCCCAAAGGCAAAAAACATCCTAACAAAGATTCTAAAAGCACCGAGGACCAAACGTCTGAGTGTCAAAAACAATCCACTGAGATCAGTCGTGCCAGAGATCGACAAGAGGACGATGACGATAATGATAATGATGACGATGACGAAGTTGTGCTGGTGTCGGTAAAACCCGCCGCAGCGAAAAGCCCGCCAGTCTCAGCAGTCCAGAAGACCCTGACAGCATTTCCTGGATTTCAGCCTGCGCCCAATGTCAAGAGTCAGCAGGAAGACCCCAGAGGTCTGCGCAACCTGCTCACCACCCAGCTCAAACAGAAAAAGGTGAGTGTTTTGGGGGGTTTTTTTTGCCTTTACTTGTCCAAACAGATGTCATTTTTGAGGATTCTTTACAGTCACATTTTCCCTTGTGCCATCCACTTTTGTCTCTTTAACCATCTGTCCTTCCCCATCCTATTCAGGCTACTCTGTCAGTGGTGAATGTGGAAGCTCTGCCAGACAAAGGGGAGAGGCTGAAGACTCAGGTCAAAGAGCTGGAGGATGCGCTGGAGTCTCTTAGCCTCACCGCTGCTACTCAGCCAGGTTAGTCAACCAGTGTGCAATCCTTGGAGATATTCCTGCATCTGCTCCCATAGTTTCCAGGTTTAATACATTAACTTTGGTGCTCATAAACTCCTACTTTGGCCTGCTCCCTTGTGGATAGCTGGCTGCTCACTGCTAGCACTAGCTAGAGGGGAAGATGCTCTAATGCAGTGACACCTCGCCCACATAAAAAAAAAAAAAAAAACAAGTCTGCGGAGGCATTACTATGATAATCAGCTCCAACTGTGACATAGACAGCCAAGAAAATCCAATATCTCTCTTTAAGAGACAAACAGTACAGTGATGGGTTCTTTTTTTTATTTAAAGAATTTGAATAATTTTTTGTTTTTTTACAAAATGGGTGGATTGAAAAATGTAAATTGTTGAATTTACATTTTCAGAGTCTCAAGTCAGCCACAGCGGCGGCGGTGCTGATCCAGTTAAAAGCCATGTGAACCCATTCAGCCGGCCTGGCGGGACTGTCCTGCTGCCCGCCCCTCCAGCCCCGGGTGCCTCTCTGCACCAGGCCTCCGGTGGCTCCCTGGGACTGCAGCTGAGCCAGGGATTCACGCAGATGTACGGCGCAAACCCGCAGGTCCAGGCCTTCTATGGCGGCAGGATGACAGAGGACCGACTGCTGGCGGTGAAAAACGCCACCTGTGAGGCCATCGACCATCTCCACAAGTCCCTGGAATCATGTCCCGACGCTGAGACGGAGGCTCCGGACCCCAAAGGCATCAAGGTGGGACACTCGTTCAGTCGCATGGCAGCTGTTCCTTCAGTTGTTCATTTGAAATTCAAGGCTTTGCGTGTGGAAACTTAAAGGTCCAGTGTGTAATATTTTGCTTGATTTATCATTTTTATATTGGTAAAAGCAGGTCAATTGAATATTCTAAAATTGTCCGTAGGTGTGCATGTTAATGTGAATGGTTGTTTGTCTCTATGTGGCCCTGCGATGAACTGGCGACTTGTCCAGGGTGTCACCCTGCCTTCGCCCTAAGACAGCTGGGATAGGCTCCAGCAGACCCCTGTGACCCTGAATAGGAATAAGCGGGTATAGAAGATGAATGAATGAATGAATGTCCGTAGGTGTGCATGTTAATGTGAATGGTTGTTTGTTTCTATGTGGCCCTGCGATGAACCGGCGACTTGTCCAGGGTGTACCCTGCCTTCGCCCTAAGACAGCTGGGATAGGCTCCAGCAGACCCCTGTGACCCTGAATAGGAATAAGCGGGCATAGAAGATGAATGAATGAATATTGGTAAAAGCTTAATGTACTGCCCATAAATACATTTAAAAAATGTATAATTGCAGTACAATAGTACTGCAATTATACATTTCATTTGGTTCTCATATACGTATTAGAATATAAATATAGCAAGGGTCTTGCTGCCAGTTAGCTATCATATTGCACCGCCATATTTCTAAGGAAACCTGGTGTGGACAATTCAGCCCACCTGACAGCACGTTTTGTAACTGTGACTGCTCTCATCTCCCAATAAACCAACGAAGAAGAAGTTGGGCGAGGTATGGGTGCGCAGGCCACGGTAGTTTACTGGCAAGCTCAGGAGGGGGATGGAGAGTGAGAGAGGCTGCAGTCTAGAATGTCTCCACTTGATGTCGCTGTTTCTTCTTTGAAATCTTTAAATATTACTGACTTAACCTTTAAAACACATGTTTTTTCTTCAATTTACGATACACAAAGCTTGTCTCACAGTTACTAACGACGACCTCTTGTGATTGGTTGGTCAGGTGTCCCTCCTGGCCCATCAGAGGAGAGCTTTAGCCTGGCTCCTTTGGAGAGAAACTCAGAATCCCTGTGGAGGTATTTTGGGTAAGTTCGCCACTTTGTCCTTTGTTTTAGAAAAATATTACTTCTATGGTCAGAGAAACTTTTTATTGACTGTCTCTCTTCTGTTTGTCATTTCCGTCAGCCGATGATATGGGTCTTGGTAAAACCTTGACCATGATTTCCCTCATACTCTCCAAGAAGGCTAAAGGAAAGGAGGAAGATGAGAAAAAGGAGGAGAAAAAGCTGGAGAAGTGGATTTCTAAAAATGGTATCTTGAAAAAATTGTGTATGATTTCGTTTTTATTTGTTTTGTTTAAAAAAAAAAAGCAAAAACATGACTTCTTTTTAATATTTGCTGTTCATATGATCAGATGTGCTGAGTTCAACTGTTTGGATTTTTGTCCTTGTGTGTGACTGTAGACTCCAGCCTGGTGATTTCTAAAGGCACTCTGATCATCTGCCCTGCCTCCCTGGTGCATCACTGGAAGAGGGAGATCGACAGACACGTCAAGGCTTCCAAGCTGACTGTGTGTCTCTATCACGGCCCTAACCGCGAGAGGAGCGCCAGAGTGTGAGAGCCATGACCAAACTAACACTTTTTTTTTTGCTGTAGTTTAGTTACATCCTGGTTGAATTTGGGAAAAGGCACTGCAACAGCAACTGAAAGGTTTCTGCAATTGCTTTTTTTTTAATGATGTGAAATATACTATTAATTCTTGCAGTACGTTAGCTGCAAATTATCAATTAGAAGAATAAAATACACGAAACACACATCTAAATGCCCAACGTGTTGGGTTTAGAGTAATCTAGGAGTAAGAAAGGCTATTACGAGTAAATCAGTACTTTCTGTTTAATGTATTGTGCTTTTCCTTTGGCCACATTGTACCATGTTGAAAGCAGCTGACTTCAGCATCTCTCTGCAAACATTTTTCACCTATGGGCATATTTAATCAACAAAGACAACCAGATGTCCACATTGATTGGGATAATGACAAAATCCCGAGTAAATCCATTCTGGCCATTCTTAGTAATATGATGGCATATTTCCAGCTCCTTACTAATTTGCCCACTGTTTTGTATACATAAAATTGGGATAACAAACAAACTATTTTAGTGACCTAATCTATCTAAAAACATACGTCTGTGTTTTCTATTCTATTTAATGCCAGTAGATGCCTGTAAATGTTTGCGACTGGGCCTTTAGAATGAACCATATGCACCATTTTCTGTCCGTCCCGCAGGCTCGCTGACCATGATGTGGTGGTGACCACATACAGCTTGGTTTCTAAAGAGATCCCCGTCCAAAAGGAAGATGCTGAGAAACCCAACAAAGATTCTGACGACGTGGTAAGAAAGGCCTGACTCCAGCATCCATCCCTCATTTAATGCACAAAGCTGTCTATTGTCTCTGTCGCCCTCCACTGGAGATGGGAGAGATCGCACTCTTGTGTTTGTGCAATGAGGCGACAGAAAAAAAATAATTTCTTTCCTCTCTGTTTCACCAGGCGCCACACTCGCCACCTCTGCTGCGAGTGGCCTGGGCCAGAATAGTTCTGGATGAGGCCCACAATATCAAGAACCCCAAAGTGCAGACCTCCATGGCTGTCTGTCAGCTGAGGGCTCGGGCCCGCTGGGCTGTTACTGGCACCCCCATCCAGAACAACCTGCTGGACATGTACTCGCTGCTCAAGTAAGGCACGAAACTTGGACATAAAACAAAAAAATCACCCGGTTGATTTGCTTTATTTCGTTAGCGTGATGCGTAGGTTGACATTTGGAATGTCCTTATTGTCAATAAAACCAGTGGCTTGCAATCAGTAGAACAATGTATAATCCTTGTGTGAAAATCTGATCTAGTGGTAATTAGCAGGTTTTATTTAAAAATTTCTTCATTTTTATAACTGAACAAATGAGCTTTTCTTCCGTTTGGATATGTGTTCAAATCACAGCCACAAGATGGCACTGTGGGTGAACTTTATTTTGTAAATCCAACCGACACGTCTAAGATATATGTACATAAAACACATAACCGAACAGTCATTGCTTCTTTCTAACGCTTGCACTGTCTGTTCTGCAGGTTCCTGCGCTGCGCTCCGTTCGATGAGTTCAAGCTGTGGAAAGCACAGGTGGACAACGGCTCTAAGAGGGGCCGAGAGAGACTCAACATCCTGACTCAGAATCTTCTGCTGCGACGCACCAAAGACCAGCTGGACTCCACGGGAAAGCCACTGGTAGGGACACAGCCACCGCTGGGACGGCTGCCCTGATTGGGACTCTGCGTCGGATGACTAAGCATGCAAGTGGAAAGCTTTCCTCTCTTTGATTGAGGTCTGATTAGATGTGGTGAATGTTTCAGGTGTCCCTCCCTGATCGAACCTGTACGGTGCATCGTCTCAAACTGTCCGAGGAGGAAAAGGCCGTGTACGACGTGGTCTTTGACCAGTCACGGTAAAGCAACGAAAACCTGTTTTTGCTTGACTTCAAACTAAATTATGGGAAAACTTATTTCTTAAATAATCAATAAATATTGCTTTAAGGTCATGTCTTGAAAATGAAATATGAGGGGTTTCTTTTAATCTTCTTGTCTAGATCTACCCTCCAAAACTACCTGAAGAGACACGAAGGAAATGACCTGAAGAAAAGAGAGGCTCCCAATTCAAATCCCTTTGAGAAAGGTGAGCTTGTTAGATCAGGGGTTTTGACTTGTGGGCCATAATGGGTACTAACATTTGACAGAGGCCGAAGCAGCAGCAGATGGATGGAGTGTATTGGTGACCCACCTCATAGGAGAAAAAAATATATCATGGGATATGTAGAAAACACATGCTTTAATGTCAATTGAAAATGAACTAAAGCAAAGTTACAACAAAAATGTGTCTTACAGTGTTTATCACTTTATTTAAATGACTCCTAGAACACTGAAGAAAATGATAAAATACAACTTTTTATAACTTACTTACTATTAATATAATTTCTTCAAGTTCAGCGGGCCAGATTAAAAAGCAGAACGGGCCGCATATGGCCCACAGGCCGTAGTTTGCCCTCGCCTGTGTTAGACGGTAGATCTATTGCTCCCAATTTGCTGCCATTATTAGCGTGACTAATCATCTGGACTTGCATTGATCTCAACATCTTGACAATAGACGGTCACAAAATAAAATAATAACCCTGTGATTCATATGTCGTGCTTTCCGCAGTGGCTCAAGAGTTTGGTATGTCCCAGGCTGACCCGGCCGCGTCCGCCTCCCAGCAGCCACCTCAGGCCTCCAGCACCGTCCACATCCTGTCTCTGCTGCTGCGCCTTCGACAATGCTGCTGTCACCTGTCTCTCCTCAAGAAGGTGGAGAACGAATTGTCCAAACAAATCCTGGGGACTTGGGTGAGAAACAGTATTTACAAGGCACAGACTGACTTTGTTCTTCTCGTGTCTCCGCTCAGACTCTTGACTCCTCTGAGCTCCAGGGTGACGGGATCGTCCTGTCCCTGGAGGAGCAGCTCAGTGCCATGTCGCTCACCTCCAGCCCCTCGCCCTCAGGCCCGGACCCCAAAGCCACCGTGTCCCTCAATGGCACTCGCTTCCCCTCGCAGCTGTTTGAGGACACCAGTGTAAGCACTAAGGTGAGCAGAGGTGTTGTTCACTGCCCCCTCAGTCGCCTCCCCTATGCGAAAGATGAACCTTGCCGGTGAGAGGATGCTGAGTAAACAAAGAAGGGCACAGGTTGAGATGGTTTTAGTGGCCTCTGAAGGGGTCACTACAGGTTACGCTGTAGATGCAAGGGCCGACATTTACATGATGTCTTCTGAAACCATATCAAAACGCCTGGAACAAACTCTATTTTATGTGTGACACGAAAAGATTCAGATTTCTTAAATCCTCTTTTACTTCATTTTACTATTGTAGATAGACATGAAGTGTAAAGTGAACAACCTAAACCTACAAAATGACAGATGATGATAGAATTATATGTTGGGTATTATACAACAATAAATACAACATAAAATAACTGTATGAATGCAGTGCTTTGTGATCTACAAACCAGAAAGACATTACTAGACTAAATTCAAGCAAATTTGTCTGTTTCATTGAATTTTTTATTTTTATTTTTTTGCAGATTTCTGCCGTCATCTCTGAGCTGAAGGCAATCAAGGAGAAAGGTTCACAACAAAAAAGGTATTTTAAAAAAAAACTGTTTGAGGTTTGGTTTTTAAACTTTTCAATATTTGAATTCTGATTTCGTTGTGAGCTCCTTCCCCTCGCAGAGTCAGAAATCTTGTCGCAAAGTCACTCTTTCTACACAGCAAAACTAATCTGACTGTCTTGACTGTGCACCCCACAAATGAAAACTCTTCCGTTCAGATATTTACCTTTTTACACACGTTTAATAGTTAACACGTGTTCAATAGCTAGTTGCAGGTGGCCTTAAAGTAATGTCAAATGTGAGAGCAACACTTGTGCGATTGACATGGTCCATTCTCTCTGCCGACACGCAGCGTGATCGTGTCCCAGTGGACCAGCATGTTGCAAATAGTTGCTGTTCACCTGCGACAGATGGGCCTGAGGTACAGCATCATCGACGGGACAGTAAACCCCAAGCGTCGTATGGACCTGGTGGAAGAATTTAACACTGACCCTAAAGGAGCACAGGTACGTCTAACCGGAAGCTTTATTCACAGGTAATCCATCAGTCTGTCCCATCTAGCACAGGAATCCAACTCGTGAACTTCTTGTTGTGAAACCACGTTGCTTACCACAGCACCACAGGGTCGACCGCAACATAAAATGGGTCTTTGTCTGCTTATTTCTGTTTTCCCCCAAAGGTGATGCTGGTTTCCCTTTGCGCTGGAGGGGTCGGTCTCAATCTCATCGGCGGGAATCACCTGTTTCTCATCGACATGCACTGGTACGATGCACACTTGCAAACGCAGGCCAGGGTGCCAGTCAATCACAATATACACAAAGTATTGATTGATAATCAAGTCTGCTCTCTGATTGTTGTTGGGGTTTATTCTGACATTCACTTATAATCTAAAAGGAACCCGGCCTTGGAAGATCAGGCATGTGACAGAATCTACCGAGTTGGACAAACCAGAGACGTCACCATCCACAGGTTAGAGCAAATAAAATAAATTAATGCATCTTTTTTTATATAAAGTATTATCCTTTTGAAAAAAAATAAAAATAAAAATGTGTGTGTGTTTTCAGGTTTGAGTGTGAAGGCACTGTGGAGGAGAAGATTTCCACACTACAGGCAAAGAAGAAGGAGCTGGCGCAGAACGTGCTGTCAGGAACAGGAAGCACTTTAACCAAACTCTCCTTGGCCGATCTCAGAATTATTTTCGGTGTCTGAGACGAGAAGCAATAAACCCTACGGCACCGTCAAACTCTCAGTATATGGAATGCATATCGTAACATTATGTTACTATCCTCAAACGTCTGACATACATTTTCAACCATGCGTCTTTATTTTTATCTTCTGCTTTGGCAATATTAATTTCAAGTTGCTGAATCTAATTTTTATGTTTCACGTCTCATTTATATTCCTTTTTTATTTGGGTTATTTTAATAAATTCTGATGGCGTCGTATGTTGTAGTATTTATGTGATTTATCAAATTGAGCTTTTTATGGTCCTATATTGTGCTAAATTCAATGAGTTTTAACAGTGATGTGTAGACTGTCAGTAAACTCTTGGCAAACAGTGCTAATAAGTCTTTACCTGGAGGTTGATTCAGCGTTCAAGTTAACTATTGAGCTATGTCTATATGTTATTCATTTGGTTTAGAATTTCATAATAGTAGTTTATCATTTTGTTTCTGTCCCAGTACAGTAGCAAATGTCCATTTATGCTGATTAATTCATATAATTATTATTTTTTGAAATAATGCTTCTTATGTGTAAGCACTAGCTCCAAGGAAACTATCCTGTTGTACAAAGACAATGTGTATTATTATTACCCTTGATTTGTATGCGTGTTTTGTTTTATTTATCATTCCTGTGTATGTGTGTGTAGGCCTGCCGTTGTCCCCTGTCGAGATTCATTCTTTAACAGGTGCGTTTGTTAACTTTGGCCATAACATTAAACACGTTGCGATATTTACCCGTCTCTGTTGTTCAAACAACGGGAACGTGTATTCCAAACACAAAGCCGTAGTACAGTATTCCAAACCCGTGTCGGCTTTACGCCCACCATCGGTTTGTACGTTCAGGTGCAACCTTAAACACCTGTAAAAACAATAACGGCGGTTTGTTTCACCTGTTAGTAGTCTGTAACACAATGTTCTAGTTTATCGTAACTTCAGTCGGTAAAACAGTAAATTAAGAAAAACAAAGAAATCACATTGCGCATAAATTCCTCCACAAAACCACGAATATTGTTTATATGTTTTTTGAGGGTTTGGAATTCGAGGCTGGGAGCAGCCTTTGAATGCCTCACTGTCGAGCGGGCGGTAACTGCTCTGCGCACGGGACCCAGGCAGCCGATCCGCAAACGCTGGTACAGCGACTGTGGCCAGGTACGCTAGCGCCCTGCTCGGATAAACACAAGCAAGGCGGCCGCAGTGACTGTTTTATCCCTGAATTGTTACATTTGTGGGGGCGGCAGACATGTCGGGCGAGGCCGAGAAGGTGGAGCCCGCGGAGAGCGAGCAAGACGAAGAGGAAGATGTTTACGAAGTGGAGAGAATCATTGACATGCGAGTGGAGGAGGTAAACCTTTGACGCTAGCTCGACGCTAGCCACTGGGCTAGCTTAGCAGAACATGGCTGGCATCCCTTCCTTCACCACTGCGCTTTCACGACGCTTAGCCAACCCTGTACGGTCGACTAGTATTACATGTTAACAGAACCACCGGGCACAACCTACTTAAATTGCATTTTCACGCGTCGAATTACACTGTGGTGATTCATTTGCCACATGCGATTCATCCCGAAACGCAAGACTCGCCCACCGAGAGCATCGTTTTTCTGTACAACTTCTTCCATGATGTCCGCTCGCCTGTCTCCCGGTGAGGCCAAGGACGGACGCGCTGCAGGCTTGCAAATATATATAAATATATATATATTTCAATTTTTTTGTGCTTTTTCTGCAGAAAATTGCTTCTTATTTAAAACCCGGCTTTAACATTGCTACAGACAAGTTAGCTGGTGGGTTGAGAAAATTTTCAGACGGCGCCAGTGATGTTGATATGTGTAGGAGCCCTGGGACTCACAGGTGGTCTTACTGATAAGTCACAAAAGAAACCTGTGAATCCCCCCAGAAAAATGGCCTATTTTTAAATGACTGAGGTAATGCAGCATACAAGAAAAGACATACCTAACAACTTCATTTGCAGAAATCTTTTCAACAAAATTACAAAACACACCTGTAGTATGTAGTCTCAACTAGCGATGTAGCCCTTGAAGTCTAAGTTTGAACATTAGAAGGCAGCAATGGGCTTTGGACTTGTATTGTCCAATTGGTATTTTGGGAAATTTTCTGCTCTATGCAATCAGATATTTTCCTAATATTGTTCAGCACTAACAACGAGAGCATGCACGTACCAAGTACAAAAATAAAAAACACAATAATATTACTTATAACCGCATAAGAACACTGTGCTGTGACAAAGGATGCATTTCATTGAGAATTCATAGAATTTCTGTGGCACTGATCCGTAAGACAACTTGTGAGGTCCCACTGCTCTTTAAGTTGCAAACCTAGCAGCATGACTGCATTACAGAAACAACATGTTTTCTGACTGCAGACATTTGTATTGGATGCCATTACCTGCCAAAAAGTCCATATTGATGCATCCATAGTTTATCTACATATTGACAATGACGTTTTTCTAGTTTAAATTTAAAGTTTTTCTTTTGTAACCAACCTACTGACTGCACTAGCTGCACAGTTATTGTCGAGGTAATGTTTGACCTTAGCGTTCTCTCTTCTTTTGAAAGGGTGAAGTGCTATATAGAGTCCGCTGGAAGAATTACTGCTCGGATGATGACACCTGGGAGCCAGAGGCCCACCTGGAGGACTGCCGCGAGGTGCTCTTATCATTCAAGAAGGCCTTGGCTGAAGCCAAAGCCAAGAAAGAGGCAGACGCCAAGAAGACTCTGGTAAGCCCCTGTGGTTACATTAGAAACCATCTGTATGGCTTTTTTTTAATTTATAATTCTATTTTGGTGCTGTCATTTAAGCACTAGTGTGGGGAACCCCTTTGGGATTTACACGCCCAAAGAAACTCCATCAACATATGGTGCTCAACAAGTGTTCATTTTCAATCTGGTGTACATATTACCGCTTTTAACATTCCCAACAGTAATACTAGAGGAGGTAGGATTTGTTGGCAAACTGGTGCCGGTGTCTGAAAATATTGCATTTAGTCAGCTTTGCCCTTGGCTGTCTTTTGAGAACACGTGTAGTCATCCAGTCTGGGTGATAAAAAGGATATAAAGAAACAAATGCACTAGTTTTCATTTATGTTCATTCAGTCACATGCCAACAGAGTAATTAGAGAATCGCATATCAAACATTGGCCTTGTGTTGGGTTGAGAGTTCTTCTTTGTCTAATTATCTTTATGTAAAATATGACTTTAAAAATGCCTAAACCTAACTTCTAATTTCCTCTAGAAATTCCTGCCAACAAAGAGTGATGTCTTCGACGCAGACTCTGAGAGCGACAGTGACAAAGAACAGCCGACCGAAGCTCCATTGAAAAAGAAGAAAAAGAAGAAGCCTCAAGAAGAGGAACCGCCTGTAAAAGAGAAAAAGAAGAAAAAGAAGGACAAGCGAAGGGAGGATTTCAGGCCGCTGCCAGCACCAGAAACGGATGAAGAAAACGATGTGGCCGAAGAGGCCGCCGCTTCGCCCCTTCCTCCCAAGGAGAAAAAGTCTGAACTGAAAAAGCGAGTGGTTGACAGCGATGAGGAGGAAGACGAACCCGTTCCCTCCAAAAAAGTCAGGAAGGACAAGGGAAAGGAGGGGGGTCGACCAAAGAAGGAAAAGGGAGAGGAGGGAAAGAAGAAGAAAGGGAAGAAGGACCGGAAGGTCGAGACGTCTGAAGATGAGGCAGCGGCACCCTTGGAGGATGACCTGAGCGACGGCCCGTCTCAGACGGACGGAGCGGCATCAGCCAGTGCGGCAGAGAGGATTTCTTTAGAGGACAAATTCAAACTGAAAAAGGGAAGGCTTGAAGTCCGGCTGCAGGGCATTAAAGACATCATCGCCGATAAGAAGAGCAAAAAGCCGGACCCCTCTGCGAAAGACCCGGCAAAACTCAAGAGCCTCGCATCCAAAAACAAGGACGACGCTGCCCCACACTCAGACTCCAGTGACAGTTCCACACTACACAGAAAATCCAAGAGCAAAGGGCAGGAGGGCGCGTCGTCCACTCCCAAAGCGCCGTCCTCCTCGACGTCCTCCTCTTCCTCGTCGTCGCTCGTGGCAGCCGGGAGCACCAAGGGCAAAGACGACGAAGCGGCTAAAGAGGAGGTGCTGGGGCCGAAGGACGCCGCCGGCTCCGTCAACTTGTTCGAGAAGTTCCTGTTGAACTGCGAGGCCAAGGACCGCGCCCCCCGCAGGCCGCCACCACACCAGGCCCTGCCGGAAAAGAGCTGCACTAAATCTAACAAGGTACATTCTTATGTATATCTGAGGATTTTATTTTTCTTGCTGCTAAATAATAATAATTATAAATCCAACATGTTGGGAGTTGGAAGGCAATTTTTGATTTGGCAACGATTGAAAATGTAGAAATAATGGCAAAATAATTTTTCATGTTTTGCGTGCTTGTTTCCTCTTGTCTTTATAGCTGATTGGAAAAATAGAAAAGATCCAAAAGTCAAACAAAGACTCTCCGCCTCAGAAACCAGAGATGAAGAAGACGGACAAGAACAAGCAGTCAGATGGTATGCATAACACAAAGGCATTAACTAGCTAACTTTGAAATGTTATTTAATGTTTATTCAAGCAGATGAAAGACACGACAAAGTGCTATTTTCAGTCTTGTTGACTACAATCTCTGAGTCAGGGTACCAGGTTCTACAACCTGCAGTAAATATGGTATATTTCACTTTCTGCTCTAGCTGCCAGGGCTGGGCAAAGTCACGGTTTCAGTCTGGACAGCGACGAGATCGAGGGAGAGGATTTGCGAGAGCGGAAGGAGAGGCCAGAGGAGGCGCAGCGAGCCAGCTGGGACAGAAGAACCCCTACAGACGACAAGCGAAGGAGGAGAGAGGACAGCGAGCCCAAGCTCTTCATGGCATGCGATGACAATCAGGACGCCCAGGATCCCTCAGAGGCCACTGACAAATGTGGTACGTTTCTTATGTAGTCAGCAAGCGCATGCTTTTTGAAACCCTGATTATGAAAAGTAAATGTAAACCAGTTTTGTGGAATACACCGTTACAGATTTGCAGCTGGGATAGGCTGGACGATTAACACCATGATCAAGTTTATATTTTTCTACTCATTCTTGTGCAGACAAAGGCCAAGCCACCCTGAGCCTCGGCATGGACCTCAACCTCGACTGGATGACCCTGGACGATTTCCAGAAACACCTGAACGGCGAGGACGAAATCCTGTCTGGTCCACCGCTGTCACCCAGTAAGTTTGTGCTTTCAAGGCAGGATTTAGATAAATTGCATTTTGAAAAATGTGTTATTTATTATGATTATTGTTATTATTATTATTTTTTGTATTATGTGAAGTTTATGTTTTGTTTTGTTTCGCTGACCTTATTTATTAAAACATAATTTTGCTATTCCCTGTGTTAGGTGAGTTGCGTGACGCCGTGAAAAGTGGAGATTACATGTCTGTAAAATTAGCACTTAATTCCAAAGAAGAATACAATCTGGATCAAGAGGTATGTTTTAAGTGTTGTCAGCGATATTAAAACCAGATCTATTAAATATCATTAGCATCAGCTGGTTTGAATAAGTTTTTAATTTATGCAAGTCCCCAAGTTTTCAAAAGTCGAAATGAAATGCACATTTTCCCAAATGTCACAGATCGCACCTTGGTTGTCCCCTTTGTGAATGTGTGGGGTTGTTCATATTGTCCTGTACAAAATGGTGAAAAATATGGTAGAGGCCTTTTGAAGAGAGTCATAATATGTTTACTACTATTTTGGGAATATTTGAAAACCTTTGCTTCTTCGCTGTTGCCCAGTTATGTTGTGTTTTTATTTGCTTTTAAATCTAGAATAACTTAATGACGTTTATTTGGGATTTTGAACTTTTTTTAAACAATAAGTGTTATTAAAATAGAGTTAGGGTGGACATATACCTGTAGCATCCAAATCAATCAAAACCACGATTTCTTAAAAAAAATAAAAAAAATACTTCCTGAGGTGAACATATTTCTACTTCTCCGCCAGCCGGACACTCAAATCTTCTAAACCTTTTTTAAATGACCATATTTGTAACTTGTAACTCTTTTCAATATCCAAGAAAACTCTAAAGAAAAAAAGAATTGTATCGAATTGGCAAGAATTAAAATTTATGAGAAATAATCATTTAAAAAGAAATCAGTCCAAATGGATGAAAGGGTAGCTTGATTTGGAAAGACACTTGATTCTTGAGGATCTTCACCTACAGTCTTCAGCACCTTTGGTGTCTCTACGAGTTGTAAAATACTTCAATACTTCCTGTGGATTTACACACCAAGACGCAATAACTCCGACAAGGTAAGCCTGTGTATCATATTGACTTTTTCTACTAAATGGCATTTCATATAAAATACTTCGGTTAAATTTCAAGTGTGTCATATGTTGGAATTTATTTGTTTAAAATATCTATAAAAGCCAATATTTATGTTATCTTATTTATCCATGTTAAAATGCGATTGATTTTTTTTCTCCAAGTGTTATTAACTGTAAACCTAGCCGCCATGTCAGCATGAAATTTACTTTGCTTTGAAAGTCACTGCTCTCGTCAGCATAGTTTGGTTTTGTGAAAATAAATCTGCTGCTGGAGTTATATGTAATTTGGTACCTTGAATCTTAAATGTATTCATTATTATATTGATCTTTTTTGCACATTGTCTTACTTTGGAATCATCTTTCCTTGCAGTTAAAAAGTCAGTAGATGAAGACACTGAACACATGAAGTAACAGGAAAAGATGAGCCCTTTACAGCAGGTACATATTGTGTATGATTTGAACATGTTTCCCTCATCACAATCATCGCACAACATGCATGGTCACCATCTTACAATTCCTTCTGTATAAATTAACTTAGTTTATGAAATCAAAATGGACAAACGCATTTATTACATTGCCATATGTAGCCATTTGTGTCAGACCACCGTCACAGAATGTCTTAGCCATCCTTGACATTTTCATCAAATAACATTGACTGAAAGTAAATATATACTTCCTAAAAGTTTTTGTTTTCACCACCCAGAGTGGTATTTTTTCTTTTTCTTTTCAACCTTCAATGTAGGATTAGTGTTAATATGCATTTTTCTTCTCTTCATAAAACATTTCATTCAGTCACACCTCATACCTACATACATATACCTGCTAGTAATTACAATGTCCAACACTGCTTGATCCAATAAAGCCATTAACTGTTCTTGAATGGGTCACATGTGGTTTTTGTTTTTGAGATTGAGATGTGTCAGGGGCTCTTGATATTTACAATGGACATTAATGGTTGCATAGTAATCACGTCAACTTCTGTTTGAGTGAGCCTGAATTGTGCTGGGGCAATACCAAGGTGCTGGTGCGTTTAAAACAATTGGAAAAATGTGCTGTACAGTTTGCAAAAATCAACACAGAAATGACTTACCATCTCCACTTAAACAAATCTCGGACTAAACAATCCCATATTTACTTCCCAAATAGTTTTCATTTTAAGTTTGATCAATCAAATACAATAAGTTCTGATTTGGCTGCGAGTCTCACATATACTTGTTCTTTTGCAGGCTTGCACAATTGGTGAGATGAAGTCATTTGAAGCAGAGGGGAGCTTGAGTGAAGAGAGAAGTTCGAGTGATGCTCTTAGACTGTCGCCTAACTTTGACAGTGCACAAAATGAAGAGGGTACTTCAACCATAGCAAACATTACCCCACAAATGTTGGATTTTGAGAGGGACAAATATCCACCCCCCTCTGACAAAATAGTTATGGAGCAAGTGACAACAATGGAATGCGAAAATGTCCAAAAATGTGGAACGGATGTATGTAATCCAAAGGATGCTGCTCCAGCCGTCATGCCGAGGGTGGAAGAAAATGAAGACCAAGTGCAACCTGAGGGCGACAAGATGTCACATGATAAAGCAGGTGGTTCATCAAGTGAAATCAGTTGGATCTTTGATCATCTAAATCCAACCACAAGTACGGATGGGATGGCAACCGACAAAGACAGAACTGTGACAAACGGCGGAGCTCTCAAACAGCCTTCCTGTGAGGAAGAAAGTGAGTCAGGTGATGCAGTAGAAAATAAAATTGTGGATCAGTTGGGAAATGCAGATAAAATCTTTTTAAAGTCAGAAAATGAAGAAATTGCAGCAACCATATTACAGAGCAAAGTGAGAACTGTGGAAATGGAACAGCCAACACGGTGTAGTTTAAGAACCCGTAAAAAAGTGTTTTTCATGAAACCAGACCTAGACACAGATGACATAGAAATAAAGGAGCCTGGCAAAAAACACTTCTGTTTGTATTGCAAAGGGGCCTTTGCACAGATTGAAAAGCATTTGGAGAAGAGACATGCGGAGGAAACAGATGTTGCCCATGCAATACATTTCCCCAAAGGATCCAAAGTAAGGCAAAGCATGCTTGACCAAATCCGTGATAAGGGAGATTATGAGCATAATTGCCAAGTTGTCAGAAGTGGTGAAAGAGAAATTGCTGTTAAAAAGCAGGTTAAAAATCCCAACATATCGGTTCGTGACTTCCTGCCATGCCAGCACTGCTTTGCTTTTTATCGTAAAACTGAATTGTGGAGGCACGAGCAGTCGTGCAAAGTTCGGAAGGTAGACCAGAAATCCCCTGAAAGGACTGAAAAAAGTGGCAACAACCAAACGGCGCCCCAGCTGTATCCAATGTCAGAATATTTAACCAAAGGCTGTGAGGAAATCATTGGCATTATGCATCAAGATGACATTTCGAAGCATATCAGGAGTGACCCGTTAATTTGTAGATTTGGGAATGTGTTGTCTGCTAAGTATGAAAACGACAAGTCTCAGTTTGCCTATATTGCACAAAAGATGAGAGAGCTGGGCAGGTTTGTGCTGGCTGTCCATGAGCTTGACAGCAGTGTGAAGTACTTGCATGAAGTCTGCATCCCATCAAGATTTGAATTAGCTGTTGAAGGGGCCAAAAAGGTTAGTGGTTTTGATCCCAGCTCTAGTAAATTTAAAACGGCCTCCCTTGTGACAAAGGTAGGCTATTCTTTGAAGCGTGCTGCAGAAATAGCTTTTGGGGAAAGTCGAATGACAGAGGACAGTGAAACTGAGAGCGAGATAAAGACATTCATACACCTGCTCGATACAAAGTGGAGCCAGTGTTTTTCTCGCAAATCCTTGGCATTATCTATGAAGCAAGATGTCAAGAAAGTGGAAATAGACAAATCATCTGTGACGGAGGATTTGATTAAACTCCACAGGTTTATCACAGAGGAAGAAGATGAAGCAAGGAGGGATCTCAAAGAAAGGCCGAGTTTATCGACATGGAAGAAGCTCAGTGAGGCCACCCTGGCAGACCTCTGTCTGTTTAACAGAGGAAGAGTGGGAAATATCGGTCGTATGCTCTTGCAAACTTATCTTCACAACAAGCGGAAGGGTCTGTTTTTGCCATCTCCGGATCAAATAAGGAAAAGCACAAAATTAGAGCTTCACCTTGGGGCCAGTTTTACCAGATTGGAATTAGAAGGTCAGTTTGGAAGGAACATGCTGGTTCTACTCACTGAAAGAATTGTTTTGTCAGTTGACTCGCTCGTCGAAAATCGACTACAGGCCGGTGTGTCAAATACAAACCCATATCTTTTTGCACGGACTGAAGGTCCATCCTTCATCAGAGGATTGGACTGTTTCCGAAGAGCTGCTATTGAATGTGGGGTTAAGAATCCAGAAGCACTTCTGTCTGCATCATTAAGAGAGCAAATTGCCTGTTGCTGGCAACTAATGAGCCTTGGTGAACGTGAATTAGATCAAGTGGCCGAACTTGTGGGAAGGAGCAGCCAGGACTGTTATAGGCTCTCGCACAATCCACTGCAGCTGGAGGATGTGAGCAAGCGCCTTCTCAAGATGGATCGAACAGTGCCAACAAGTCCAACCAGCACTACTAGAGATGGTGATTATTTTTGCTCTTTGGCTCCTTTTGTTTTTGCTTTATTTCAGAAGTGCAGTTTAAAAAAAATAAAATTTGCTGTTTAGGCAACATTTTATTTTCACATGTAGTCCAAGTCTTCATAAACACTGATTGTTTAGTCTTGGTCCTCTCTTGTCAAACATTTAAGTTTGAACCATTAGCTGTCTTTTTTTCTAGGTTGTTTGAACATGACATCATTGGTTAGAGACTGAATGATCAGCAAGCCTTATCCTGAATTGTTGAAGCCAAGGAATGCAGAACAGTATAGATGGTAGTAACTACACGTAACAACCCTAGAATAAATTTAAATCTTTCAAGTGTTTGGATCTGTTTAGACCTGGCAGTCTCCACTAAAGCTCTTCATACTCACTAGCTCTGGATCATTTAACAGTGTCAAACAATAGAGACAGTTCTTCCCATCTTTTTATACCCCATAAGAGTGATCAAGATGTGCCATTCCAAGTATTGTTTACTTAATTCTAATTTTAATACATATTGTTTTTGTTTGGTCTGTAACCATAGCTCTTATATTTTGTCTTTTTAGGAAATGCGCATAAGTCTGCTTTAAAGAGAAAGCCTTGGAGTGAAAAGGAGCAGTCTGCGGTGAAGCGTTACCTATGTGAATTTATCACAAAGATGAAGGTTCCCGGGAAAAAGGAGTGCAACGCTTGCATAGCTGCTGAACCAGATCTAAACGGAAGATCTTGGACGGACATTAAAAACTATGTGCACAACACGCTCCAGACAATGAGGAGGAGAACTAGCCAGCAAAAGTCAGGAGGGAACGCAAGCCAAAATCCAAGGCCGAGAGTCAGAACGAAAAAAAAGGATTCCACAGAAGCCACAAATCTCTGCAATATGACAACAGTGCATCCAGATCACCTCACAGAGAGTTCAGACTGTTGTATGACAATGGCTGCACCAGCTGCTCTGAGAGAATCATCGGAACCATTCCACCAAGAGTTGAATTCAAGTTATGCATCTTTGTGTTCTACAAGTGAAAACATGGCGCACACAAGTCAACCTTTAATTTCTACTTTCACAGCATTAAACGCGACAGACACCCAAGTGGTTCCTACATTTACTCCTCACAACACTACAAATGCTTTAATGCCTTCCGTATACTCATCTGAGAACAGCATGATGATGCCAATGTCCCCTCCTTACACACAGCATGCCACAAGTTTGCCTGCCCCTTCCAGTTTTGCACCACACGACACTACAAGTTCCTCAGTGTATTCTAATTTTAGCACATTTAATGCTCCAAGCACATCAATGGTACATACATTCACACCATTAAATACCCCAAGTTCATCAATGGTCCCACCATTTTCTACGCTAAATAACAGGGATATTCCCATAGTTTCCTCATTCACACCTCTTAATCACCCAAGCACGCCTGCCTACGACACCCCAACTGCGACTCCTACAACTGCACAGGTTGTACCAACAATCCATAGACCCAGTGTTCCTGACAGAACACAAGTGGAACAAAATACACCAATTTCCCCTGAAGCCACCCCACCAGCTGCTAAACCTCAAAAGAGAATCAAGCGATTGTGGAGTGAGGAGGAACAGGCTGCCGTAAGGCGTCAGTTCGGAGACTTCAGCAAACTGATGAAAGTGCCAGGAAAAAAGGACTGCGATGCATGCTTAGTGGCCGAACCTGTTCTGAACAGCAGAACATGGAGGGAAGTCAAATACTTTGTACATAACTCTATTCAGTCAATGAAAAGAAAGGGCCAACAGGTTCCTCCGAAACATGTTGGAGAACATGAACCAGAGACTCATAATCAAAATCCTGAGTGGGATGGACCAGTTTATTTATCTCTGTAAATATTTGTAAAGGACTGGTTTGAATATAATTTAGTGGTTCCCTGCATTTTTGGATTGTGGCTTTAAATCTCAGTTTGTCCGGGGCTCAACTATTGAAATTTACAGCAACTGCAAACTGCCCTTCCTTTCTTCTTGGAAACACTATTTAAAATGTAAAATTGTGCAAATTATCAGTCATAAAAGAGGAAAGTACTTTTGTATACTTGCATGAAAGTACTAGACATGACCTGAAGAACTTTTATCTTTGACTAAACTACAAAGCACCTACTTTGTTAAAAGGGGAGTTGCGTAACTGCAACTTATGTAAACATTATGGTTATCTCATAAGAGTGTTTGCAAACCTAATTTTATATGATTTCCAGCTTTTACACAGTGTCTGTGGCTGAAAGCCCTGAGCATTCTCTAATTTCCGAGAAAACCATTTGTAGACATTTTACTTAAAGCACTTAATTCTCTTATAATTGTAATGCTACCGCCATCAAGGGCATTTTCCATCTTGCGCCTGTTCAAGGATGGTATGTTTCTGAAAAAAAATTCACTTTATTTCAAATATTTTACCCTTTGTCTATATGGCTTTCAGAAGTATTTGTTTCATTTCGGATGAGAAAAATACCTACCAGCAAATGTTGCTGATCCCTTAAATGTGTGTTGACCTGCTTTGCCCCACAAACTGCCACTACTCTTCCAGTATTCCAGTGTTTTCCCACGTTAACCAGTAGCCAGTATTGTAGAGGGCCTCACATTCTACAGCTGTCATAGAGAACCTTCCTTGCCATTATCCTACAATAAGAAGCTCCATTTCTATACCTCATTTCCATACTCCATTTTTCTTTTGAGGATCATGTTGATAAATGTTGATTATCTTAATATGACAAAGTTTGGTTGTATTTTTGTATCACTATACAGCACATGTGTAGAGGTTGTGAGAATTTTGTTAATTCAAAGTTGAGGTTAAATATGCTGCACTTGTTTGTTGTTTTTTTTTGTATTTTTGTTTTTTCATACAGTGGTTGCCCATGTCATAATAATGAGGCATTAAGTGGGGTCTGCTATTGGTAAATGTATACACTACATTGCAGCACAGATTACTGTGTCTGTGTGTGTGTGTGTGTGTGTGTGTGTGTGTGTATCTCCGTCTGTCTCTGTCTTTTCTTTTGTCTGTCTTTATTACATTGTGGCATCCAGATCCTTATGGCACGCTCACGGCGTGGGGTCCAAAATTGTTTAACAGTAAATGGAAGGTCTAAATATTGTCTTGACATTTTTTTTGAGTTTTCCCCAAAAGTGACAAAACTCCCAAACCCCAGTACCAGGGGCAGCGACAGGAACAGCGGCATTTTTGTAAAAAAAAAAAATATATATATATATATATATATATATATATATATATATATACACATATTGTATACCTACAGAAAGCTCAGACACTCAGCTTAAAGCTCATATAAAACATTTGTAAGTCAATCACACACAGTTCAAACACAAAGCAATCAAAACAGCAGGGGTCAACTACTACCTAAACAAAAATAAATGTGTCCTGACTGGCAGCAGGATCAAGGAAATAACGAATCAATACACACCCTGGGAAGCAAAGACTCCAAAGATTCTAATGTTACAGGTTTCAGTATGAAATCCCTTAAACAGATTTATGTTTGCTGTTGAAACGGGGGTAACTGATTTACTCAAAACTGATGTAGTTCTCTGTCTAATCCTCCTCTGCAGAATTTTTTATTTCATTAGTAAACATTGACATACAATATTATTTTTCTTTCTTTATTTTCCAACGTCCAACACCATATTTCCCAAAGAAAAAATCTTCCAGTCACATCTATCTTCTTGTCAAAATAAAATGAACTTTGCATTAATCAACTCCCGTTCATAGTGTTTGTTCAACTGTGTGTTAAACAGATGAGCACATTACTCTTAATGAACTGGGCACTGCGTGAATATGTGTATAAAACGAAAGGCTTAGAAAAAAGTATTTTCCCTCTCAACATGCTTAACATCAGCTTAGTATTATACTTAACAATTCACAAAACAATATTTATTAGTACCAACTTATACTTATGATATTTACAAAAATAAATGATCTGGAACCTTAAAGGTAAGCTTTTTTTGTGAGCAACACAAACAGTGAAAATCTGGCATTTTACACGGCACAAAAACGGGAATGTGATAGTGTTTGACTATGCCCACAAAACCGCTTCAATCTTTAGATAATGTCAAAACTAGATCAAAGTTGTACATAAGAACATTATTCATGGGTACATATTGTTTTTCCCACTTTAAACAGGCACTCACCTGTTGAAACAAGGATAACTAATTGAGACACAGAACCAACTTAGTCCTCTGTCCAAGCCTCCTCAGCTGAATGAGGAACTTGCTTCAGAGTGTCAGTGACAGAGAGAACTGCAGTGCGGCCTAGTGACCATACGAGGGATATCCCACTAATTATAGTGTGATTAACACAAATCAAATGTTTTCAAAAGATTGTAATTCCCCTACAATATAATTCTCCATTTAGTTAAAAAATAAAAGATACCACTACTTTGACAATACATTTTGTGTGCATCACACTAACTACCAGTTTTATTCAAATTGGACAAAAATTCACTGATCTAGCTGTCACAGAAGGAAAAAAAACAAAACAACTTGCTCTATAGACGATCAAACGATGACACATCCCAACATGCTTTGAGAGCAATGTTTTGTTTTGTTTTCCTGCTACCACATTGAGAGGAATTTTGGAGGCTTTGGTTGGGGGAAGGTGGCTTTTTGTCAAACTGTGCAATGCATTTTTTGCCTCCTACTTTGCTATTGGGGTTTTCAACATAAGTCACTTGAGCTTGATTATTGGTCATCGAAATTGACCCACATTTAACTGAGCTATCATCCTGTATAATGTATGTAGAGAGGCTACCAGGATGCACGTTCTTTCGAGACCGTGTAGTATTTGAGTGCGTAAAAGGCTAATGTTGCTAAGTTCCGTTTTTTTGCGAAGATTTGCTTGTCTTTGTGGGGGGAATGTGACTTATTAACAATATTACACCCAAGAGGAGGCTCTAGTAATGAATATGTAGGACAATTGGGCTGATGTGATGTGACGAAGAGTATCTCATGTACCTCTGTTAATATACAGCATCTGTTGGTATACAGTCCAGTCTGCACTCGCTCAACGAGGTCAACGGCTAAGCGTTTTTTCTTTGTGTTTTTGGCGTGTCGTTTACTATTATTGAATAAATATATCTGTTCCTTTTGGAGACAAATAATACTTTTGCATGTTTTTTATTGAAGGGCATAAGATCTGGGATAATTATTTCAATTTTATTTGTTAAATAATTAATTCACTTCATTCATTCATTGGTTAAAGCGTAATATACTGCCTGTAAATATGTTAATAAAAGTGTATAATCACAGTACAATAAAAGTACTTTGGCTTTCCTACCCATTAAATGGTTCTTATTCATATTTAAGAATATATATATATATACCTATTAGCTGCCGTCTTGCCCTGCCATACTTCTAAGGAAGTCAGTGTGTACAATCCAGCCCGCCTGACAAAGTGTTTTGTATTGAGGGTGAACACTCGCATCCTCAAATAAACCAACAAAGAAGAAGATCTACGAGGTATCCATGTTCGTGTGTGCAGGCCACTGTAGTTCACTGGCAAGCTTGGGAGAAGGGAGGTTGAGCGAATGAGTGTTGCAATCTAAAATCTGACCACTGGATGGTTGAATTTCACAGTGTGTGCCAGAATTATTTTTACAACTTTGTGCCCAGCAAATCTCCAAATGGCACAAGCTGTGCCAAAATGAAGCACATTTAGATGTGTCTTTAATAAAACCTAATAATTTCTTTTACAGTTCGGTCTACTGGATGGCTGTTTTGTTCATTTCACTGGTGTTTAGGTTCATTAGGACACTACACAGACATACTGTACATCTGTCAGGTCTAATGGTGTTGTGCAGCCCACAGTGATTAAGTTATAATGGACATCCATCCATCCATCCTTCTTCCGCCTCTTATCCGGAGTCGGGTCGCGGGGGCAACAGTCTTAACAGAGACACCCAGACTTCCTTGGCCCCATTCGCTTCCTCCAGCTAATCCAGTGGGACCTCGAGGCGGTCCAAGGCCAGCCAAGAGACGTAGTCCCTCCAGCATGTCCTTTTGTCCTTGTGATACAAGTCACTTGACCATTGTTTTCTTGTAACGCTTGCATTGAATCTGGCTGTGAACTCCCCAGAAATTGGAAAAAAAAGTCCATCCCTCACTTCTTTTTGCTTATTCCAATATTAAATAATGTTGTGCTGATGCACAGCATTATCTAAATCTTGACAGAAAAGTCACTCGTACCTAGGTAATCTCCCTCATGGTTTAGTGACAGTGAGCCCACCTCTTAGTTACCTCCTTTTTGCACGCCCTCTGCTCCCCCGCCTTCTAAACATGTGGAAGGTCCGAAAATGCATTAATTTATAGCAGGATAATAAGCCCAGTGTGTTAGTTAGAGGCTGTAAACAGAGGGCTAAACATGCTGTAGATAATTAAAGCAATTGATGATTGATCATGTCAGGCTGCTCCACTGGATTCTGGCATACTGATGACATACTGTTGATTTTTCCAGAGGTCACTTTAGCCTCCTCCAACTCACGCCACAGTGTTGTACCTGTGTGTCTGCAGGACATCAGCGGCATGTCTCTGAGCATGCTAGCCGCAGCGGGGGGGCAGGATGACATCCTGCGGCTGCTGATAAAGAAGGGGGCGAGGGTGAACGGACGTCAGAAGAACGGCACCACAGCGCTCATGCATGCTGCTGAAAAGGTAATGCTGATTTAAAAAAAAAAAAAACTGGACCATGATTGCCATGTTGACAAGAAATTGCTTGTGAATACACACAACAAAACATGCATGGGTTGATCTGATAAGAATGGATTCTTTATTGTATATTCGTATTATTGATGATCAACCGTACTACCTCGTGACACCATGGATACCTAGTGACGAATACTTAGTCTCTTTGCCTGAAACCTCATTTCTCTGATTCCTCACATGTGCCGTCGTCCTCGTTTCCTGAAAGAATTTCTTGACAACAGTTGCCATCCTGCTGGAGGCAGGTTCATGTGTCAATGCTCAGACCCTCGGTGGGGAAACTGCGCTGATGAAGGTAATGGTGCATTTCCCTCAAGCTGTTTAGCTGCACCTAGTGAGCATGCGCAGATGCAAGCAGGAGAAGCAAGCTGTTAAATAAACACGTTTAAAGCTGTGTTTACTTCTTCCCGTTTTTACACTTTGCACATAGGTTTCTTTGTTCAAGGGTTTTCTCTCCTTCCCGACAGGCATGCAAGAGAGGAAACGCAGACGTGGTGCGCCTCCTGCTGGAGTACGGCGCCGACTGCAACATCCTGTCCAAACACAAGAACACGGCCATGTATTTTGCAAAGCTGAGCAACAATCTGCTAGTGTACGACCTCGTCAAGGACCATCTCAGCATGTGAGTGTGGACAAACGCCCCCCCCCCCTCAGGCCGCTGGTCTGGCTGCTCATCTTAACATCTTTCTGCATCTTGAATGTTTGTCTCACGCAGACTGACCAGCGTTGTGGAGGAAGTTATTCGAGCCTACTTTGAGTCCCGCCTGGCGCTGCTGGAGCCCGTCTTCCCTCTCGCTTGCCACAGGCTCTGTGAGGGACCCGATTTCTCCCTGGAGTTCGGATTCAAACCACAGCCGCAAACAGAAGGTAAACAAAAGCAGTTCATTATATTCAGTCGATTTTTTTTTTTACGACGTAGTTTTCTCACAACACTCATCACACGCGATTCACAAGTTTTTGAACGTTGCTGGATTTTCCCTGAAGTACTCTACTAAGCCCTCCCTCCTTCCATCTCTCCTACTTCAGGCATGGGCATTATCCTCTTCATCTTCCACGCTAACTTCATGAATGAAATCACAGCCAGGCTCTATGGACCCTGCAGTGTTCACGCCGTGGTGCTTAATGATAAATTCCAGCTGCCCATTTTCTTGGTAGGTGCATAACTCCAAAAACCAAAGAAAATGCAGACAATTTGTAAAATACATCGGGTTGTATTTAATCCATAACAGTGGTATTATGTGTTTTGATTTGTATTTTGTGCTACGATAAGACTCAAATCACAATGCAGGTTGCCACTAAGTTACATTAAGTCATTCTTCGACTATCAGCGTTGGCTATGTTTGTCTTTTGTTTTAGAATCACTTTGAAGGATGTTGTCTGATGGTTTATTTCTTTTTGTTTGACTGTTTAGGATAGTCACTTCATCTACTCCTTCAGCCCGATTCCAGGCATCAACAGACTGTTAATCCGTCTCGCAGAGGCACCTGCAGCCAAGGTGGGATATACATGCACAAAGCCACACAATGCCAATGTTTGTCAAATAAAATTAAATGGATAATTCAACACTTTGGAAAGTTCACCTATTACCGTAATCCCGATGTGAATAGGAAGGAAGGCATTCCCTTTAGTTACTACTGCTTATTACACAAGCCGCTCCACAGGCACTTGAAATTCTGTGGATTACGCTATGAAGGGCAATTTAAATACTTTTTTTTTTTTTTTTTTTTTTTTTAAAAAGAACATAAAAGAACATGGAAGACCTTATGCAATATCAGTTGAAAATGCCAAGCAGCTCAGTTTCTGCATAGCAACAGTTCTGCCTAGCAACAACAGCACGATTCTAATTTTCAGCCTTCCTCTTCTTTGTTAGGGACTGAGTCCAAGTTTCCATTTGTTCCTTAACAGTTTAAATCTGGAAAAACAAATTAAGGGAATAATTATTTAGTGGTTAACTGTTGTATGAATAAAAACTTCATACACGTTGGACCACCAGGCGTCGGAAAATGAGTTGCTGACAAAGCCATGGTGGACATCAACGTCAATACTTGTTCTTTTGCAATACTGCATTTCACCACAGGGTGTGTCAGGTCGACTTGCTTGCTGTAAGTGTATGTGCCTTTGCAATGACGAGAGATTAGAAGTTTACAAGTGCTTAAACTTTATCTTGTTCACTGGTTTCTTTCCTCCTCAGGTGAAGCTCCTCATCTGTGCATACAGAGTCCAGTTGCAGTAATCACAACTACGCCACCAGGCCATTACAGCAATACACACACACACACGAGCGAACAATCTGAGCTGCATCTCGAATACTCTCTCCGGCTCTGTGTTTGCCACAAGAGGGAGATTGCACAAGAGATTCATGTCACTGTGTAGTAGAATAGCCAAGCTTCTCCATTGGCCATTCATCCATTAGTGATTCTGCTGCTGCTGATTGGTGGAAGAAGGCAGCCAGAAATGTCCTTCTCTGTCCTGATTTGTGCCTTTCTCTGAGTTTTATCCTCATGTCGTGTCATGTCTGCAAACCGAGCCTCTGTGTATAAATATTGCTTGGGGTGCATTCAAATTTTCGTGTTTGTTTTTTTTGTATTTTCCTCAGACTAAATTGTTTCCTGACTCAGATTTTTGCTTCCACGTTAAATTTGCAGTGACTTGTGTTGTCCCAGACAATTAGAGTTTTCGTTAACTTCAGACATCACAGCCTTTTTGACAACGATGATATGATGTGATGTGTAAATTTAGTAAAGAGAAAGCTAAATGATATTTTAAAAAGCCTTTT
Source organism: Thamnaconus septentrionalis (assembly GCA_009823395.1). Taxonomy (NCBI): domain Eukaryota; kingdom Metazoa; phylum Chordata; class Actinopteri; order Tetraodontiformes; family Monacanthidae; genus Thamnaconus; species Thamnaconus septentrionalis. The sequence goes on along the minus strand of CM020514.1, from coordinate 6,299,456 downwards.
CTCTGACACAAAGAGCTGCTCACACTGTTTAAATTCATTAAGTTTATAAATCATTCTGAACAAGCTAATGCACAGTCATCCGCGATATTGTGGAAGGAGTTTTTTTACTGAAAGAAGAAAAAGCCGTCTTTTGACTCAAACGCACAAAATTGCTGTTTGTATTTTTTGCTTTGTACATACATTCTCTGTATAAATATTTACGTACATACATGCAGTTGTGACGTCCTTTTTTTATGTTAATGCTTTGTTGCTTTCTTGACACACTAGAAGTGGATTAATTTATTTTAGTGTGTATGCTGAAATGCTCCAGTGTAAAGTTCCTTATTAGAGTCAGCAGCAAATGTAGGACTTCTGATTGACACTTGACACATCCTTCCGATGTTAATCCAACCATCTCTTTTGCAAGGAGGTGAAGACCTTGTAAAACAATGGAATCAGTTTTTGCTTCCTTTAAATTTTGTTTTAGTTTGGACTTTGTGTTTTCCTTAGGCAGACACAGCCGTACTGCTCTGGTCTGTTTTGAAAACCTGGGTCATTGCTATTCATTCAGAGACCTGAGGGTTTTGTTTCCGGCTTTGGTTCAATTCAATAGCACAAGTCTGACCGTTACAACTTGAATGGCTGTAAAATTCAGTTGGCTTCAACAATCCTACTGAATCACTTTACAAATTTTCACTTGAGGCCATTTTTAACAGGTACATGAGACACAGCTATACTTCACAGTATTTGCTGTCTCTGGAGGTAAATCTCCCATATTTTTTTCAAATTCTGAAACCTGTCCTTGATTTCACTGTCATGATCCCAGTTCCTGAAAGTCCTGAATAATAATGTTTTACCAATTTTTAAACTGGGTTTGAATGTTAATGATTGATTCCACCAGGCTCAGAAAGTAATTCAAATAATTTCTGTAAGGCCCCATGCATCATGCATTTGATGTCTGTAAGTTGAACGTTGATATGCGGACATCAGAACTAAGATGAAGATACAATTCAGTGATTTTGAAAGGTGAACACAAGATAATTAGAATAGAAAAACAATTGTGCTCCACAGGTCTAACTTGCCCTTGCTTTTGGTTTGGATGCCTCGTGGACTTCTTTGGTGTTCCAAGGTGAACACACAATATTTTTTTTGACTGTCCATGTGGAAAATAAATCATTTGTATCGTGTTTGATTATGTGAAAGGGGAGTTCAAATGTTATTGTCCAAAGTTAAGCCGCGTTAGCAACCATTCTTCCATTAACCATCCTTTTATGAATCCCACACCTATGTGAAAATACTGCACTAGTTAGAATAACTCTAATTATAACTATATTATAAGTATAACTATCTATCTCTAAATGTCTCTTAACATAGAGTGCTTGTGTAACTGGAAAGATCTTAAACCGTTAGCCAACATATACACAGTCCAGTTTTTTTACTGACTGAGCAAAGATGCAGTTAAAAGGGTGGGGCGTGGGGTCACGCACGCATTGGATAGTGTTCTGTAAAATTAAATTCCATGATTTTTATTTGCTATTGTTGTAAACTCTGAGCTCTGAGCTATATTGGTGTGGGCGGGATGGTGGGGGGTGAAATTTGCCAAAACGTCTTACACTTCCACATTACAGCACCTCAAGTCATCTTTGTTGGTTGTTGTACAATACATATTTTGACATGCATTTCTGACTCGATGATTGGCCTGGATTTTGTTCTTGTGGGAACAAGACACTCGAAGAACTTTAATGTAACCCTAACCCTAGGACAGTAGGAGCAAGCTGACATAGATTTGGTTTATTATCAATATTAAGGTTGGTGAAGATTCCCCGTTCTCTAATTTATATGCCGACCCTGAAATACAAACAACTACTGTAACAATTGGAATAATAAAGACAGTCACGTAGACATTTCAGATATCTACTTATGGCCACACCTGTGGGCAATGATCTCACCCCGAGAAACCCTCACACCCTACCAAGGAAACATCTCTGGCTCCGCCAACTGTGTAAACTCCATCATTTCATTACGCTTGTGTTACAGTCCACAGATTGATGAATGCAAATTGAATAGTTTATATGGTGTGCGTTTATATTTATATTTGAATCCCGTCACGACTGACAGGTGCCTTATTTTGTATTTCCGCGTCGGAAGCAGCGACTATAGACACAGTGAACTGCGTCATTTTTGCATAGCAACTGACACAACGCGCGATTTGTTGTCGTCATCAAACCAATTCACGAATAAACACCAGTCGTATAATCCCCGTGAGGTCACAGACGCTCTGGGCGGAGAGCCGCGTCAAGACGGACATCACGTCAGTCACGTTTTTAGCGCTGAGGATCAAAAGCCAACATCAAACGCACATGAGCCGCCATATTTAAAGGAATAGTCCGACACTATTCCAACAGGCAAATTCGCCTGTAATCTATAATCCCTAAAGACGTTCGAGCTGTAACATTCCATTTAATTTTCATTGCTTGACAATCAAAAAAGGGAAATTGAGTTACGGGGCCAGAGACGCAGCAAACGGTACAGGTCTCTCCCTCCCTGAAAACTCATCAAATACACAACATAACAAACTCCTAGAGGCTCTCGTTCACAAGTTGTGACCCGCACATTCACCACACTATTAAATAATATAATTATGCAACGTTCCCACACTTGAAGCAATAGATCCTGTAGAATCTGAGTGACGGAAATTACTACATTTTTGCTTCACCTGGATCAGTTTGTAGGAGGTTTTTTTGGGAAAGATCTGTAAGGGTTTACAGATTGTTGATTGCTCATCCTCTTATCAATCATGGTTTACACGTGTATTGTAAAGGGTTGCGGGAGCAAGCCAAAGAAATGGAGCAGAGTGAAGTTTCACATCTTCCCCACCAGGAATAAGAACAGGATGAAAGAATGGATGTGTGTGCTGGACATCGACCCCGACACTCCCGCAAAGATGCTCCGGAAAATGTTTGTTTGCTCCAACCATTTTATACCAGAGGACTACTATGAAAGAATGGAGGAGAGAAGCTCAGGGATGGTTCACACGCTGTTCTTGAAAGAAACTGCCCTACCATCTGTCGGCATCACTGGAGGAAACGAGGTAAGTGTGTGTGTGTGTGTGTGTGTGTGTGTGTGTGTGTGTGTGTGTGTGTGTGTGTGTTTTTACGCATCAACGTCTCTGCTGTGCCTCCATATTGACTAACGCTAGCCTACAACTACGGTGGCCGAGAAACTTTTCAACGAAGTCCAACTTTGCAAAAGTCATTCAAAGACCTGGCTCCTGTTTGTGTCCAAATCAGACCGCTATCGTGTAATTGTGCTTTTACACGTAAGACCTTTTTTTGTGCTTCATTTATCCAAAGCTGTTCAAACTATATTTAATGATCATATTAAGTCTGTGTCGGAGGTGGGTCCGTCACTGGCAGTGGTCCTCTTCAGTTTTCTGAAGTTGCGGTGAGCCCTCTCAGCCACCGTATACAACACTAAAATGCAAACTTTGCTGTTGTTGTTTTGTGGTGTTGGTGTTTAAATACTTGCCTAAAGCATTTAAATAAATTGAATGCCTGGAAAAATTAAAATTGACGTCTCTCGTAAATAGTTGTCTTTTTCCCCACGTTGGAGCCACCTATAAATGCATGTGTTTCTACCGTATACATATCTGCTGGTAAAGGCGTTCAGTGCTTCTAAGGGGTGTTAACTGTAGCAGTATAAATAATAAATGTGAGGTGCTCTGTTTCTGGTGGTCCTGGTTAAAATTACTTGGGAAAAAACGACGTTTCGTAGACAGGAGTAAGAGCATGAACTCTCTCAACCCGGATCGGAGCTTCCTGATTGGACCCGAACTGTGCACTTCAATGCGGCGCGCTTTGGCCGTTCAAAATATGTGTTTCATGGACATGATGGCCAAAGCATCATTCCTTTTTTCAACGGAAGTGGAGTCAGTTCACAAGGATATATGGTCTGTATCAGAAAGGATAAATGTGCATGATGGAGACTTTAATTGCCAACCACGCAGCCCATGATTGCTGCCTTTGCGCGTGCGCGGCGAAATGAGAGCGTTAAAAAAAATAAAAAACTGCCGGAATAGACGCCTTCAGAGAAGTTGGCAAAGAAGAGGTCTCACTCTGATATTACTTCCGGTTGCTATAAACGTGAGCAAATGTGACATCCGCTTCAAGGGACCGTACCAGTTACCACGCTGTGAAGAAATTAAATTATTGAATTGGCAAGGGATAGTTGACCTAATATCGACAGATATTAATAAAGAAATTTGATTGCAAACTAAACATAAGGAAGGTACGAAACTGATGTAAAATTAATATTTTCAGAAGGAACTCCACTATCTACTAACCTCGTTTTCACTTTTTGGAAACGTGACTGGTGAATATTTTTCCCTAAAAGTGAAAATGTCGAACTATTAGAGAGATCTATGTAACCGTGATGGTTTATTGTATGCATTTTTTTCCTGTAAAATAATCAGTGTAATTGCTTGGTCCCTTGCTGAAAAGGTCACATAAAAGTATGCAAAATCCAGTACCCATCCAGTTTAATGATCTATGTTACTGTTTGAGTTGTGTATATTTATTTATTTATTATTTTATTTATTTATTTAAAAAGCTGTGGGGAGTGGACAGGCGGCGGAAACACAAAGGCAATGAGCTCACTCCTGTTTTTTGCCGGCGTGTCACACCGCGCGACAAGCCCTCCGAGCTCGGGCTCGGAGTGGCGCATTTTCAATTTGCACAATCTTTGAGCGGAAAGTGGAAAGTTGTACGTTGTGCGCACGCGCTCCCTGGGATTAATATCAAGGCACAAAAGTGGCGCTACACCGCTCCGAGCTGCACTCCGGTAAGCCCAATTCACAGACGTTTTAATATTACAGCCTTACGCCTCTATCGCTCAAAGTTTTGGGAAACTTGTGCGGGTCGCCGGCCTCATTTCCACGGACTCTCCTGTGAGCCGCAGGGGGGTTAAAAGACACACATGGGGTCAATAAAGAGAAAATTTGAACAGATTTCCCCCCTCTGCCTTGTGAATGCTGTTGCCGGTGCCGCCTCTAGTCTCCAGTATTGTTCAGTTAGATCCCTAATGGCGGACGTCAGCGAGTGCTGTTTTCCGCCGGGGGAGGAGGTGGGGGGTGGGGGTAAATTGTATTTGGGTTTTAGGTTCGCCGAGGTCCTTGCCGAGGTGTGCGCACACCATATACCTTTGCGCAAACGCCTCGTTTCAATGCATTTGTGCCGCGTTGTTTACTACCGCATGACACATATGAAGGCAGTTTCATGTGATACATAACCCCAAGGGCGCCCCTTGCGGTGGCGGAGTGTAGCTGCCACTGATTGCGCCAGGGTGGACGTGCAAGGCTAACTTTTCAATTAATACCCTGCCTTTGTAGGTATCGTAAAAATCAGCCTTCTTAATTCGGAACTTTGTTGTGTTTTTGCCTCCACTGGTCTTGAACACGCCCCGGAAAGATAAACAGCGGGGGTTGTTGTTGTAACACGACCACGTTTCCAGCATTTCCACAGCTCTTGGTGTTCCTGTTTTGAGAGCGCTTCATTTTGCATCACGTTAAAAGATTTTTTTTTTTTTGTTCCGTGACGTGCATTTTTTTATTTTTTTTAAGAATAGGAAAAGTTGTGACTCTTGATTGAGTGGCGTTTTTCAGAACGGCGCAGTCTCTCTCTCCCTCTCTCTCCCTGTGTGTGTTCTCTCTCTCCTCCCCTCGATTCGCCGCTAATCCAATGGCTGTTTGCGCCAGGAAGGGCAGGGGTGGGAACGGAACGGAACACCCTGAACCACGTTTCAATCCCAACTTGAAACGGGGGGCCATACCTCCTCATCCACCTGGGCTCTTTAAGGCAAGGTAGCGCGGCTCAGGTAGTGCTCGGCTCTCCGTATGGGTCCTCTTTAAAGTTTTAGACCCTCTCTGCGTGTCTGGCTTGGTTATTTTTAAACCTTCTGGTGGGAAAGGAAGCTCGGATCATGTCGAGTCATAGCGCGATAAAGCCTGGACCGGATCTCGCGCTGTGTTTGGTCCTCATGGAGCTTCTTGTCCAGGGTGATTAATCAAGGGCACAGCAAAGGGGGGCGGCGGGTCTTAAGAATCCCCCCCGGTTAGATTAGTACCGGCTGCCCCTCACTGGTGACTTGATTATTTCACATCAGAGCTCAGCATTGTCTGTTTTTTTTCTTTTTTTTTTTTTTTTTTTCAATTTGTGGCTCCGGCTGCCAGGTAACCCGAATGAGCAGCATTTTAGCTCATCAGCTGGCTCGGGGGTGGGGGGTGGGTGGTGGTGGGGGGTGTTCTGGTGGCTGCGCATTACGCATCACTTCTCAGTGACATAAGCCTTATATAATGATCCCCAGCGTTTGATTTGAATATGCTATTAGTCGGCGTTTCCTTGCGCAGCTGGCGCAAACGGCTGCAGGTCTCCACCTCTTTTCCTTTTTTTTGCGCAAAAAAAAAAAAAAAACGTGCAACGTGGTGGTTGCGTGCGTAAAGGGGCTGCGCTGTGAGAGGTAGAGGGGGCGCAATGAGGCGGCCACATCATCTGTCCGCAAACTACCTCAATTCCCAGCCCGGCCCGGCCCTCCTCTCCTCTCCTCGCCTCTCTTCTCCGCTCCTCTTCCTCCACCAGGTGTTGACGTTTGGAGCAAGGTTGCATGCCAGTGCTCATTAATGCTGAGGCTCCCATCCACGTGAATGCAGGCTTGCTCATAGCTCTGCATTGCAGTGTGAACCAAGTCTAGACCAGGCAATTTCTCTCCCTCCTTATCTGAGCAGCACGATCGAGTTGATTTGCACACAAGACCAAATGTGCACCTATTAAGGAGCCAATTCCCCTTCAGACGTAAGAATTGAGGGAGCTGTTCCGGTTTGTGTTAGGTCCTCTGCTAGTATTTTGGCAGATCTCAAGGAATTGTTTTAGGCGCGCTGACATGTTTTGGCATTTTCTAACTAGTTTGTTTTGTGCAGCGCTGTGACGTAGACGAGGGCCTTGGAACCGTCAGAAGCAACTTATTGATCTTGAATGTCATGCTGTTTTTTGCTCGTGCTTCCTGTCACATGGTCCCGTGAGCAGCTCTCCTCCAGCTTCAGTGTCTCACTCTCAAGTAGGTCTTAAAGGGACAGTTCATCCAAAAATCCAAAATGGAATAGAAATGAAAGTCCTTGTCCACACAGATGTTGGTATGTTTACAAATGTAAACATGTTTTGTTTTTGTTTTTCCTTTGTTCTATGTAAATAGGTATTTAGTCTTTTTTTTTATGGAAAAAGCTATTTCAGTGGGCACAATTGTCAGAAAACCTTGCTTTGCACGTCTGCTGGAAACCTTTTTCGGCTTCATTGTCACCTTTCGTGTGTGACGTTTCTTCATGTGAACACGTCTCAAAACCAGCAGCTGATCGATGGCAACCGAGATAGTGGGAGCTTTGACTGGGATTTTACATGCCTCTGGATACATATACCATAACTACATTGAGGATCAAATTACATTTTGTAGTATTTTATCAACTTGATATTCCAACGTAATATTTGTAATGACATCACTCCCGATCAGTCCATGCATATAAATCCCCTGTAGAGCTGTTTTGTTCCTAGACATAAGTAACAGTAGATGCCGCATGCGCTGGTGGAGGGCACGTCGACGGCATATTGATCTGGGCGATCTTTCCCCAACGTCTCGTCTGCCAGAAGGCTACAAGAACAGAGAAACGGACCAGAAAAGAGGTCATCAGGAGAAAAAATGCCATAGTCCTGTGCAGCCTGGGACTGCACAGATCATCGGCCCATTGAAACCTGATCTCGGCGGGGGGTTGCATTTCACGTGCAAGTCAAATCTGAATGATGGCTCACGACGTTATCAGCCAATGGTTGCGTTCACTGACGGCCAGAGCCAGAAACTGCTAGCTAACCGACTTTGTGGGAAGTGTATGTTTGCAGTAACGATACGCGTGCATGCGTCGAGGACATTGTTGATAAAAATTGGGGAAGAGTCGCGTTGATGTGATTTAGTCACATGCTTTTCTCACCTTTTGATGGTTTCCCAAAAAGGGCACCAAGAGGAGGCAGTGGGAAGTTGACCTTTGGGATGGAAGGTTTTGTAGCTGCCGACAATTCGGTTTTGTGCTGTGATCACTTGAAGCCTGATGATTGTGACCAGACGGATCAGATTATTCGGTTTGGAGGTGATACTATTTACCAAACTTCCCATCCCATCTAGATTTCTATGAGCGATATGTAAGAATTTGATGTCTTGTTAATGTCGCATTTTGCTTAACTTGTTTTTTCTCTGCATTGGTAATCAGTGATGAGTCACATATTACAGAAAATAGATAAATAGCAAATGAATAAATATCATTGTATTAATATCAAAATAGCTATAATTAGATAAACACTCAATGCAGTGTCTACTGTTGTATATTCCTACAGTTTTGTTGTTCTTTCTTCTGGCTGCCAGTTAGCCACTGTGTTGCTGACCATTAAAAGGTCTTATCGCCACCTCCTGGTCTGGCATGTGCCTCACATTGCCCTACCAGTTGCACATGTGGTTGCATGTGGATGAGGTTGTTTTGGTTTACCCGTTAGCCCAGACGTGGGTTTTTAATTCAACAGAAGAAAGGAAAAAATAAAAATATCTCTTATGTGTGGACAAGGTCTGAGTCTGTGGTGTCGCACTGATGTTGCTGGTGTCAGAGTCAGAGAGAGTTGCCTTTGTGCTGTTGTGCTCAAGTAAATTTATGAAGCTCGGCGGCACTGAGTCCTTCAATAAATTATGACTCAGTCATTTGAGATAATGTGGAGACCTTGCTGGAAAGAGTTTAATGCACAAACTCTTCTCTTAGCATCAGTGTGCATGATGATCCTTCCGCTCAAAGACTGATGATCACATGCACACATTACCCTGCCATGGGAGTCGCAAGCTGACGTTTGTCTCCATCTGCATCGCGATGGGGTGAACTAGTCCAACACAAGGAGGAGAGACTCCACTTCCCCAGTTGTCACCTGTTGTGCTGTGGTTTTATCTTGCATCATAGAGGATGTTAGTCGCACAGGCAGATCTTCTGTAGAACTTGAATCAAATTTGTCAGTTGTGTGCTATTCAAAAAAACGTATATTGAACATGTAGCAGCGTTGTATGCTGTTTTGTTTTTGGCAACTTTATGAGCTTTTGTTCCTTGTGGATGGTGTGATGTGGCAGTTTGTTGTGGCGCTTGTGGTCGAGTACAAGTCTCTGTGTTAACGGACAAGAAAGTACAATCCTTTCGTATCTTATCTTTTAACACTCGCTGCTGCATAAACAAAGAGAATTTAGTCAAACCACTGTAAAGCATTTCTTAAAATAGCTCTTCAGATTGGCGAGAGTATCTTAGTTAGGTAAGCCTTAGTATGGATTCCACTTTTTTAAAATGAATAATAATAATAATAATAATAATAATAATAACAATGTTAATGGTTTCAGTCATTAGTTGGCAGGTCAGAAGTACATATTGCATGAGTTTGACTTTTGAGATCGTAGATTTTTTTCAAATGTATTAGAAGACCATTTGTTACTTTTCATTAAACATTTCCGCCAAGACTCAACAACTCTTATGCAGCACATCCAATAGTGCATGCGCACCAAATGGGGCAATGACGCTCAACTGACTGGATCCCATTTGTTTTAAAAGAGAGCAGAAGATGCAGCTGCATGATGCTCGATGAATATTCCCATGGCAAGCTGACAGACCATCTGCCGTACGTGAATTTGTGTAATCGCGTCTAGACCTCAGCTTTGTTCAAATCCAGTGCACCACGGCTGGATTATGAAAATGAAGTCAAACTGTCAAAGTGGACGGTGCCGGCCAAATACAAGTCGAGATTCTGCCAACTTCTTGCATCAGATTTGTAGGAGATGTATTATAAGAACTGGATACCGGACTGGCAATATGGCGGCACTCCGATTATTCCCAGTGGCCATTCAAGGTACTGCACCAAAAAAAATCCCATTGGCCCAAAAAGCATTTTTCCATAGACCGCAATACAAAATTAAACTCCTTTAAAACAGCTCACAGGACAACTGGGACCTGAAACACGATTCATAGCAAATCTTTCTATTGTAAATTTTTCACTTGTGGTCTTTTAGTTGTTTAAAAAAATGATAAAATCCAGAAAAATCACCAGAAAAGAGTTTATTCCCAGTGTGAAGTCATGACGTCATATGTGCTGGGTCTCAGCTCGTTCTGATTGGCTGCGCCCTGACTTGTCTGTCAGTGATGTTCTCCAGAATTGTTCTGATTGGCCAAATAGTTATTCACAAAAAACTTTGGAGAAAAGGGAGCCCAAAAATTTTATTCAGCATTGTACATTTAGACCCTCCCCCCCCAATCTGGCATAAGCAAAAAACGTGTGCACAAGTGGCTCGGGTCGTGTCTCGCTGTCCTGAGCAAACCCGCCCGCAGGTGCAGTCACGCCTGATCGTAAGGTAATGCCAGGCCTAAAGCGCGACGAGTGAGACATTTGCGTCGGATTTCATGGGAGCGTAATAAACCAGGAACTCCTACGATTTTTTTGGAAGAGTTTGGAAAAAAAAAAAAAATTGTAAAATCGCCCAAATTTCATTAGGCCATGGCTGCAGGCATGTGGAAATCATTTCTTTGCTGAAATGTTTCCGTCCAAGGAAAGGTCTCTCCCAGTTTTTAACTTAACCCACATGGCGTCTCGGTTGAATCCAGCCAGGGGATCAGGTTCACTGGGGGGACAGAACCAACTCTTAAATGACTGATTGGTTGAGCGCCTCTAATTATCACGGTGCTCGGGGGGGAAAAGTGACGTCACACATGGCGAACGCGTCAGCCAGAGAAATCTGCCGTGGGCCCGGGCAGCATTTCCTCCGCGATACAATGGCTGCAGAGCTGTATTATTTATTGGATGCCACTTCGCCGGAGCCAAAATGGCCGCCGCCGCCGCCGCTGCCGCTGCGGTGTCAAGGCAATGACCCAGCTTCCTGCGCAGCATCACGTGCGCTCATTTATATCGTCGAAGGCTGCGCTCAGGTGTTGTGAGGCTCTTCCTGTTGGAGCGAGCTGCTGAGCTTCTCTCCCTGCCTCCCCTCCTCTCTCCCTCCCTCCCTCCCTCTGTGGGACTGCGACTTTGAGCTTGTGTGTGCGTGCGTGTGCGTGCGTGCGTGTTGCAGCAGCAGCTGTCAGTGGCGACGTGACGTGCAGCTCGCCGCCGCCCTCACCGCTGTGCCACATGAAAAGCAGATTTTGACAGTTGGAGATCAACGCAGACGGCAGACTCTCCTCCCACCCACCCCCCCACCCCCCCAAAAAAGTGGCCTAAATAGCATTTGATCCAGTCTGTGTCACCGGATCAGACTACAGTACCGCGGCCCATTTGCATATCCAGCGAGTCAGTCTCGGAGTGGTTCTGCTCCCAGGTATCATCGGTAGACTGAGGAATGGATGTGTTCACACAGCAGGCCCCACATTCTCCTTCTTCTCCGACCTGTTTGACCCCAATGTGATCGTATGATATCGGTAGTAACACAGATTGCATTACATTAACCCATAAGGTTGAAAGTAGGGCTGCAACTCAACGAATCTAACAATTATTTTTTGTCGATTATTTTCACACAACCGTGTTCTATGATTTTCCGACGCATTATGTACTTGCATCATAGGCTGATGGCTAATTAACAAAAAATTATGTCATTTGAAAAAAATATCTACAAAACAAATCTATCCTCGATGTTATTTGTGAAATCCTCTCTGCGGTGCGTGAGGATACAGCGACTCCGGGGTGTCTGCATTTAAAGTGTTTGCGTATCGCCGCAGTGCTACCATGAAACGCTAGGTGAGCTTCACAGAGTTTGGACCTAACGCGTTTGACTGCTTTATTTTCTAGGAGATATTACTAAACTTTAGAAACTTTGGGTCGGAGTTCTCGAGCCTTTTAACCAGAGGACGACGTTCTTCTCCGTTTTTTGCAGGATGTAAACAACAAGCGACACTGCCTCCCTCAGCGGTCAGTCAGTACTGCACCGCAGGTACAAATGAGCATGTGGTGCGATTTTATCATTAAGCAATTAACAATAATTTATGCTGTAGACTAATCGTTGCAGCCCTGGTTGAAAGTAGTCCTTGATATTTTTGGGGCTATCAAGTCTGTTCCTGTCTGGATCCCACCACCCGTGGCTCTTTGTCACTCGTCGTTTGTCTGAATGTTCACCTGCTGCTGCCCCTTAAATTTTCATTTTTCTTTTCATTTACATCCGAGGCGCTCATTCTTCTATCACAGAGGGGCTGTGTCTGCGTGCGACGTCATAATGCTCTTTTTTTACACATGCGGTCTTGAATTCGTTGGCTCCCAAACACCGGGACACTGAGTTCTTCGTGCGGTGGCAGGACGTCCCTCTTGCCAACAACCCCAGCTGAGGTTTTGCCTTCACTGTCTGTTGGGTGAGAGGAGAAGTAAAATGCTGAATGATTGGGTTTTCTTTTTTCCTTTCCTTTTTCCCGTTGCCGGGCAGGAACATTCTCTACACACAGCAACACAACGCATCCAGTGTCGTGCTCCGACATCATCACCCTTCTCGTGTAACAGTGGGAAACTTCCGTTTCCCGAATCCTTGGAAGTTGAAGCGGGGCCAAAAATATCGACTCTGCTTTCCTCTGAAGAATGACAAAAATCATCTCTTTCAATTAGAACTATTTCGCGATTAAATATGATGGGATTTGTTTAAAAAAAAAACAACAAGTTTTCAGAAAGGTCAGTGCGCCCTCCAAAAAGTTGTTTTTCTAGCCATAATCTGTGTCCCATAATTCTTTCCTTTGTTTGAGTAACATCTGTGATGAATCATACAGTTTGTGAAAGTGGCCCCTGTGTGACATCCCAAAGGGCACTGATGTCTCTGAGGCCTGTGAGACAGCCACGCCCCCAGGCAGGTGTTCTCCGAGACCACCTTGTTTCACCTTCCAAACCTGCGGAAGGTCAACAAAGGATCCAGGCTGACGATCCAAGGTCAAAAATAAGGACGTTTCAATAAATGGCCGAGCTTTAATGTCTCTTACGCGTCAGTAGATGTCTACTGAAGCAGCAGCAGCAGCAGGGCCACCGTCTCCAGAAAACACCAAAAATAAGAAAAATCTCTGCCACTAATTGGATAGTGTGTGTGTGTGTGTGTGTGTGTGTGTGTGTGTGTGTGTGTGTGTGTGTGTGTGTGTGTGTGTGTGTGTGTGTGTGTGTGTGTGTGTGTGTGTGTGTGTGTGTGTGTGTTGGGGGAGGGGGTTGCCAGCGTGCATCTGGAGCAACCTGTGTTTGCCACACAGCTGTGATGATGTGACGATGATGAAGGAATAGAATAGAATTAACTTTATTGATCCCCAAGGGGGAAATTGGTGTTGTTGCAGCAGCAATAGATGCATAAGACAGAAACAGTATCAGTAACTGTTCTGTGTGCTAATAGCAGCAGCACGACCAACATTAAATATAACAATTAATAAGATAAGATTAAAACCTATGTGCAATTTAAAATGGTGGTAATGATGATGATGATGGTGCTGGGGGGGCCCCACCTTGCCGTCTGGCCGCTGACTTGTCGTCTGTGCTGCCAGGTGGTTGCCTTAGTGATGGACGGGGAGTCGGATCCAAGCCCTGCCGTGGCGGAGGAGGCAGGGGAGCGGGTGGAGCCCATGGAGGCCACTCCCTCCCCCCAGCCGCAGACCACACCTGCCTCGGAGGAGGCCGGCGGGGAGGCGGTCTCCATGGAAACAGAAGACGGAGCCACAGAGGAGGGCGGCGCAGAGGACAATGAGGACGACGACGTGGTTCTCGTAGGGGAGGAGGCCTCCCAGCCCACCGCCGCTGCCCAGGACACGCCCAGCGCCGGCTGCCAGGAGCCGCCGGCTGCTGCCGCGGCAGCTGTGGACATGTCCACGGCGGCGATGCCTTCACTGACCTCCGACTCTCCCGGGTCTTCCAACGCAACGGCGGCGGAGGCGCCTCAGACCGCAGCGCCGGCGGAGCCCATCGTCATCGACGACGAGGAGGAACCCGAGCCCAAAGACGCTTCCCCCTGCTCGCCGGCGCCCCCCGGAGGCTCCTCGCCCTCCCGCTCGCCGGGCGCCCTCAGCAGCACCGAGCCCGACTCGGAGATCCGGATCGCCAGCGTGACCACGCTGGGGTCCGGCGACCAGAAGGAAGACCCCGCAGCTCTGGCGGTCGACGCCGACGACGATCACCAGGAGGACATGAACCTCATGATCACCTCGGTGACGTCGCTGCAGGGCGGAGAAGCAGCTGTCACAGAGGTGAGACACACCAGAACCCCCGGTGTAGTCTGTAGGTTTTGTGCTTTCATCGAATCCAGTTGGTTAAAAAAAAAAAAGTAAAGTTTTCATTTTTAATTCATGTTAATTGTAGTCTAAATAAAATAGAAAAGACTTAGAAATAATTAAAGATCCAGTGTGTAAAATTTTTATGGAAGGCCCGCCTGACAGTGCGTTTCATATTTAGGGCAGTGTCAGGTGGGCTTCCTTAAAAAATGGTGGCGCAAGATGGCAGCTAACTAGGAGGCAGACCCTTATTGCTCTGTGTATATTCTTACATATATGAGAAACGTTCTAAGGGTAAGAAAACCAAATTACTCTTATTGTACTGGGAGTATGCAATATTAATGAATGAATGAAGTGTATTTATGGGCGCTATGTTAAGCTTTTGCCGAAATAAAAATCGTAAATCCAGCAAAATTTTTCACACTGGATCTTTAAAGAATCAACTATTTGCAGTAGTTACGACCAATTGAAATGAAACTGTTGAATTCAGTCAAACGTCTTTTTTAAGCATAATAATAAAATGTTTTCATCCATAAGTTATTTACTTACAGTAAAAATGCCTCTAAGTATTTTAAACTGCCAAAGATGACATAAACAACATATTTATAGTATATGTAGTTTTCTTCTTTTTTTTCTTTTTTAATCAAATCAGGTCGGCTCAACTGATTTGTGGTCTACCCATCATTTTCTGACTGCTTAAATTTTATGACTACTCATCCGTATCGGATTGGTATATCTCAGTGAGATCAAATTGGATTCATTTAACTTCCTTTAAGTTGCAGTGTGCTTCCTCTTTCACATTTTCTAATTTGCTCAAAAAAGGAAAATAACACCCATGTAACCCCCTCCCCCCCACCCTCACCCCCGGTTCAGGCAGCTGAAGGGCAGGCAGAGGAAAACGGTCTACAGATCAGTAGTGCCTTCAGCCTGAACCCCGACACGCCGCCCGGTCGACCGACGGCTTCTTTCAACCCCGGGCGGGGCTCGGGGCCCGTGGGCCAGCTGGCACAGAATGGAGACACGGGGACCCACAACAGAGCCGGTAACGATTTCAGAATGTAGCCTATTCCAATAAACAGTCAGGCACTTTCATTCAGCGAGTGCTCAGAATGCCGGAAGTCGGCCAGAGTAGGTGGCGCTCTTGCTCCACAGGGACTTTAGATGGTGCTATTTAGTTTAAAAACCGCCTGCCGGAGGATAATCTGGTTTGATGTGTGATGTATAAGTTATTGTAGCTTAAAGGTCCAGTGTATAAAATTTTTAAGGAAGCCCATCTGACAGCACATTTTGTATTCAGGCCATTTTCAGGAGGGCTTCTTTAAATACCAAACTTATAAAATGGTGGCGCAAGATGGCAGTTAACCAGGAGCAAGAGCCTTATTGCTCTCTGTATATTCTCATATCAATATAAGAAGCATTACAAGTGTAGGAAAATGAAATTACATTTATTTTACTGCAAGTATACATTTTTATTAATGTCTTTATGGCCAGTATGTTAAGCTTTTACCAATATAAAATCATTAATCAAGCCTAATTTTACCCCACTGGACCTTTAAAACAGAACAGCAGTATTCATCCTTTTCAATTTTCCATTAAATACAATATGAGCAGACAAAACCAGCGCTGCACTGGCTTGTTAACTTGAAGCGTTGGTGTTTTTTCTCTAGTTTTCAGTCCCTAAGATACTGAAAATAATTGATCCACTTCTTCATAATGCCTGTGCCAAATAGATGATTTACTGACTTCACTGTCTCCCCTCAGACTCGTGGATCTCCCAGTCTGCCTCGGTCCCCCGCAGCCAAAAGCAGACCGGGGTCGACTCTCCGTCGCCTGCAACCTCACTGCCCAAACCTCCAGGCCAGTCTTCCTCCTCAGGCTCCCAGCCGCAGCCCAGGACAGTCAAGGTAGCCCTCTGTTAAAAGTCCAGTGCTTAATGCACGATAAGGAGATGGATGGCCTCCACACTGAACTGAAAATCATGCCGTGTTGTTGTTTGCTTGTTTTCACCCCAGGTGACCTGTGCAAACTGTAAAAAGCCCTTAAAGAAAGGCCAGACGGCCTACCAGCGCAAAGGCTCCACACACCTTTTCTGCTCCACCAATTGCCTCTCCGCCTTTTCGCACAAGCCCGCCCCAAAGAAGAGCTGCACCATGTGCAAGAAGTGAGTCTCTGGCCGGCCGGCGCTCGAGAGGTCACGAGTCCCACCTGGCGGCGATGTCGCCTCATATTTCCGCTTATTAATCGTTTTGTTTTTTTTTGTTTTTTTTCTCCAGGGACATCACCAACATGAAGGGCACCATCGTGGCGCAGGTGGACTCCAGCGAGTCCTTCCAGGAGTTCTGCAGCACGGGCTGCCTGGGGGCGTACGAGAACAAGCAGAACCCTCCCAAGTCTGGAGTCAAGAGCAACTCCAAGTGCACCGTCTGCGGCAAGCTCACAGAGGTCAGCCTCCATCACGTTGGTTAAATAAGTGTTTCTCAACTGGTGGGTCGCGACCCAAAAGTGCAAACGTAGGTCGTGGAGCAGCTGTTTTGATTCAAGGGATTTTATCGTACAGAAAATGTTGGGCATTTCTTTTGCAGGACACAATTCAACAATTTCAAAAATTTGTTGACTAGACATGATAGAAAGTGTGTTGAGTGCTGTTGAATTTGGGTTGCAACTTCATGATAAGGAATCAAATGCGGGTCCTGAGACTCCACCAGTTGAGAACCACTGAGCTAAATGCTATGTTTATCGTGAAAAAAGGTAAAAGCGAGTTGTGTTTTGTGCACTGACAGCTTCTGCTCGTCTGTTTCTGTTTTGTTTCCTCCACCGCGCTGCAGATTCGCCACGAGGTGAGCTTCAAGACGGTGACTCACAAGATCTGCAGCGACGCGTGTTTCAACGTGTACCGCCGGGCCAACGGCTTGATCATGAACTGCTGCGAGCAGTGCGGCGACTACCTGCCCAACCGCGCGTCGGCCAACCACTTCCTGCTGGTGGACGGCCAGCAGAAGCGCTTCTGCTGCCACAACTGCATCAGGGACTTCAAGCAGGTACCGCTCGGAGCCGCTGGGCGATTCTTCCATTTTCACAGCGTTGATGTCAAAACAGATATTAACTCTTCCAATCGGGTTCCAAACTAGAATCATCATATGGCTCAAAAACCAAAAGACCATGTGACGGTCATAGCTGATATCCTTGTGCTTGTATATAACCGAATGTAGGCCTTTCATTATTATACCTTGTTCCATGATATGTCCAAGCCAGTGAAGAGTGGCTGGACAAACTAATTTCTTGAGTCTGTTGTGGTTGCTGAGCAACAGGTGTCGTGGTGGAAAATGCTGCACCCTTTCTGGAAAGGAAGGCCACGCTGGCAAAAAAATCTCTTGCAGTACCCAATGTCTACCAGCAGATGGCAGGAACTATATGCCGTTACAACAACCTTCATGATCAAAAGCTTGGCACAAAAACTGTCAAGAAAAATCTGGACATTAAAGCCGCGTTCAGACTGCAGGCGAATCTGATTCAAATCAGATTCCTTCAATCTGGATTGGCTAAAAACTGGATTTTTGCTGGCAGTCTGAACGCGGCTTAACTCACATGAAAGACCGTGAACAGTCGGGAACAAAGGTCCTAAATCAATCTATCTTCATGTAGTCTGTTATGTAGCTAATCCATTGTGACTTTGTGATCCTGTCATGGTGGTGGTGGTGGTGTTGTGACACTTTGCTGCCCTGACGCAGGCACACAGTAAACTTGCAAGCTGTTGGATTTGCAAAACGCTCATCAAGACGGGCGAGGTGCTCCACAGCCTCGGCACGGGCGGAGTCATGCACTCCTTCTGCTCCGTCAACTGTATGAACAAGGGCAAACTGACGCCAGCGACCCTCAGCAGTGAGTAGCACGCACACTCGGAGCTTCTCTTAGCTGCAAAGTGTCAACGCTAACACATATATATATTTAAAATTGACTTTTCACTTGTTAAGTCATTATTTTTACGATGATACGGACTTGAGTCGGAAAATTTACAATAACCAACAATGTCCGTCTGCGCAGACACAGAACCGACGTGTCACTTCTGCAAGAGGAACTCCTTGCCGCAGTACCAGGCCACGCTGCCAGAGGGCAACGTTCTCAACTTCTGTAGCTCACAGTGCGTCACCAAGTTCCAGGTGAGGACGTTCGTTCCCGTTGCAGCCCTCCCGATGTGTTCTGCACTTGTGAATGAAGAGGATTATTACTGTTATATTAAAATTTGCAGAAGCTTAAAAGCTGCAAAGTCGTCAGATGAGTTGGCTTTCATTGCCACCTTTTTTATTTATTTATTTATTTAACTGTGTCATTTCTTGCCTTTCCCCTCAGAACGCAGCGCTGCAGCCGGCCACGAACGGACAGACGCCGCTCTCCGCCGACAACGCAGTGCAGCTGAAGTGCAACTACTGCCGAGGAGCGTTCAGCCTCAAGCCGGAAATCCTCGAGTGGGAGGTGAAAAAAACCTAAAAATGGAAACGTTATTCTGCATTCCATTACGCCTCGGTAGTTACATTGTACCGTACGTCCAGCTGCATTATTAGAGATGTAGCTCAAATTCTGAAGCGCTTCAAGGTCACTGACTTCAAGGTCAGAAGGTCGAAGGAAGCCGGACAACCATGAGTTCCCCCATAGACCACATGAGTTGCCTGCAGGCCTGTTCTAATAAGGAGCACAACTCGGGAATCTGCATCTAAAATTCAATTTTATGCTGTTGCTATTCTTTTGTCATCACATTTATATAGATTCGAAAATGACAGTATCTTAAAACCAAAATGATTAAAAATATAATATTATACATGAAGTGTAGCAAAGTTTAGGGGAACTCTGAACTCCGATTAATAGAAATTAAGTGTTAAATCTGTATCCAACCTTGTTAAGTCATTGTTGACAATTATGGTGAGAAATTAACGGGATCAGTGTCTTCATATAAATGAGTATCATTGATGATAATAATGATATATAACTGAAGGCAAACAGAGAAAATGTGTGAAGCAAACTGGTTGCCCTTCATATGACTCAGTACTCATGAAGTAGCTCTCAGGTTCAGAAAGGTTGATGACCCCTGCGGTATAGCTTTCTTCTTTTAACAATATTGAGTTAAATGCCGTCTGACTCAAAAATTTCTCAGAATTTCAACTTCTAGAAAAGAAATCTGTGAAAAAACATCCGTAAAATCACTTTGCATCGTTCGATCGAGGGTTATGAACACCTTTCTTGCCGCCTAGGACAAAGTCTACCAGTTCTGCAGCAAGGCGTGCTGCGAGGACTACAAGAAGCTCCACTGCATCGTGACGTTCTGCGAGTTCTGCCAGGAGGAGAAGACGCTGCACGAGACGGTCCAGTTCTCGGGCGTCAAGAGACCCTTCTGCAGCGAGGGTACCCGCCTCACCTTCTCACCTCCCGGCGCTTTTCAAGTCAAACAGACATTTCACTTCTATCTCTATCTTATCTCATTTTTGTCTTTCCCCTCTTCTGTTCTTTTCAGGGTGTAAGCTCTTATTCAAGCAGGACTTTATCAAGCGCTTAGGCCTGAAGTGCGTTTCGTGCAACCACTGCAACCAGCTCTGTAAGAGAGGCGTCACGCAGCAGCTCGGGGGGATGACCAGGGACTTCTGTGGCGAGACCTGCGCCAAGAAGTTCCACGACTGGTACTTCAAGGTCAGAATTGCGTGTGTCTTCGCTGTGTTTGCACACCGTCTCCATCCAGTCTCACTGTTAGGAACAGCGTCTTCCCAACAACAGTCACTGTTGGTTCACCTGTTGAACAATAGTAGTTCTGTTTGCACAACTTTAACTGCACATTTATAATTTAATTTCGATTATAATCGATTAATTGTCGATTAAGAATTTAATCGACTAAATTAAATTTGTCACAATTAATTGAAAATTTTTTGCACTTTTTTTGTTAAATGGCGTGGTGTATGCCTGTATACCTAGAACAAGTTACTTTTAAACAACTTTAAAAAAAAAAAAAAAAAAAAAAGTTGACATGTGACCCATTACAAGTTTTTATTTAACTTCCTCAATTAGAGAGACAACAATTTCTTGTATGCGTGACATACTTGGCGAATAAAGCCGATTCTGAATGTGAAAGTATTCCCCCCTTTGTGGCCACCAGGCGGCGAGGTGTGACTGCTGCAAGGTCCAGGGGAACCTGACTGAGTCGGTGATGTGGCGAGCCGAGATGAAGCACTTCTGCGACCAGGACTGCCTGCTGAAGTTTTACTGCCAGCAGAACGAGCCCATCATGGTGACGCAGAAGGGCCCCGAGAACAGCACGCTGGGTACGAACACCCGCAGGCGTCCTTTTAACTGTAGAGAAACCAGGAAGCGTGAACCCTCAATGCGGGCAGTTTCATCACACAGCAGGATGGAGTCTTCACATTTAAAAGAAGTGGCACTAAAGGATTTTCTGTGTGGAGTTAAGTGAGAGTTGCGCTAAACGTTGCGGGGCATTTGCAGTCAGCCACAGAGCGGTGATGGCCGGCTAATGTCACCTCGGGGACCAACAGGAAGTCTTGTGATGTAGCCACCTGCTACATAAACTGGCGCTAACAAATCTGACTGCTCCTCTTCAAAGTGACATACAGCTCCAATTACTTCCAAAGTACCTTTCCAAAGGTTTTTCTATGGGCTGTTTTGGACAGACATGTGAAATAAATGCAGGGTTTCGGGGGAAAAAAAATTCATGCCAAATTAATAAAAAGTACTAGAATGTTTAAAGATATTTTTTATGTTTCTTTCCTCAGGCTATGACACACATGGAACCAAACTTGGGGTAAGGAAGACTATTTTCCAATCAAAATGAGTTGAGATTTTCGGACCTACTAAATTGAAAAAGCCAGTGTGTAAAATTTGGCTTGATTTATATAAAAATGAATGCTCACAGTGCAATGAAAGTAATTTGGTTTTCCTCCCCTTAGAACAGTTCTCAACATATATATAGAAAAAGCAAGCACTGCCATTTTTTAAGGAAGCCCACCTGACAGTGTCAAGTGAATATGAAACATGCTGTCATGCTGGCTACCTTAAAAAAAAAAAAATTACACACTGAACCTTTTAAAATAGAGACCCTGGTTTCAAGCTTTGCCTTCATAGAATAAATTGTCCATGCACAGCATGGCCATGTTATAAGGGCATATTTATAGTTGAGTACAGATACTCGCTAATGTTAAACAATCCAGTTTTTTGTTAGTTTTCTTTTTTTTTTTTTTTAAAGCTGTCTACTTCCACTGACTAATCTCGGATGGACTCGTCATTCTCATAAAGAAGCCACCGCCGTGCTTCTGTTGCGTTTCATTTGCACACTGGTTTTAATATTGTGTTGGTTCTGCACGTGCAGCTGGTGAACCAGGGCACCGTGGCGTATCCTGGCGGCGGTTTGATGAGGGACGTCAAGAACAAGGCGGTGCTCTGCAAGCCACTCACGCTGACCAAGGCCACCTACTGCAAGCCCCACATGCAGAGCAAGCACTTACAGACAGGTGAGCGCCGCAGCGGGAGTTCCCGTCCACGACAAAGCATCTTTATTGTTCGCAATTCTAATCTGGTTGACTTGTGTCTGCAGACGTAGATGACGGTGTGAAGAGGGAGTATGTTCCCGTCCCAATCCCCGTGCCCGTCTTCATCCCCGTCCCCATGAATATGTACTCCCAGGTCACCCCCACCCCGCTTTCCATACCTGTACCGGTAAGTTGTCTTTCTCCACTCAAAAGGCTTCTCCCTGCAAGGATTAAAGTCTTACCCAAATGTGCTGTGTTAAATTGTTTGTGAGGCCCTGAAATGTTTCCTGGCGCAAGATTGATGACCTCATCAAACCATGCCAAAAGCAGCAACAGTGTGTGGTTAGCCATGGCTAACAAGCTTGCCTGTTTGTTGCTACACAAAAATACGAAAATGTAAAAAGGGGCGAATACATTTTTTTCCCCAGTTCCTTAATCTCTAACCTAAAGTTATGCATCTTGTCTTTCTCAGCTTCCTGTGCCTGTTTTTCTGCCTACAACCCTTTCCGGGGCCGAGCAGATTGTTGAGACCATCAGTCAGTTAAAGAAGAAAGAATCCTCTGAGCAGCTGCCTCCAACTGAGACCAACACAGAGGACAAGAAGCCAGGTACACTCGTTGGAGGGTTCGGCCTCTGCTCTATTTCTTTGTCCCAGATTGCAGGGGAGACGCCTCACACTATTAACTATCCACAACACTCAGTAAATCTGCGCCTTTTCTGAACTGTGAAGCAAGAATTTGTTTCATGAATGACTCGTCTATTGTCTATGTGTAAGTTAGGGATGTTAACAATTTAATAAGAATTTAATCGATTAAATTAAATTAGTCGCAAATAATTGAAAAGTTTTTACACTTTTTTTTTGTTTAATGGTGTGGTGTATACCTGTATACCTAGAAAAAGTTGAAAATTGAAAATTGAAATGTGACCCATAAGAAGTCTTAAAGTCAGAGGATAAATGTTTAGGGTGTTTTTACTGTTCTCTAATGTAAAAATGGGTCACATTGGACCCTCAACATTATTTAAGGGTTAAATGTGTTCCTTACACGTTTTTCATTGTGAAATTTAGGTTCTGAGGAAAAATCGGCCCTTACCAATTAATCGTTAATCGATCGTTAAGGTCAATCAACTAACGATTAATGAATTAATCTACAATGTGCATCCCTAGTGGAAGTTAATCCACAGGCTACAGACTGGTAGAGTGAATTCTGCATTATCTGATACCTTGAGAGAATCTCCAATTTTCCATTGCTATTTTTTTTCCATTTATTCCCATGTGTCTGCGTCGCAGATGTGAAGCCAGTGAAGATAGAGAAGGAATGTACGGAGAAGGAATCCTCCAGGAGTAGTTCTGCAGAAGAGGTGGAGGAGAAGGAGGAGAAGCAGCAGCAGCAGGTGGAGGAGCAGGAGGAGAAGCAGGAGAAGGAGGAGGAGAAGCAGGAGAAGCAGCAGCAGCAGCAGGTGGAGGAGCAGGAGGAGAAGCAGGAGAAGGAGGAGGAGAAGCAGGAGAAGCAGCAGCAGGTGGAGGAGCAGGAGGAGAAGCAGGAGAAGGAGGAGGAGAAGCAGCAGCAGCAGCAGGTGGAGGAGAAGGAGGAGAAGCAGGAGAAGCCGCAGCAGCAGCAGCAGCAGGAGGAGGAGGAGAAGCAGGAGAAGCGCAGCAGCAGCAGCAGCAGCAGCAGCAGCA